>VDFB02271453.1:0-269097 GCA_007258455.2 Sequoia sempervirens | reverse complement strand
GTATTATCCCAACAAACAACATTAAATACAACATATTTCCTTACACACATTTTCAGGTCCTAGGTGGGACCCATTCACCATGGGTGGTGAATAAGTCCCCCTTGACCCCAAATTCAAAATATTTTAAATTTCCTTTCAGGATTTTATTCAAAAAAAATTGATGTCAGCCTATGATGAAGTATGAATGGGTAACTAAGGCACAAGTGTGTATAAATATGTATTTTTCTCCTCATTTCACATCTTCTAATCTCTAATCTCTCTTATCTTTCATAATCTCCTCATCTCTTATTCATCTATCTTCCATCTCAAGTTAAGCAAGCTAGAGATTTCACATTGAAAGATATCAATTTAGATTCCTAAGACATTCAAGCACATGTTATACATGTTATGTTGTAGAATTTCAAGATCAATCATCATGGAAAGGTAATTTATTCCATTATTACATGCTTCATTCTATTTTTTAATCATTTTGGTTTAATTACCTAAATGGGGTTTGACCAAGGCAAACCCCCATTCCCTAACAATCAACATTTCTTCTTTTCTCCTTGTGTGTTTGCAAATTTGGACATCTTGGAGGCTTGGTAACCATTGAATATTGCATTTCATAGTCATTCATATAATCTCTTCATTGAACAAGGAAAAATATCAACAAAAAGTCACTTTCAGACCTGAATTTGATAGTTTTAGAAAGCAGACACCTGTAGAAAGCATAAGTGTTGATCTAGCTCCATGAAATCAACTCTTGAACTTTTTTATTCTTATAGGCAGACTAATTTTCCACCCATGGAAAGTGAGTCCCATTTGTAGGCCTAAAAAGTGGTTTTGTTAGAATTTAGCTCCTGACAATTAGAAACCTATTTCTTGGACATTTCATCGGAAGCAGGATTGATTCACCATGCATGGAAAATTAGTCCCAATGGGAATTAACAGTGACTTATAGAACATTCTAGAACCTTTGAACAAAATTAATTTTCCTCCAAGTGCACTCAGTTCAATTTAATCAACTTTTGTTTTCATTTGTCTAGGTTTCTAGTTCATATTTGCAATCAACATTGTTTTTTTGAACATCTTGCATTAGATTAGTTCACATTCATTTATTTGCATTTGTAAGCATTCAAACATGCCTACACACAATTCACATCAATATCCCATCCATTGTTACATTAATCTAGATTGAAATAATGTCCAGTTTGGTCCATCTTTCCCCTTTTGGGTGAAAAACCCTAAAAGAGCAAGGAAGTATTCTGTTGGTGTAATTAAATGTCTTGTACCTTGTCCTAGGTCATGATTACACCTTAGTTAAGTTTACTTAGGGACCACATAGGAGGTTGTTGGAGATTTTCCACTTTTGGTGGACTTGACATGTCATTACCACATCACTTCCACCTTTTGTGGGTGATCCACCTTTTGTGGTGATTATCACATTATCTCTTTCCCACTTTAGGTGGAGTGATAAATTTTCATAGTTGTCTCATGTCATAAGATTATGAAACTTGTCATAATCTTATGCCATTCTATGTTCTCACCTTGGCTATATAACCAAGGGGTCTCCTATGTACTATTTTCTCATTACATTTTATTCTATTGATAGAATATTGTTTATTCTTGTCATCTTGTTTCTATCTCTCTTTTGCTTGTGCTTTCTATTAGGCCTCTAGATCTTGGGTGGCTACCTTCATAGCCAATCCTTACATGGTATCAGAGCTTTTAGAGTGCCTTTAGTTAGTCTTTTGGAGAGATTCTTGGAGGGTTCCATTTTTGGCCTTGTGTTGTAGGTGCATATTGGGAGCTTGTTGCATCAGATCTGAGCTCACCATTGTGTCTGGATTATTCAAAATAGTCAGATTTTCCCTTTGTTTCATCTTAGTTGGACATCGGAGGCCAAATCTACAAAGGGTTGAAGATTGGAGGTGGTTACCAGATCCAGGACCTAGCTACCACTTTGGAGCATTTTCAGCCAAAAAGGACCTCGCCATCTTGCTCAGAAGGGCCAAAAACCCTAAGATCGACTGTCAATTCATCTAAATTGGAGCAAGTTGTCTGTCAAGGAAAAAAAAATTTACTGGCCGAGCCATACGGCCTAGCCATTATAACAGTCAGTATAATTTTTTAATATTCGGATTTTTTTTTTAGGGAAAAATATTTTGTAAAAAAAAAATAAATCATTCAAAAATTTATTTATTCGCATTTTATTTATATTGTAAAGTTTTAATAAAAAAAAAACAAAATTAAGTACCCTGTGCAAGCAGGGTACCCAGACAATACCTTCCTGCACAGGTACCACACCTGTCCTGCAGAGGCCACGTGGCCTCTCGGCCATGGCCCCCGCGGCCCCACCATCAACAACCGGCGGCGAGCAATTTCAAAAATTCTGGTGGCTGCTTTGCAAAATTCCGTGTGCAGAAATAAAAATCCGGGTAGCGGCAAAAATCCGGCTGTCTCAGAATATTCGCATGGAATATTCCGTCCAATAGAATTTTCTGACAGATTTTTTTGGCAAAAGCGACGATAACGACGACGTTCATACGGCCGTCAAATTTAATCTTTTGCAGCACGCGACGCTCAAACAGCCGTCAAATTTAATGCAATAAAGTGATGATGTCAACACTGTGTCATCCAGCTTTTTGAAAATTTTGACCCCCTCTCCATTGAGCTTTTGGCTTTTGCAGTTCAACTTCAGAGGCTCATATCTTGGTCGTTTTGAGGCCTTTTTTGTGCAATTTTTTTTATTTGAGGTAATTTTTCGTGTACATCGCAGTGGCGTAGTTATTTTCTAATTTTGGTGCACGGATTTTCTAGAAAATACATTTTCTCTCAGGTGTAGCTGAATTGTCACCATTTTTGTGACTTTCGGGGCTCCATTTAGGCTCATACAAACTCCTTTTTAGGTGCCATTTTTTTTGAAAGTGCATGATTTTTTCTGAAATTCACAATGGTGCTATCAGTTTGTAGTGATTGTGATAAGAAATTGTACTTTCAGCACTTGGTCTTTTTTTGCCTATTTTGGCATTTGTAAAGATAAGATCTCAGTTTGGTCTTTTGTATCAGTCATTTGAGTCTGTTGTAGCCTACTTAAGGCTGTTGTAAAACATTGAAAAATTAGAAGCCCACTTTGCTTGGCTTGCAAGTGGCCATTGTACATGCACTAATTATAAAGTGCCAAATCATCCTTTTGGGGGGGGGGGTTCTTTGATTGAGTGAATTTGGGGGGGTGTCTTGTGTGATTGTGCATCTCTATCTACCTTGTTCTCTTTCATTTTTCTGCTATGGTTTCTCCTAGGTTTCCTTTGTTAACTCCACACAATTATGCTTCTTGGAAAATTGATGCATGGAGTAAGTTAATGGAAAAAGGGTTAACTCATTATATTGATGGAACTGTTGTTGCACCATCTGATCCTCAAGCTAATCTTGTTGCTCATATGAATTGGCTCACTAAAAATACTATGGCTCTTGGAACATTAAGGAAATATGTATCAAAAGATCTAATCTTTCAAACTGAAAAGTGTAAAACAATTAAAGAAGCTTGGGAAAAGTTTGGTCAATTGTATGGCCAAGTTGATGAGATTAGAGGTTATCAGCTTGACAATGATCTCACAATGTTAGATCCCAAGAATTTTGATACAATCTAGGACTATGTCACTAAGGAAAATGAGTTAAGAGCACAGCTTAAGGATTGTGGCATTGATAAGAAGGATGCACAGTTGGTCTACAATTTGTTGGGAAAGCTTCCATCAGAATATGCAGCATTTGTTTTTAGCTTCCAAACCCATCGCTTGACAGTTGGTAGTTCTTTCACTCTGCCTACATTTGATGCTTTTATAGAAATGTTGATGTTAGAGCAAGAAAAGTTGATAAGCATGGGGATTCTCAAGTCCTCAACTTCAAAAGCATTGATGGTCAATCATGGAAACAACAAGCATGGCAAAGGGAAGGACCAAACACAATCTTCACCGAAGCCACAAGGAGAGAACAAACAATCCACTCCTCCACATCAAAGCTCATCAACATCATCTTCTTCAAAGAAGTACAAATATTCAAGCAAGAGGGAGCAACCAACATGTGCATATTGCAAAAAGTTTGGTCATGAGGAGCATCGTTGTCAAGTTAAGCAAATTGATGAGTTGAAAAACATCCTTAAGAAGAACAACATCAACTTGTCAGCTGCATATCAAGAGAAGGACTCATCCCCTTCCACTTCTTCTAAGGGAAAAGGAACCACTCTCATGGCAACAACATCAAGCTCTTCTCCTTCTTCTACATCATCTCAACATGAGAAACATAAGGGGCAAGAATTTCTTTCTTTTGCAGATTCCAATTCAGATAGGTGGATCCTTGATTCAGGAGCTTCACATCATATGACTTCATCCAAGGATATTTACTCTTCATTTGATTCTTGTTCATCACCACCCATTTTGATGGCCAACAACACTTCTTTGGCAGTTTGTGGGAAGGGGTCTATTGACATTGAAGGTGGAGCATTTAATGATGTTCTATGTGTGCTTACTTTGTCAAGGAACATCCTTTCCATCTATCAGATTACACATAGTGGTACAGGAAAGACTGTAGAGTTCACACCAAATTGTCATTATTCAGGATTTGCATAGCAGGGCTCTTGTTGTAGTTGGGGAGGTTGATCATCATTCTAGGTTCTACACCTTCTCATATTTTTCTCCTATTGATGATTCAGTTCACCCTAGCATGGACACACTTGAGGAGATTGAGTATGGTTACTTGAATCTTGGAGTGCTCTCTACTCCTGAGGTTCTTGAACCTATTGTTGATACTCCATCTCCTACATTGACTGATGTACCTGATGACACTTGTGTTATGACAGTTTCAGTGCCTTGTGATTCAGTGCAACAGTGTATACCTTGTCTTCCAGCAGCAGCTTCTTGGGATGACTACTTGTCAGACATTGGCAACTTGTTTGTGGAATCCTACATTGCAGATTTGGGAGACATATTTGATTCCTTACATCTTCTCTTTGATGAAGGTGATTCTTTTTCAGTTGTTGCGAGGGAACACTCCGACCCTCCTCTGCATGATCAATCTTTCAAGGTTGATGTGATTGTGGATGCATCTTTACAGCAGTTGGAGGAGGCCACTTTCTCTTTTGAGGAGACATCGTCTTTGGAGCATGTTCTACCTTCATCCTTGCTATATCTTGAGATGTCTTTTTCAGCGGATCAAAGTGTTGTTGCACAGGGGTTCTCACAGGTTCTAGGAAGTGACTACATTGCAGCTTCACATGGTTTGGGAAAGGCATCTTTCAGCATCAACACAGGGAACTTTGAGCAGATTTTAGAGACTTCTTACATTTTGAGAGTTCTTCCTTTTTCACTTGTGGATTGGGGAGACTTCATCAATACACATTTGGTATTGTTTCTTCCTAAGGGGAGGAACATTGTTCGAAAGTTTTGGAGCAGCTTCTTCATTCCTTCTCGAGCATCTTCCATGGGTGCTCATTGTACATTGAGGGGGGGCTACTTTGTCTCTCTTCTTCTTCTCTCTTATGGGGGGGTCTTTTTCCTCACATGGGGTTTTTACCTTCTCATTCTTCATTGAGTGAATTTTTATTTTGTATTCCATCTCTCTTTTGGGGGGGAGTTTTTTCCCACGTGGTTTTCTCCCTTTCTCCACTTGATGAGAGATTGCATTGCATTTGTACATGGGTACCTAACATGGCCTTGTAGTCGAGAACCATCTTGCATTGTCTACCTTTGTGTACATTCTCCCTAATTTGCACTTAAGGGGGGGTGTTGGTGTAATTAAATGTCTTGTACCTTGTCCTAGGTCATGATTACACCTTAGTTAAGTTTACTTAGGGACCACATAGGAGGTTGTTGGAGATTTTCCACTTTTGGTGGACTTGACATGTCATTACCACATCACTTCCACCTTTTGTGGACACATCATGTGATTATCTCTCCACCTTTTGTGGTGATTATCACATTATCTCTTTCCCACTTTAGGTGGAGTGATAACTTTTCATAGTTGTCTCATGTCATAAGATTATGACACTTGTCATAATCTTATGCCCTTCTATGTTCTCACCTTGGCTATATAACCAAGGGGTCTCCTATGTACTATTTGCTCATTACATTTTATTCTATTGACAGAATACAGTTTATTCTTGTCATCTTGTTTCTATCTCTCTTTTGCTTGTGCTTTCTATTAGACCTCTAGATCTTGGGTGGCTACCTTCATAGCCAATTCTTATAGATTCAAGTACCAAAATCCTTCATTTCAGAAATGTTCAATGTTAGGGCATGGGAGTTTCCCTTGGTCAAAACCCTTTTAGTTAATTAAACCAAAATGATGAAAGAATGGAATGAAACATGCAATAATGGAGTTGATTACCTTTCCATGATGTTTGATCTTGGATTTCTACAACAAAACATGAAGAACCTACCCTTGAATGCCTAAAAATTGCTATCTTAATGATTTGAAGTGATGAAACTCTAAGTTGCTTAACTTGAGATGGAAGAATAATGGATGAATAATGAAGAATGAATATGATTTAGGGTTTAGAGAGTTGATTTTATAGGAAATTCATCTTATTAGCCTGTAAATTGGATCCTTAAGGCCGACATTTGAAAATAATAAACTTAAATTTCAATTTTTTTTGCTCAAAGGTCAAAATTTGGCCAAATGGGAGTCATTCACCACCCATGGCGAATGGATCCCAACAGATGTGATTTATTCACCATGGATGGTAAATGTGTCCAAAAGGGTCATTTTGACAATTAGGATACTAGCAGATAAGAAAATAAGGTTTAAATTCCAACTTTATCAGGTATTTTATCAAATATTTCCTTAGGATGCATAATATGGGTTAATAGGGGCCTATTAGTGATTATGTAAAGGTAAATTATGGCTTGGGACACATAATTCAATGTGAAAGTGTGATTAAATACACTTTACAACACTAAAATGAGGCCTACATAGCCTAGGAAGGCACAAGAACTAATGTGAATGTGCAAGACACATTAAAACACTAGTTAAATATTAAGTTTATGTTATAAGTCATCTAGATTGATTTTATAATGCTATTAAACACATTTTATAATGTTGAATTAAGGTAAAATGGGTTCATTAAGTCTAGAAAAGTGTGAAAGTACTTTACAACACCTTTACAAGACATCAATAAAAGCATATTATTCAGTTTACAAAGGTCCAAGACCTAGTGTGGATGCATAAAATGCCTCACAACACTTGAATCAAGGCCTCATTAATTCCAATTTATCATGAATTAGTCCCATGTCAAGCAAGTTTCCTTTTTTCTATGGTACATTTAGCCCCCACTTTAGTGAGAGGATGAACTTGCTTCAAACTGATGCTAAAGTAGACATTCAAGAGAGATCCAAGTGTACAAATGCAAATGGCATAGAATGAAAAAGATCAAGAAGACAGTCAAGCCCCCAGGATCTAAGATCCTAAGTCAAACGAACAAGATACAAAATCATGCAATGGAAAGAAATGGGAAGAAGAGAAGGATGAGAATGATAAGGGTGGATCAAGCTTCGATCATTTGTCCAACTAGTTGTGAATTAGATCTAGGCTACTTGTGAGAAAAAGAGAATGCATACTCACTCTGGGGTGACGAAACTCATGGCAATCTACTGGGTGAGAAGGCCCAAAAGGTGAGAAATATGTGCTAGTTGGTATGCACTCAAACACATAGGTGGTTATGGGGAAATCCGTGCCTCTTAATGGGCTTCCCACTCAACCATACCAAAGTTATACTTCCTAATAACTTTAATAAGGCGCCACAAAGGAAAAATGATTTTCGAGCTCTATGAAGTAAGAAAAAATTTGTATGCTTGACACTCATAGGCATTGCTAATGTAGAATAGTGTAAGGATTGTTCAAAGGGAGTTTTCTTAGTTCATGCAAGGTCTCATCTTAGGGAACATCATGCTTAATGTCTCTAAGAGAGGATAAGTCAAAATAAGTATCATGTTGTTGGAGGGAATCAAGCCAAATTATTCCACCAAGAAAAGGACGCATCATAAGAAGAAAGAAATCACACAATGAAGTGTGAGTGGTGATGTATGCCACCACTTTAAAGTGGTTGCAAACACCCGTATTGTGATTGATTTCTTTAAAGCAAAAGAAGTAGATATGAGAGCTTACACTAAAATCCCTATGTCAAGTCATATGTTTCTAATAAGCTACGTCATGAATAAGGGTAGTATGTCACATGTGAGCCAACTTAAGGCATAACATCCACGTCCCAAGCTTTCTCTGATATGTTCATGAAAGGTTAATGACTAGCCAAAGGAGGCAATGACAAGTGACATACAAAGAAAAGGCTACTAAACCCCTTGCCCCCATTGAGTGAAGGACAAAGGTGAGCCGAAACCATTGATCAAATGCATGCTAGAGTGAAAATCAATATCAATTAGACGAATTAGGTGCACCCACATAGGGAAGCATACCAAATTGCTAAAAATATTGGATTTTATGACTCAAACCTTTACATTCATTAGTGGAATGACTGTGAACTCTATGATAGGCATAGAATGAAGTCTTGGAATAGCTTTTCTTATGAGTTCTAGGGGGGAGAGATATCAAGTGATCTTGGAGGAGGGTATGTGCAGGATCATCATGGAAAAAACAAGCCCTTAAGTGGCAAAAAAATAAAAAAAATCAGAGTTACGCAACTTGACATAAAAATTTGAATAAGTTATCTATATTATTTCAAAAATATGTACAAATAAAATCTATAGCAAAATTGAATGTAGTTTCTAAACTACTAGGTTTGTTTAAAAAAAAGAAAAATCTATTTGATGAAAAATTGAAATTTCAATGTAGTAGTACTAAAATTTTAGGGAAAAAGTAAGAAGTAGGTGTCTGTCTGACCACCCTAACCACAATAAAATGATAATATTTTTTTATAATATTTTATGTATAGTTAGATGACTCATGTCCTGATGTGATGCATATTTTTTTGTAATTTTTTTCCAAGTAAATAATTAATTATGAATTTTTTTTACAACTTTTAAAAAATATAAAAAACTCTCATGTCTGACCACCTTAAGTTGGTCAAAACTTCATGAAATTCATTTTTCTTTTTTTAATCCTATAGTATGTGAAGCATAGAATGTGATGCATGTTTTGGATTCAAAAAATGTGATACCGTTTGAAAGCTATAGATGTTTTTCAATCAGCCTATCAATTAGGACTTTAGTCATAATTCGAATAGAAAATGAATAATAATTACTTATTAAATTCAAAGTAAAGAATAATTTATATTGGTGGAAATATGAGAATCTCTTTTAAAAACCCTTTTCGTTTCATCAATTTTGGGTAAAAAAAAGAGTCGTCAGCCACATACCCATCATATTGCCAATTTTTGGCCCATCATGATCCTGCACATACCCAAGAGTCTCGAAAAGATGCCCTCTTGATTAATGGTAGAAGGTGGTTGTGTGGTATGTGAAAAAGATACCCCTTTCTTAGTAGTGGTTGTCATATCTTTGCAAGACTCTTTAGATTTCGAGATTTTATTCTCTCCATTATACAAGGGTATAAAATCTAACGAATTCAAATCATGAACGTTTTGCGAGATGAAATTGACATTAAGTGAAGGTGTATTTATTTGTTTCATCTTTTGTAAAGGATGAATTTCAATACCACTATTGTCAATGCGTGTAGGATGGATGACAGTTAATTTTGATCTAGGAGTATGTTGTGTGAGATTGTTGATCTTGAGTGAAGGTTTGTTGATCTTGGACAAAGAAAAATAACCAAGACCATGAATCCTTTGTCGTGTGTTAGGCTCTATAGGGTTGTGGATACCTTGTTCTTGAGCACTACATTCTTTTCCACTATATCCAAGTTGTTTCATGAGTTCATAACCTTTTCCATAAAGCTTCTTCATTTCTTTTGGATTGGGTGGTGATTGGTCATAAGTGTTGTCAAAGGTGACTGTGTAGTTTTCTTGTTTGTCTAAAGTGGTGGAGGTGGATGCTTTCAAAAGGTCTTCTAAATTTTGTGTTGACATCATGGTTGGTTGTTCTTCTTTCTCATCTTTCTTTTGTGTGATTATCTATTCACCCATAAATGATGGTGTGAATTCTAAGGATCCCCAATTGTCACCAAATAATATTTACATTGATTCTTGATTGTTTTGTTCAATTTCAAGAGTGTCAATATTGGATGTTGGAATCAATGTTTTTAGAGGACTTGTAGCTCATTTTTTAAGCTGCAAGAAACTTTTAGGCTTGAGGTTTATTTCAACTTGATAAATTTTATTGTTATAGACATATTTTATTATACAATGAAGGGTCGAAGGCACTACATTCATCTCATGAATCCATGGTTTTCCTAAAAGAAGAATATACAGAGATCATAAGGATTGACATGAATAGGATTTTTCAAAGTAGCCACCCCAACTATAATAGGAAAAGTGATTACACTGAGTGGTTGCTTTGTTGTATTATCAAATCCTCAATTAGATACAGAATCAGGTATTATTTGAGACTTGTCAACATGCAATCTATCAAGGAGATTCACATTACACACATTAAGGATAGAACCATTATTAATAAGAGTTTCCTTTATCCCTATTCAATTATATAGAGTAGTGATCATGAAATATTTTTTTGTTTTTGCACTTCCAAAGGGAGGAGTTCACTTTGGTGGAGAACTATGTTAGCATTTATTCCTTGGATCATGGTTGTGATGTTAGTTGGTTGTGCATTATAAGGGATAGGAACTTGTTGCAAGGCTTATTGGATCATGTTGTGATAGTGATGGGAGGCTTGAATAATGTCCCATAATGAGATTTTGGCAGGAGTATTCTTTAGTTGTTCAACAAGTTTGTAGTCCTTTCCACTAGGAAGTCCTGGTAAGATAGGATTAGATGGGATAGGATTAGACAAAGGTAAAGGTGTTGGTGTTGGTTGTGGCAGTTGCAGATTATTTTGAGTGTTATATGTATGAGCAAAAATATTATAACTCAGTTTTTTTGATACATTACTCTGAGGTGGGTAGATGATGAATTCAGGTTTATTTTGAGTTGGAGGTTTATGTGAAGGGGGGTAAAGGATGAGTTGAGGTTGAATAATTTTAACATCCCTTAGCAAGTGAGAATATATATCGTTATTGTGTTTCTTGTCTTACATCATGATATCCTTCCTAGGAGGAGGGATTTGTGGAGAACTACAAACCAAACTTTTGTAACATTCTAAGGTTGGTTTTCCTAAAAGGACTTCATCATAGATAAGGGAGTTATTAAAGGTTGAATGTGTTTGATTATTGATAATGGGGAGATTGGTGGAAGAATTTATTTGATCGTTCATTTTTTGTATGGTCTCATTATCTTGTTGTAGATTATCTACCCTTCTAGGAGAGCTTGTAATATGTTCATCTAAGGTTGAAATTTGCAAAGTAGTTTCATCACAAGTGGGAGAGGCATCAAGAGAAGGATCATTATTATTTTCATGTAGATCTTGCCATAGGATAGGGACATTAGGGAAGGGAGAGGTAATATTCTCATGATCTTGAATAGGTCTATCTGTTAACACCAACCTATCCTCTTTACATTGAGGAGGGATATTAGGAGATGAACAAGTTTGATTTTCATGGTTATGAAGACTAAGGTGATGTTGAGAAATCTTTTGATGATTTCATTGTCTTGTTTTGTTGTGTGATCATCATGATTAATTGGTGTGATGTCATCTTCTTTAATGTTATGTCTAATAGGAGAAGAACAAATGTAAGTGTTATGATTATCCAAGGTTTCTTTCACTAAACTAACCTCATCCACAAAAGAGGAACTAGGAGAGGGATCTATGATGAAAAAAAAGAGAGGGGAAAGGACCTCATATTCATATGCATATAACAAAATTCTCTTACAAAATGCAATAATATCTAAAAAGAGAACATGAAAAATGATAACTATAGAAATTTGTTATGAAAACACGATTGAATGATTATTCTATAAACTTGAAATGTAACAATGCTAAAGCAAAGATGCAAAAGAGGAATGTAACTTTTTAGATTTTAAAGATGACAATTGACTAATTATGATATGTAACAATATGAAAATGAAAGTTTGAAATTGAAACCATGCATGAAATGAGCTAATTTAGGCTAGATTTTATGAAATACATGTTATAGAAATGCAGCCAACTATTACAACTAGGAAATAGCACCAAATAGAAGCCTAAAAATAGGGTTTTTAGCTCTGTAAAAAGCAATTTCAGGGGGCAAAAGGGACTAATTCACCTAGGGTGGCAATGAGTCCCAATCTGGATTTTTTTAGAATTTTTAGAAAATTTTGAGTGATTTTGATGGTTTTTGAGTGCAATGATGTAGACCTAAATGAAAAATGTAGAAGTTCAGAAAATGGAAGGGAATTTAGATATTAAAAATGCAATCTAAATGCACTTTTTATGAATGAAATTTTTTGAAACCCTGGAATGCAAAATCTAATTCATGCAAGCTATTCCTAGGATGATAATGGACTCCAAATCAGAAAAGAAAGTATTCTAAAAGAGGGTTCACCAAAATGAACCATAGATTTTAAGAGGTGTGAAATGTTATGACTCTCTTTTACTCAATTAGTGTCTTTCAGCTAATGGAAAGAGATAGATCCCACACCTAAAATCTATGTGGTTCACTCAAACTAAGATATTGTGTGATGTTATTAAGACTAAATGGAATAATGTAAATGCAACGAATTGATTGGTTAAGTATGAAAAACCTAGGAAATGTAATTTGTGTGAAAACACATTGTGTAATACAAAAACACCTACAAATGAATGCAAATTGCAACAAAACTTAACGAAACTAAAAGTGTGCACTTGGTGGGACTCATTCACCATTTTGGGTGAATCGGTCCCAATTCTATGAAACTATTCTTGAGCTCATTTTAGACAAAAGGGTATCTAAAAATGTAGAAAACAAAAAACTAACCTGGAAGTGGGACTCATTTGCCACCCATGGTGAATGAGTCCACTTTTAAATTTTTGAATATTAGAAGGTGGAATCCAAAGCTCTCAGTCTTCACTTTGATTCTCTACAGGTTTCTACTTCTGAAACTCTGATTTTTTAGTCTAAAAATGAGTTTTTGTTGATGTTTTTACTTGATCAATGAGGAGAAGACTTCAGAAACTTTGCAAATTGATACTTAATGATTTCCAAGCTCCCAAGAGGCCTAAATCTACAAACACACAAGATAAGAGAAATAAATGTTGAATTTTAGGGCATGGGGGTTTGCCTTGGTCAAACCCCTTTTAGGTAAATAAACCAAAATGATGAAAGAATGGAATGAAACATGCAATAATGGAGTTTATTATATTTCCATGATGTTTGATCTTGGATGTTTGTAACAAAACATGAAGAACCTACCCTTGAATGTTTGAAAATTGCTATATTAATGACTTGAAGTGATGAAACCCTAAGTTGCTTAACTTGATATGGAAGAATGATGGATGAATAAGGAATAATGAATATTATTTAGCATTTAGAGAGTTGATTTTATAGGAAATTCACATTAGTATCCTATAAATTGGATCCCTAAGACTGACATGTGAAAATAATAAACTTAAATTTCAATTTTTTTCTACTCAAAGGTCAAAATTGGGGAAAATGGGACTCATTCGCCACCCATGGTAAATAGGTCCCACCTAGATGGGACTTATTTTCCATGGATGGTGAACAGGTCCCATAGGGGCCATTTTGATAGCTAGGATACCAAGAGATAAAGAAATAAGGTTTAAATTGCAACTTTGTTGGGTATTTTATCAAATATTGCCTTAGGATGCACAATATGGGTTAATAGGGGGCTATTAGTGATGATGTAAAGGTTAATTAGGGCTTGGGACATAGAATTCAATGTGAAAGTGTGATTAAATACACTTTACAATGCTAAAATGAGGTCCATGTAGCCTAGGAAGGCACACGAACCAATGTGAATGTGCAAGACACATTGCAACACTAGTTTAACATTAAGTTTAAGTTATAAGTCTTCTAAATTGATATGAGAATGCTATTCAAAACATTTTATAGCATTAAATTAGGGGAAATTGGTTCATTAAGTCTAGAAAAGTGTGAAATTCCTTTACAACACTTTACAACACCTTTACAAGACATCAATAAAAGCATATTATTTATTTTTCAAGAGTCTAAGACCTAGTGTGGATGCATAAAATGACTCACAACACTTGAATCAAGGCCTCATTGAGTCCAATTTATCATGAATTATTCCCATGTCAAGCAAGTTTTCCTTTTTCTATGGTACACATTGTTATGAGGTAAGGGTTGTTCTCAAGGAAGGACATTCAAATCTGGAGGGGAATCAAAGATCACCATGCCATCATAAAAAAGTATCCAATATTCTCTAGGAGGCTTGCTGTCATGAGGAGGATCTTGATAGCCTAACCCTATTGTATTATCATCTTTTGTATTTTTCTCTAAGAGTTGATGAATGTTATGTTCAGTTGTTGTATGAAATCCTTGTTTTCTCAAGATGGTAAAACTTTTTCTATAGGTTTCTTCAAGGTTAATTGTACTAGTGACTTTGTTATCATAAAATGGTTGAGGAGTTGCTTATTTAGAAGAAATAGGTTCACCTGATGGAGGGAACTTAGGTCCTTCGTTTGTTTCAGGATGTAAGTAACCAAACATATCAGGAGGTGGGACTATAGGAAGGTCTTGTTGTTTCATAGATGGATAAAAGGATGCATTAGCTTCAAGGTTGTCAAGGCATTCGTTTAGGAACTTATTCACACTACCATAATCTTCTCCAATGATTTCAACATCACGAGCAAGACATTCATGAGGAGTTGAATGAGCATGAGGAAGCTTGATGTCATTAGGTTCAGTACCAAAGGCACTCCTTGACATGTCAACTAAGGATTTTAATGACATCCAAAACTTATTAAAACACATAGCCATGATGAAAATGAATGAAAGGAAACTAAATGCAAGAAATGGAGTAAAACAAAAAGTATGGAAACACAAAAAAGTGCAATAATAGAAAAAAGAAATGCAGAAAATAATCGAAAAATGATAGAAATGATAGTGCAAAATGTGCAAGTGGACTAAGTCGCCCAATGTGGAAAATTAGTCTAGGTTGTGATTTTTTAAAGAATTTTTAGAAATTTTAAATGAAATTTTATGATTTTAAGATTTTCAAATGAAGGTATAATATGAAAATGTAGAATTTTTTGAATTTATAATGAAATGCAATGCAAAAATGTAACTATATGAGCTATTTATTAATGCAATTTTTTTAAAAACCCTAGAATGCAAAACATTGAAAAACCTAATGCAAGGTTGATGCAAGTTATTCCTAAGATGTAAATGCACTTGAAATTAGAACTAAAATGTTATAAATTCAGGTTCATCAAAATGTGGACAAAGATTTTGGCACCCAAGGTTCTCTAACACTTCGAGGGTTTTTCACCTACAAGGAGAGAGATGGGCCAAAATGGGTAATGTCCCCACTCAAAACTAATGCAAGTATGAATGAAATATGCATAAATATAATGTATAGATTCAATAAAATGATAAATATGTTGATTATTAATACAAAATCTAAGAAATGCAAGTTGTTTGAAAACATAGTGTTGTATACAAAATGACCTATGAATGCAAACAAACAATAACAAAAATGTAAGAGACTGGAGAGGTGCACCTGGAAACTAGAATTTGATGCAAAGAGGCTCTATAATTTTTCTATTGAATCCAACTAGGACACTTACGCTAAGTTGGGTGACTTAGTCCTATTTCAGGTAGATTTTGTTGGAACAGGTTTCAACCAAATGCGTGTCCAAAAAAGTAGAAATCACTGTTAGTAGGACTAATTTTCCATAGATGGAAACTTATTCCACCTTTGAATCTCAAGAAATTTTTGGCAGGAATCTATAGCCTTCAGTCTGTACTTCCATTCTTGATAGGTGTCTAGTTCTGATTTTGTAGTAATCGGGCTACAAGAGGTCTCCAAGCTTCTCTTAGCGCTTTGTTGACTTGAATGACTTTGGTGGAATGATGACACCTTTTAACACCTTTCTCTTTGAAAAATCTACACACAAGACTTGCAAAACACACATGCAAAGAGGGGAAAAAGTGTTAAGGGTTAGTGAATAGGGGTTTTCCTTGGTCAAACCCTTCAAAATAAAATGAAAGAGAAAGAGAATAATGAATGGAAAAAATGCAATGCTATAACTCACAAAACCCTTGATGTAGAAATATAAATATATGTAAGTAGATGCTCCAATGAAGACATGATAATGCCTAGAATGCTTGAGAATGATAAATTAGGGTACTGAGAAAATTAGGAGATTAGAATATGCAAAATGAGGGGAAAACCCTTTATTTATACTTGATTTTACAAAATTTCCCCAAAATAACACATCAGAGGCTGACCTCAAGGTTAAGAGAATAATATTCCACTAGAAATTTTAAATAATTTTGATTTTTGTGCCCAATGGGACTAAGTCACCCTAGGTGGCGACTTGGTCCCACTAGGGAAATTTTACTAGGTGTCAGAAATTAAAGTGTATTTAATGATGTTTAATGGGAATATTGTCCAAAAAACACTTAAGTAGGGCCAAAAAGTGTATTAATGGTCCATTTAATCGTAAGAAAGGGTGAAATTATTGATGAAAAGCCTAGAAAAGCATTGGATTTTATTACAAGTCTTTTAAAAACTTTGAAATAAGACTTGGTAAGTGATGAAAAGAGGTTATTTAGGTGAATTATAATGAAAAGTTCCTAGAAAAGTGTGAAAGTGGGTTACAACACTTCACAACACTTTTACAAAACATCATAGAATTCTTATTGATTATCAAGGACCCAATACCTAATGTGAATGTGTTAACCACATTGCAACATTAAATTAAGGAAAAATCAAGCCAAAATCACCAAGAGGGCCTAAACATGAGAAAAAGTAGAAGGGTTACTTTTTCCTTGTCCACAAGATGCAAAGCCAGCTAGGAAGTCTCTCCCAAGCCTCTGCCTAGCCTATTTTTCAACCCTTCTTCTGGCATGGCCCATTGTCAATAGCAATCTTAAGTACTCCCTTCCCACAAGGAATGAAGATTCCCAAATTTGAAAAATATGGTGGAAAAGGGGACCTACAAATGCATGTGTCCACCTTTAATGCCTTTTGTACAAACTTCTTCCATCACGATGCATTGATGGAAAAAATATTCCCTCGATCTCTTAAGGATACAATGCTTGAATGGTACCGTTCCTTGCCTGACAACTCAATTTTCTCATTTAATCAACTTGTAAATCAATTTCTCTGATAGTTCCAAGCCAACATTAGACCAAAGATGACATTTTTAGATCATGTCCAATGCAAATAAGGAATGAGAAGATTACTAATTTCATAATGCAGTATCAAGTGCTCTTCTCACAGATATCATGCCCAATCTGTGACTCTGACATGCAAAAGGTATTCATAGGGAACTTACAAAGACCTTGGCCAAAAATGTTCACCCTTATGAAATACCCTTCCTTCACACATTTGTGTGTTGAACTACGATAATATCAATAGACTATAGTTCAGTTTAGAGGATCCTCCTCATGCTCCTATTTAGAAAGGAAAATCCATTGTATTGGTCTCTGGAAAGGGTAACCTGGCTATTGTGAATGTAGTAGCCACTATGAATGATAACAGGCTCAAATGCAACAAAAAGTTCACAAATTAGCAAAATATTATTCTTCCATCTTACAGAGATTGGTAAAAGATAAAAGCATAACCTTGGAGAACTGTAAGCCTCTCAAGGAACCTTACCCTAGTTGGTATGATGCAAATTCCTTTTTTCAATACCATCAAGTTAATGAACATGATACCAAATGATGTATGCACTAGCGTCATGACATACAGGACCACATCGAGGACAATATTATTCATCTCAATGGAAAAACTGAATAGTGAGTTGTAGATATACATGGACCCATTTTTGTCACATTCTTCCAACTTAATTATCAATCCCTTTGATTCTACCACTCAACCTAAGGTGTATGTTAACATGGTCATGATTACTCCTACCATGTAGCCTACGACCAACTCACCGAACATGAAATTCACCTTGTAGGATATGCCCTTGAACAACAAGCCTTCTCCCCTCTACATTCCTTCTCTCCTCAATGGAAACATTGTGATAGGGGTCTTAGTTGACCCCGCGAGCCGAGTAAATGTCATTATAGAACATACGTTGTGTCGTAATTTTTTACAGAGGGAGGAGTACAAAGAAATAAAATATACCATCCATACACATGATGGTATTTGTCTCAAGCCATATGGATCAATAACTCTGTCCATCCTAGTTGGACCTATGTTGTAGACACATTAAATGATGTTATTTCAGAGTTGGATTTGTTCAAGCTAAAGCTAGGCATACCTTGGCTAGCTTCCATGAATGGAATCACCTCCATCATTTATAAATTTTTAAAATTATCCCATGAAGGTGTTGTGCACATGGTGCATGAAACTGGATACCATCCATTGGTGTCCCATGGGGGCTACTCATTGGACCATTTTTGGCTTGCCCTGGTTGTTTTGCTCCCCTCAAGAACAAATCTACTTTAAAAGAACTATGTCATGTATAAGATTGGGGGTAAGGGACAACTAGAACTAACCCTTCCTGTAATGTAGTAGCAAGCTTCCCCCTCTTCCTGAAAAGGAAAAGAGAAGCTATCCCATTCTTGGGATGCCTATCCCACTCTTCTTTCTAAGTAAGTGTTTTGGATGTCTAGTCCTAGATTCTACTTAAGGAGTTCAAAGGTGCTTGATTGGCATCGACCTAACATTAGGTTTTTAGATCTTCGTATCAAACCTCCTAGGCCTTGTCCCTACTTGTATGGTAGGAGAAATGGTCCTAGTGGGGAATCTTCTATGTCTCGTCCTCCGCAGCCTCCCACTACTTCTTCTCCCAAAGTAGTAAATGAGAAGAGGTACACTGCCAAGGTAGAGTTGACTCCCCCCATTGTCTCTCAATCTCTTCCTCCTACTCCTGTTCAAGAGTCTGTCCCTTTTCCAACAATGACTATGATGGACGCCCCTATGGCTAAGCAGGAGCCTTCCATCCCTTTGCAGCTCCCAACCTCTAGCTTGAAGAGTCATAGAAATTTCCTTGTGCATGACTACAAGCATCAGTGAAAAGCTTTGGTGGCTTAGTAGACCACTTTGCAGAAGAAGGAAGAGGAGATGAACGCCCCTTCTTTAGGGCCTCCTATTTTTTCCTCCTCTCTCCTCCCCTCTTCTTTTGTTTAGTCTAGTTCAATATCAATTCTGGCTCCCACTATGAGTATGAATGCACTTGACCCCAAAAAGGTGCAGGTGTTTATCGTTCCTTCAGCTGAGCCACCCTTATTAATGTCCCTTCTGGACATACTATCATTCCTTAAACCCATTTATATGGCAAATAATTTGATGGTATATGTCATGGTTTTCTCCTCCTCCTCTTCCTCTGCACCTCTCGCCTCATCTGTGGGGAGTTCACATCTCCTGACAAAGAAAAAGGTGGAGGATGGCCCTTCCAGCAATGGAGGGAATTAGAGGAGCCCATCTTCTTTGAAGGGTGGTCCTATGATAGCTTTCTCCATCTTAGTAATGAAGAAATTCTTGGCTTCCCCTGAGTTTTTCACTTCTCTTGAGTGACTTGGTGAGCCAAGCAGTGAATGTCGAGAGTAGTCCTCTCCGTCCATTGAGGTACAACATGGCACTCAACTAAAGTGCATGTTCAACTCTCTAGATGAGGTCACAACCTTGTTGGTTATCTTCACAAAACCATTGACCATAAATCCATAAGAGCCTAGTGGGGAGGACCTTTAGGGCCCTTCTTCCTTATCCTTTGTTGCAAAAGGGTCAAAAGCTCCTCCCCTTAATATTCCACCACTGCAAGATCTTCCTCCCCCCTTATAATGATCCAGATTAGGAAGAAGACAACCTCTTCTTTATATTTAGATTAGCTATGTGTGTGTTGTGATGTGCTCCCCTGTGATTGTGATATGTATTCTTGGATGACCCTTGTCACCCTTGTTGGTGCTTAGATACAAGAGTGATTTTGTGTCATGAACCTTCTTCTATATGTATCATCATTCTTCCATGTTTGTGTTTTTTTTTGACAAATTGGAGATCATGCAAAGTGTTGGGGGAATTTAGGCTTCCCTTCCATGTTGACCCAATTTTTTATTTTTACTTTGTCTTACGTGCATTTTTTCTAATCTACTGGGGAATGATGATCTTTCACCTTGCACTATGGTTACCTATTATTTATCTAAGCATGAGCAGATCTGACCCTACAAAACTAGATCCCCTTATGTCCTTTGTTTGTGATTACTTCTCTTTCACTCTTTCCTTATCTTTCTGTCTTCTTTACTTGAGTTGTCCCTTGCATGTGTGAAAATTTCATTTCTATTACACTTTGATTTTTAATAAATTTATTCATTGCCAATGAATCTTTCTCGAAAATCTTTGCAAACTTTTTCAAAAATTGCATTCTTGACTTGGACCCCAAATAGAACATGTTTCCTTCATCATGGGTTCACAAAGAAAGAACTTGAGAACTCTCCTTCGAGGTGGGAGCAACTTTGACCTTCCCCTCATGAAGGGGCATTTTATTCCTTTTGAATTCCTTAATGAAGTGAACATCTTTCAAAAGGATTCCTTGGTGATGAATCAATTTGAGAAAAAAGTCTCTTTTGCACTTCCAAATAGTGTGTCCCTTTAGTGGTCACCTCTTCACATCAGGTTCTCGAGGGACCCCTTTGAAAGCCTTCCAATTTATTGATGGTTTGCATGATTGCTTGCTTATTTTCCTACATGACTTATTTGTGTCTCTTGGCATGTTTTATCTATGGATTAACATGTCTCTTTGTAGGTGACCTTGTGAACCTACTATCCAACTCTACGGAGTCCCATTCTCTAGGTTTCCTTCATGTGAGAGATCTTGAGGGATGCCTCCTTGCAGGTTTGTGGGCCTGTAAGGTGCTTACTTCTTTGGGCTTCCTCCATGTGAGAGATCTTGGGGGTCACCTTCTTGTACATCTACAGGCCTGTAAGCCACTTACTTCTTGGAGCTTCCCTCATGTGAGAAATCTTGGGGGTTGCCTCCTTGCAGGTCTATGAGCCTGTGAGATGCTTTCATCCCACAAGTTTTTTCCATCGTTGGTCCAAGAGCCTTTAGTGTTGTGCAGTTTTCACACACACGCCACGCTGAAAGTAGGGACCCTCTTTCGCTTTGGTTTTAGTGTTCTGGCCCTTTCATTTTGAGGTGTTATCCTACTTTAGGCATGTGCTTAAATGCTTATTTTTGGTTGCCTAAGTGTTTCCCTAGGTTATTCATAGAAAATCCTAAGTTCTAGATGAATTTTGGGTTTTTACCCGGATTCAAGATTTTTCGCCCTAGCTGAATTTTCCCAGATCCTGCTTGGACTCCGGCTGTGCACTGTTGTTCGGGATTTTCGGTCTTCATGGATTTTCGCATGGGCCGGATTTTCCTGGGTTCTCTGACTATCCTATCGATTGCACTAATGACTATGCGTGTGCTTTGAAGGATGTATTTAACTTGATTTCTGGGATATTTTGTGCCACCATGCTTACTATTTTCCATCGTTTGAGTTGAAGAGTACTTTCTTGTGATTGATTGACTTCATGTTGAGGCATTTGGGTTTGAATTGATCGATTTGGTGGTAATTTCTTGTGCATTCCTACATCTGTTCTTTGTGGATACCATTGGGCCTTGCATTTGCTGCTTCTAAGATCGATTCCCGTGTCACAATGGTATGTTTTTATCTGCCCTGCCTTTGACTAAGAATTATGGATGGCATGTTGATATTATGAGAGCTTCTAGGACTTGAATTCCTGAATATTTAATTGTTTCATGCTAGGGTTGTTCAGCATTGTGTTATTTTTGATCTTCTAGGTGAGTATTAAGCTCATTTGTCTATCTACATTTTGAGGAATCCTACCTGAGAATAATTAGTGAACCCTAGTAGTGACTTAGCAGTTGAAACAGCTGAATTATGAGCTTTCCTGTGCGCTAATGGTGGATGTACAGGGTTTGAACCTAGGGCATCATCATTCATCTTTAGTTTGCTCTCAAACGGGCTTAGAACATAAAGAAAATATTTTGAAAGTCCATGCATGACTCTCCCCAAGCTTAAATTGTTAGAATCCATGATTAATGGGATGTTGTGGGTGAAATCGTGATTTCATGTCGCAATCTAGCTTTTGGCCTCAGTCTGAGATTCCTCATTCCTTCAGGATAATCTGTCTCTAGTGGATTTTCCCAAAATATGGTGAGGTGCAATAAAATTATCGCTATCATACGCCTTCGGCGAGACAAACATTTGTCGGCAAGAGGTCATGGCGGGCTCCATTGTTCATACCGATGTTCTTGTCTACCTTCACTGGGACCTTCATCCTTCGGTGAGACCTTTCACCGAGCGTATTCCGCTCTCGTCAAGCTCCCTTTATTTCTGTCAGGGAGACCCTGCTTGTTCAGTGAGACCTTTCATCAAGTTTACAACTCCTACCAAACCCTTTGCTTTCGTTGGGACTACCAACGTTCGTTGGGACTTCATAACGAAGCCTTCCTTTCTTGGCGAGCTCATATCCTTTTTTGGGGATACCACATGTTATCGGCCAGAGGTTATACCAAATAAGCCCCGTGTCGGCGAAACATTACAAAGTCGTTGAGACCTCTAGCCAAATTCAAGACCTATAGCTGAAATCTCCATTTTCTTCGATGAGACTTCCCCCAGTCAGCGGGATGTGGCGCCGAAAACTTTCTTAGGTTCATATTCGGTCACCGTGACAATATCTTTCTCACAATGAAAATCTTTGTATCCTTTTGATGAGACCAAAGAGATTCGCCAGGACCCTACCCTGACTACTCGCTAGTCATATCGATATGTTTGTTACATCGACGTTCAGCTAGACTCTACAGGTTCATTGAGACATCATTTAGATAATCTTGAGTCTAGCCGAAGTGATTGCTTAAACCCTGATGGTCGGCGAGACAAGATGTATTTGCTGTGACTCCACCCCGAAGAGAAAGTCTCTCTTTGACATGAATTTCCTCATCACCAATCGACAAGACATGCCCCTCTCGGTGTGACCTCATTCTGAGTAAAATTTGTTTGACCAAAACACATGCTTTTGCTCTGATTGTCAGAGTTTTTCCTTATCCGTGAAATTCCATCGAGTCTGTATTTCTCTGAAATCCGGTGTCCCTCTGATTTTCCAAGGTCTCCTCTCTGGTTAGTTCTTTGCGATAATCCGTCCCTCATGGATTTTCCTGAACTTTGATGAAATGTAAAGGAACATGAGATAATTGGATTTGTTTATAATTTGTGATGCATTTGATGATTATTTCATGTCATATTTGGATTTCCCATGTGACTTATTGATTGATTATGATTAGGTTTAATCATTAAGTAGGTGTTTTCTGGTTATTCCATTGGAATCCGATTGGTCTAGAATTTCCCAGAATTCCTCTTCGGCTCAGATTCTGCGGATGGTCTTGAAACCCAAAATTTGTTGTGATCATTTCATATGAGATTTAATAGCACTTTGGCTATATGAGACTCATTCTAATGATGTATTGATGAATTTACCTTGCTCTCCTGTGGTTTTTATTGTGATTTTCTTGATGGATGCAGGCTGAATCGAGTAAGGTGGTGGAAGGATCCTCTATGTCTGAAGTAGAAAGGATCAAAATGGATGTTAAGAGCAAGATTCCTGAGAGCAAGATCATGTCGGTCTGGTCAGAGGTAACTGATACAAACATTGGACAATGGAACTATGATGAATTCAAAGAAATAATGGCAGCTAAAGATCTTCCTTTGGTGGCCCGAAGAATGAAAGAGCCAGGTTTGGCACATGTGGCCGGTTTCCCTTCAACGATGCAGTGTTATGATCTTTTCCTCAAATGTGCCCAACACTATGACCATGGTACATAAAAGATTATTAGTCCTCAAGGAAGAGTGATAGCAAACCTCAACCCTATCTCTATTTCTCATACTTTTGATATGCCAGACAGGTCTCACATGGTGGCATTTGACATGGGGTTTGCCAGGGAATTCTACGAGGAGAAAACTATTAAATCTCAACAATTCATCAACTCTTGGCTGGAAAAGCCTAAGTCACACTATTCCAAACTACCCAAATAGCTATTCAGGGCAAAGTTCAAGGAGTACTATGATGCTATTACACTACTTAGTAGGGTGGTTGGATTGGGGAATGCAGGAGTGTTTGAGAATTGGATGTGCCATGCCATTGTGAGGATAGAGCAAGAATTGATTGATTATCATTGGGCTAGTTTGATTAGCAGAGTACTCCATGAACAGTTGTCCAAAGTGTTGCAGACCAAGACTTTCACAATGACTTCATATCTGGTCTATGCACTTGCAAGATTCCATCCCTACAAGGGATTAGATGCAAAGGGAATTTTTGGGCAGAATGTCATTTATCAAGTTTTCCCTCAATTGCATTTGGGAAGTTCAAACTATAGGAGGGCCAATGATGCATTTACCATGTATATCACCAGAATGCTTCAGGAAGCAGAGCATGTCAGAATTTTAGATCAAGCCAAGGAGCTCATCAAGAAGTATGGATCTTGGTTTATACAATTCCCAACCTTCTCCTACGTTTGGATTGATGGCTGCCAAGGGGCCCCATATAGACTTCTGAGGTATCCCACTGATCACATTATATTGTTGGAAGTCACTAGACAGATTTGTGACATTGATGCTATTGTCAAGAAAGACAAACATAAGATAGGATTTGGTGGGGATTTTCCCCTAAGGATTGGCTCTGGAGAAACATGTCATTCCATTATTTCTTCCCAGGCTTCAGAGGAAGAATGAATACCTTCGGTCTATCCTTTCATTCTGAGAGATCAAGGTTTGATATTACAGGAGAAGCCCAGAAGAAGGCCAGTAGGGAATATAGCCATAAGGTGAACTTGGAAGACTACTGGGCCAATTGTGGTGATGAGTATGAGGTCAGAAAGAAGAAATTATCCTGGCTTCCAGTTGATTCAGTTCGATTGTATAATGTAAAGGTAGTTCTTGATCAATTGGAGGATGACAAAAACCTAATTCAGGATCATGCTTATGAAGCGGTAAAGGATAGGCCAATTGGTGTTGTGGATTGGTTGGAGGAGGAAAAGATAGAACTGAAACAATTGATGGATCCAGTTATCAAAGTTACCAAGATGTGGCTAAAGCACAAGCTATGGGAGCTAGAAAATAATGGTGTGCAGTGCACCTATGCGCTAATGGGAGATTTGGATCCCCACTCCACCTCTGAAGAATCTATCGAGTAGGATCCTAAGGGCAAGGGTAAGTTGGGTTCTCCTTTTAGGGTCAAGGTAAAAGGTGTTCAAGAAACAGAGGCCCAAGAAGTAGAGAAACAGAGAAAGCCAAAGGCCAAGAAGAGGACAAGGACTAAGAAGTCCGAGTAGAGTCCTGAGGCTGATGCCCCTATGCCTAAGAGGAAAAGAATTGTAAAATTATCAGAGAAGGCTAGCTCCAAGGTAGGAGGAGAAGTGATTCCCCCACCAGTGATAAATTTTGAAAGTTCAAAGGAGAGGGCCAAGGTGTATACAAGGAGTTCTAGGACTCCTTCTCCTAAGGGTAGTGTTCCTAAAGTAGATCTCCCTCCGGTGGTTTCTCATGAGGAGTAGCATGATGATGTTCCTGCCGCTCATGAAGCTCAAAGAAAAACAGGTGAGTCAAAGGATGTTGAAGATCATCTGGATAATAAAGGTGAGGAGTTCCATGAAGGGGAACTTTACAGTGCAGAGGCTGAGGTTGAAAAGGTAATGCAATCTCCCTTGGTTGCATATGCAGGATCTCCAGTCACAAATGAAGAAGTTGAATCTCCTCCAAGGGAAGAAGAAACAGTAAAAGTCCCATCTCCTGAACATGAGGAAGAACACATCGAAGAGAAAAGGAATAAGGATGAGACTCCTGAGAAACAAAATTTAGGTGAGGAGATAACATGAGATCAACAAGGAGTAGGGCAGAACCAAGTGCAGTTGGAGCCTACCATTCTAGAATGGCTTGACAGAGAAATAAAGAGGAAACAGGTAGTGATGGAGGATACACCACCGAATTGGGATGCACTACTAGCCAAGATTGGAAAAGACAAAGGTAAAAAGAAGGCTAGAGTGATCTCAAGGGTTGAAAGAAATGAGGCGCATAACAAGGTTGTTCACATTGCAACCCCTACTCCAGATAAAAATAGAGATGATGTGGTTGGAGAAGATTACAATGTTTAGACTTTCAATCTTGGGCCTAGATCCATTGAGTAGGATATTGG
This sequence comes from Sequoia sempervirens, assembly GCA_007258455.2. Taxonomy (NCBI): domain Eukaryota; kingdom Viridiplantae; phylum Streptophyta; class Pinopsida; order Cupressales; family Cupressaceae; genus Sequoia; species Sequoia sempervirens. The sequence continues at coordinate 242,798 of VDFB02271453.1, read as the reverse complement.
GGATTACCAAGACTCCAGTGCAGTTATTGTGAGTAGATTGAGGAAGGAAATGAAGACCAAGTAGGAGCTAAAGAGAGAAAATGAAAATATTAGGAAATACTTGGAGGAATTAATGAAACCACTGTAGTCCATTAACCCTTCTCCCTCTGCTGCAAATCCTCTACCTCAAGAGACCATCACCAAGCTAGAAAAGATGAAGGCTTCCAATCTTTCCATGGTGAATTGGCTGAAAGGGGTGCAAATAAAAGGTGATGAGGCTATTAAGGAGATTTTGTCAACTGGGAAGGATGCTACAAGGATGGTGGATTGGATGAAGCAGGTGTTGGCACAAGATAAAGAAGACATAGACCTGTTGCTACAGAAAACCAGAACTATCATGGATTATACCAGGGATAAATTGGTGAGTGACAAGATCCTTCCCTTATCTAGAGCTACCGAACCATGGGAGTGGTATGAGGCATTGCAAATCAAGCATAAATTATTGAAGAAGATTTACAAACAAAGGAGGCAGATCGATGACACCCTAACTGGGGTTTATAATGGCTGAATTGCCTTCTTTGAAATTATGACGGGAAGAAGGAAGATTGCACCCAAGTATTTGAGTCTAGAATAGTTGAGAAATTGGTGGCAGGATATTTATGCACCACTTGATGATGGTTCTGTTTCTGAGCACCAATTGGATGATGCTGCCACCTACCTTGCAGTTATTGATAAGTACATGACATATAAGGTGGATTGGGATAAGTCAGTCAAACACTCAAGAGACCAAGTTGCATCCATCAAAAATTAGCTTAAGGTTTTGCCTTTGCTACCAGTAGCTAACTTGGATGAGACGCTTTTGAGGGTTCATGAAGGGCCGAGATTAGAATAGAGATAAAGGGGATGTCAGTTAATGCCCAACTACTTTAGGATTTGTGCTTCCCCATTATCGCGCCCTGCATTGGTCCGAGCTGCATTGGGAATCCTGGGATGACCTGGGTGCAGTTCATGCATTTAATGCATTCTTTCGTTCCATTTCGACTTTCTCTTGGTTGGGCAGTGGTGCCCAATTAATGCTCCAGGCTCTTGCTTGGCCGACGAGTTTCTAGGGATTCTATATATTGGGCATTCTGCCTCATTTGTAAAGGGTTCTTGGTTAGATAGTTCCTTGTTAGAGTTAGAAGATAAAAATAGTTAGAAGTGAAATAGTTAGGGCAAGTTAGCAAGTAGTTGCTCTCAAGCAAATATTGTAACAGAAGCTAGAATTGTTGCTATAGTGGATAATTCGAATGCAAGTAATGACATTGTGATTTGGTGCCATACTGGTATTCTCTTGTCTTGCATGGTTCCTGTTCTTCTATCTTTAAAATTCTTTTGAGGAGGTTAATATTTAGATTAGATTCGATTTAATAATATTTGTGATTTGATACTTGAATGTTGTAGCAACCTCTCAGTCCATACTTTTCACAACCAACTAATTGTTAGTTGCTTTGCAAAGTTAGCCTGGAATTTTCATATCACTTGTGCTGAAGATTCAATTGTGAAGGCTTATTTATTTCAACTACAATAGGGTTGTTTGAATGAATGTTCATGATTTGAAAATCTTAACACCTTAGAATATTGCACTATTCTTTATAAGATTGCAGATTTATCTAGGTCAAGTAGAGATCAGTTTTGAGGGGTTGGTCCATTCCAGGTGTTGGTCATTTTCATTGTTGATATTAGGTTTAGTATCAAGTTAGAAATCTATTTGAAACCCCTATCTTTTGCTATTTCTTTGATTATTGGGTTAGATCTAGGATAGAAGTATCATCGTATTGTTAGATCTGATAAATTTTGATTCAGTATTTTTCTTGTAGTAAGGTCCCTTTGTGATTACCAACATTTTCACATTTTATCACTAAGTTGTTTATGCATTGTCAAGACCTGACATTAGAGACCTTGGGGTTATCTATTGAGGCTTGCTGATAGAGATTTACCTTTCAAGAGAGATAGGATATTACATTTTGTTTGAGTTGTTGCTGTGTAGAAAACACCATCAACAAGTGTATTTTGTGTAGCTTCATAGTTCTATGGGGCTATGGAGTCTTTTGTCCAAAACTCCTAAGGGAGAGTACATGTGGAGTCCTTTGCCTATCCTATGCTTTCGAGCTTTCCAGATCGTGGTCTACTTCCTTGATGGCTTGGGTATAAATTTCTAACCCTACTAACTATTCGGTCTACCTTACGAAAGCACTCATTAGTACTTGTGCTTGCTAAAGTGGGGGAAAAATGTATAGGAGCGAATTTACATCCCTTACGCAAATTCCCCTTTCACACACCCTCACCTTAGAAAATCAAATCTGAAGGAAAAAGTCTACATCACCCAACTTCCTTCCATCCACATGGCACCTATCCTTTGTGTCAGTGAGAGAATATTTGTCAGGGATGCACATGTGGCATGTAGACATCCACACAATGTGATGTCGTCCCTAATAGATTCCCACATCTAAAGTTGGTAGAGACATTACACTCCTAATTGGGGAAAAATTATAACATCCCTCTTTGACCAACCGACCCCAAAAATGATATATTCTTCCCATCCCACCTTCAAAAACATCCATTTTCATCTCATTTCATTCTCTAAGTAGTAGATTCACATTCTCTTAGCCATTTTTCCACTTCACTTCACTCTCAAGCAACATTTTAACACTCCATTACAACAACATTTGAAGCTTCATCAACTCCACATTGCAAGTGTGAAGCAAGCCATAGAAGTGTGGGCTTAGAGTCTTGAGAGACCTCCCTTCATCACAGTTGTGGTTGTGGTGACCTTGCCAAGTTTGTATTCTCCTCCATTGGCTAGTGAGCTTTTAGCTAGAGGTTGTAACATTTCACTCCTCTCCTTTTTTATTTGATAGAAGTAGCATAATACTATTCGTAGTGTTTTTGTTCACTCTTGTTTCCTTTATCACATATTTCTACTTCATTATTTTTTGGTTTTCCATGGAGGTGGAAACACCAAAATGGGGGTCAAACAATGGTAGGCCCTTATACTTCCCCAAAAATTTTCCCTCTTTCTTGTGTGTAGGTGAGTGTACGTGTGGAGCTAGCTAGCAAACAAGTGCTTTTGTGAGATTATCTTCATCACCCTAGCTTTCATCTATTTGTTTTATCATCTTCATCTCTATTTATCATACTTTATCATTCTATTTTTCCTGTAAAAACCAACTAGCTAGGTTGTTAGTTAGTTTTTAGGTAGTTTGTATTGTGTTTACTATTTTTGGTTGTATGGATGCTAGCATGCTTGAGAGACGCCAACATGTTGCGTTGTCATCCTAGAATTGTACTATCATCTTTGGATAGAGAGTTGTCTAAGACACAAAATTGACTCCAAAAACCAACTCGCCTAGCCCAAACCTAAGTTTAGGATCTATAGAGTGATAAAAGTACATTATAGTGATCACCATTCTTGATCCTTATCCCAATGAATCTTTTAGAGTGAGGTAAGTTAGGGAATCCTTCTACTATCGAGTCTTTGTGACCTAGAGCCTTAACATGGTTGGTCCCCCTCTCTTACACTTTCATAGCTGTATTGGATTCTATTTTTTTTGATATTATGCTATTGTAGTGGTTACATCATATTCTACTCTACTTGCTTCTTACTCTAGTAGACCACCACTATCATGTTGCTAAGAAGGAGCCTTATATTGCAATATTGGTTGTATATGGGTCATGCAAGGCATGCAACTTGTTTTTAAAAAATATATTCATTAATTTTCATGCTTCTCTTACTAGACTCCAAAAAGAGCTACACCATGTTCTTAAATTCTATGTAATACTTGATTTTTTTGCATTGTTATTTTAATTTTTGTTGGTGTGTACTTAGTAGGGCTTTACAATACTTTATTTATGTATATTAGATTATATTTAGATACCTTATGTAGTAATATTCTTTCCTTGAACTTCTTATACTCATTATTTGTATTATATCTTTCGATTCCAAGATACATCCTATTGAAATATAAAAAAATTATGTCTTGGAATAATTCATAAAATATTATACAAAAGGATTAGTCACAATACCTTAAAAATATTTTGATACATTATTGACATTCTACAATATTTTGTTCATGCAATTATATCCTTCATGATTGAAAATATCAAAGAGAAACATAGACAATATCACACTTAATAATTAAGAAAAAAGAGGTTATTAGAAATGAACAATCTCATCTCCAAAATAAAGATATATATATATATATATGTATGTATGTATGTATGTATGTATATATGTATGCATGTATGTATGTATGTATGTATGTATGATTTAGGAATATATGTTGTGACTTCACTTGGCTACCTAATTTGTGCTTCTATCTTTATCATTTCCTTTGTCAAGTTTTCATATGTGGTCAAGCTTCAAAGCTACTCTTATAATGGCTTTGTTCAATAGATTAAATCATTTATTAACCTTGTGTGCTGTATTTCTATTTTTTGACAATGACTTATTATTGTTAGTAACTCATTTGTCCAATATTATATTAAAAATAATTCAACCAATCAAGTACACAACACAAAACTACTTCAAATTTTGGTATCTAATAAATTACTTTTTAACAAAATAATCTAAGCCAAATATCCATTCACTTATGGAAGATGGACAAGATAACCATTCAATCCTAATTTTTTACTTTATAAATATATAAAATTATCAACTATTTTGAATGCACAATTAGTTACTATTGTCAAAATCATGACTTATAGTTGTCTCAAATATTTATAATGTTGAATGTATTGCTACATGAAAGAAAGGTCAATTATTTATTTTCCTATATAGCATATACATTGAAAGGAAAAATTAGTTATGGTAGAAACCACACTATTGTGGTATATATCTATTAAAGACCACAATTCCAATCCTAGGTATTTGAATATCTTATAGAACTATCCATACATGAACTAGAGGATAAACTCCTGGTAATAAATTATAAGGCTCTTCAAAAATCATGTGGTAGTCTTAATAAGACATTATGCATATTATATAATTTATTAGTGCAAATTCATGTAAATTTTAATTCGAATATGCCTTTGTAATATGACCAATATATAATCCTTCATATATTAATTCTTGTTGAGATATAAGTTTTCATTTCATTAAATCAAAGTTAGAATATAGAAAATTTATTGGAAACCTTATTGGCATTTGGAAAGACAATATCTTCACCTTCTTGTCTTAAAACATGGATCTTTAGAAAGACTATTGTAGTGTAAAAAGTTGTACTCCCTTGTAGGTGATAGTATAATTTCATGCTTAGTTTGGACCTATTTGTTGAACACATAGAATACTGAGAGGGGGGGGGAATCAATATTCTACTAAATCATCTAATTATTAACAATCCAATTTCTAAAGTATACTTAACAATCATAAGGAATGAAAGCTTGAACAATCCATAACACACATGACACATGAACACTGAGACTTTTACGTGGAAAACCCAAGAAGGGAAAAACCATAGTGAGGATTAGATCATAAAAATTTATAAGTAGTTATAAGATATTATAGAAAGGCTCACTGCTAGATGGACTCACTATCCAATTGAACTCACTATTCACAGAGAAAAGAAAGATACAAGAGGTGGATTCACAGATAGAATTTGAACTAAGACAAATGCATCTAAGTTATGCTTGATTCAGTTCCTTTGAAGCTCATAATACATACTCCAATCAAGTCAAATTACAAGTCTCTTCTCTACTCTATCTTCACACACCTTCTCTCAATACTCAAAATTTATTCACACAATTATGCAAATTTTGCATCACTGCTTGCATTCAAATCATGTATGCATTGGATCTCTCTCTTCAACAACTCAACTCAACCTTTTATATGTACTAAACTCCATCACAAACATCAATTAGGTCAGCCTAATTAGATATAGCATTGAATTATGTAAAACCTTCCTTTTCGACACCCAATCCGAACTAAAATTTCCTTCACGCACAAAAAAAAAGCAACTTAGGTCGGCATAGACCTATAACAAGTCCCTTTTCCATTCACATCATATATTTTAATCTTCACAATACTTTTCATTCATCAAGTTGGCCAGACATAAAAGCAAAGAGTATGAATACTCCAATTGATCATCACCATAGAATACATGGACCACAAAATGTCATACAAACTAGAAAATATAATATACTAACACTTGTAAACCTTCTCCCAAAACTGAAATGTCTAACTCAAATTTGTGGAGGAATGCATACTAGTTAGGTAATAGCTAGTACACAAAAAAATATGTATACCATATCTGTCAAACTTCTACTACTTGTAAATTTTGAACCACTTATCCAAAATAACTAAACCTCTTAAATAATATGCTGGCCAATGAAATCTATGAACAACATAATAGAACTACAAGAGTAGATCTGAAAGTGTGAACAAATACAAATGAAATTATTGGAGGGCACTGTGTGATAAAATTACCAGTGTAGACACTTAGCCAAAATAACTTTTTTGTAAACATCCATCATACTATTTGAAATTATTCATGTGGTATTGACATCAATGACAACTCACTAATGAAAACCTTCTTCATTCTTTCAACAATATCCCCCTTTTTCATTGATGGAAACATGTTCCAAGACAAAAACTCTCTCCCAAATATCTCTCCCCCTTTGACATCAAGGGAAAAGGGTGGTAAACCTCACACATATATACAAACTAAACTAGCTCCCCCTCAGGAAGCTAATCAAAAAATTCTAATATATCTGCATATGTACAATAGAATTTGAGAAAAAATGAAAAGGTGTATAGAGAAAGAAATGGTCAACCAAAAGACGTTGACCCTTGAAGCTTCTAAAGAATGGATTTTGAAGAATATTTTCCTTCTTCCTAGCTCTTCTTCATTGCTACAAACATTCTATGTAGAAACTCAAGCTCTATCAATGTCTATTCTCCTTCTTCTACAATACTGGGTGTGAGATTTATCTTTGAGATTTTTTCAATACTGGCAAGGGCGCTTGAGATTGGTATGTGCTTTTCTTTTGCCAAGTCCCTTAGCTTCACACAATTTTTTGATAAATTCTTCCTTCTAGCTTTGCAAAGTGAAGAATTTGTCATGCAAGTGGACACTATGGCAGTCTAGGTCTTATCATCTTTGTCCAAATTCCAAATCATAATCTTTTGATGCATTAGCTATCTGAGACTCAATCAATTCCATTTCATCTTTTATCCCTTGTGTGGCATCCAACCACTTCATGAAATACAAAAATAGTACTTTTCCACCTTCCTCACAATATAGCACTTCCTTCAAGAATTCTTCAACTTTTGTATGTGTAGATGCACATTTTTGTGTGATATCCATTAGATTCTTGTCTATAATCCTCTTCTCAACCTCTATTTCTACTTGTCTTTTCAATCTAGAGGCATATTCCTTAAAGGAATCAAATAGCAATTTGAATTTTTCCATTGTAGGCAAAGATGTATCAACATTAGTTCCTGGAATGATCTCTTGTAATGTTTTTACAGCCTCATCTATTAGTTCACTACTCTTCTAACATGTTTCATTGAGTTCTTTTCATGTTGAAGCACTAAACACATCACTCAATTGCAACTTGTGTATAAGAGATATCTTCTCTGGATCAATAATACCCTATTGCATGGGTAGTTGTAACAACTAGGAAGAAACAACTTGTTGAAACTTTAACTTCTTAGACAAAAAAACTTCTAATAGATTACTAGAAGAGGATTCTCTAGAGGGATTAGGTAAATAATTACACTTCTCTTTTTCTTTATTCTTTCCTATATCAGACTTTTCTCTTCTAGCTTTCGCTTTCTTTCCTCTTAATCTAGTGGTAGTAGAGACTATCGAAGTAATATTTGTTCTGTTTCCAAGCCTTTTGGCCTCCTCCACCTAAGGTTCTTATGTTATTGGAGCATTGGTCTCTATCCTCTTTGGGTAAGTGCATGGATCTATGACACAATTTTGGCTCTTAAGTTGCTACTTTTTTTGTGAAATCAGAAAATTTGATTTGCATGAGAAAATCAAGATAGTTACACTCAAAATTTCAAGATGCAGCAAGAACAAGAGTTGAAGTGATCCAAGTATAGTTTATAAGCTACTAATTCTTTTTGAAATGAATGAAGATTAAGGGTCTCAAAAAGGTGGGGGGGAAAAATAGGTCTTGTTTTTATCCAAAAAAATAGTATAGTGCTTAAGGGCTCCCCCCTTTTTGATTAACTTTTTTTCATAATTTCAAAAATATGAATGGTGAGAAATTATCTAACATCATGTATTTTATCCTCATTCTTTTAGATAATTTTTTTAATGAATATATAATATTTTATGAATTTTGAAAGTGGACACATGCTGGAAAGCTAAAATCTGAGCATGCTCCCCCCTAATTTTTTTGTAAAAGAATCAAAAATGAAATTTTTTTTCATCATGTGTAGAATGGAGTCTAGTTTTAAAAAATGTATTTTTTTTACGTTTTGATGAACGAGTAAAAAATATATCCTAAAACTAGCACATGTTGGTTTTTGACCAAAAAAGGAGGCATTTACAATAGAAGTTGTGGATCAAAACCTTAACTGAATCAAAACAAAAAAAGAATTTTATATTTAGATAGCTAAGAGAGAGGTTAACGCCTTCATGATTTTTTATAAACTTACATTTAAAGACATGCAAACGTGATGATAAGAATAGATGAAAATATGAATAAATTTGGAAAATCCTATCAATTCACTCATCCAAAGCAAGTCATTTGGCTAGTGCCAAATTTGGCGCTCACCAAATGGCACATCACATTTGGTGAGCACCAAATGTGATGTGCCATTTGGTGAGCACCAAATTTGGCACTCACTAAATGACTTGCTTTGAAAAAATTATTTCCCCTCTCTTTGGTCAACCACTTTGATAATGTTGAGAGTGCACAATTTATGATCATAGATGGATAGTTGAGGTTTTACCTTTCATACGTTCTTTGCCTCGTTACCCTAACTAGATAACTCTTTATCCCTCTAAAGTCTCTCTCTCTCAAGTCTCACTCCCTCCCACACTACTTAGGATACTCTCTCTCACTACAATCCCCTCTCTTAGGTCTCATTCCCTCCCACCCTACCTAGATAAATCTCTCACTCCAACCCCATTTCTCACACTCCCTCTCTGTCTCTCCCCCTCTAGTATTTTTGTCTGTCACTCCATCTCCCTTGCTTAGGTCATTATCTTTCTCTCTCTCTCTATCTCTCTCTCTTAAGTCTCTCCCTCCTACCCCCTCTACCTCTCTCAGGGCTCTTCCTCACTCCCTCTATCTCTCTCCCACTCCCTCACTCTCTCTCTCTCTCTCTCACACATGCACTTCCTCTCTCTCCCTCTATCTCAAGTCTCTCCCTCCCACCCCCCCTCTCTCTCTCCCACTCTCTCTCTCTCTCACTCCCTCTATCTTTCTCCCACTCTTTCTCTCTCCCTCTCTCTCAAGTCTCTCTGTCCAACCCCCTCTACCTCTCTCTCTCTCAAGTTGTAGACATCTGAGTTTAACCACTCTCGTATGGTCAAATTCATCCCTTTATTCATCTATTTCATATTCCCCATTAATATTAATTAAATGATTTATTTAATTATTATTTCCCTTTTTTTCCTAATGTTCCTAAGGTACTTAATTTAAATAATTAAATACCTTACCTTTGGTCCCCATTTCCTCTCTAAATTAACTAGATGCTTTTATTTACTTAATTTAGTCACTTTACCTTTTGGATTTAAATAAATTTTAAATTCATCATTTTCTCTCTCCTTGTCCCATCCTCCATAATTCCACTTTAATCTGGATTAATTTAATTAATCCATGATCAGGATGTGCACACCTTTAATCAAGATTATTGTCACATCCTCCATAACTTGTAACTTGCCCCTAATCCCTCATTAGCCTCCTTAATCACATGTTTGCACAACCTTAATCATATGATTAGGTCAACCTAATCCTCATGCCTTTTATGGCATACCTCCAATTCAACCATCATAAATGCTTTCTCCATTTGGCCAAGGCAACCTCTCCCCCATGTGAATTAAAAATTCACATTTATTCCTCCATGACTTTCCTCTTCCCCATGTGGGTTATTGAGGAATTTTAAATTCTTCATGTGTCACATCCCCCACATGGAGACAAGGACATCCTTTATGAGGATACCTTGTCCCAATCCTGAGGTACTTCCAAGTACCTTCACATCATGTGAATTAAAAATTCACATTTATTCCTCCAAGATTTTTCTCTTCCACATGTGGATTATTGAGGAATTTTAAATTCATCATGTGTCACATCTCCCACATGGGGAAAATGACCTCCTTTAGGTGGAGATCCTATCCCAATCCCAAGATACTTTCAAGTACCTCCACATCACATTCCCCTTTGACACCTCATTGCCACATGGCAAGATGTGAGGACTTGTGAGTTCTCAAATCACCATAGCCCTTCATGTTGTCCATGGTGGCTAAATCCTATCCCTCCAATTCCTTAGAGGCCTTTCCCCTAAAAATAGAGGATTTTGAGCTCATTTTGATTCATTCACACACTCAAGTATTCAAGCAACCAAGTTCTCAAGTTCTCATACCATCGTCCATTGCTGCAACTTTTGAGCTCATTTTACGTTCATTTTGTGCATCCACCCATATACCCACTTGCATTATTTGAATCCCCATCATCTCACCATTGTTTTACATCTAGTTTCATATGATTTGACATTTGAAGGAGCACACAAATGATCAAATCAATAGGGCTAACTAACCAATCGACTTGGGAAAGGTAAATTATTTGTTTTCATCTTTTCTTTGTTCAAGTTTAACTAGGCCAATCTTGAGGTGTTGTTTTGTGTTTTTCTTCCTTTGCATTTCATTCGTTTTGCACTATTTTAGGTTAGAAAACACACTACACACATTTCTGGCACACCTGATGGGACCCACGTCATGGGTCTTTTCTTTCACATTCTCAGTTGTTTGAGTTTTGTAGGTCTAGGTTTACACATAGGGGCGAATTTGCCCTAAAAGGGAAAATTTGCACCTTTATGGGGTGAATTTTCTCTTGGAAACAGATGAATCTACACAAAAAAATGAACTTTCTTGCAACAAAGGTGAATCTGCCTCTTGCAAATTCACCCATTTGATATGTTTGGGTGAATTTTCTCCCTTTTCAGTAAACAGGCGAATTTACACTTGTAAAGGGGCGAATTTGCTTCTAGTTTTTGAGACAGACGAAGTTTTTCTGAGTCTAGATAAGTGAATCTAATCAGTAAATAGGTGAATCTACTTAGTAAAGGGGTGAATTTTCCTCAAATAGAGGCAAATTTGAGGTAAACCAGAGACCTAAATTTTTAGTTTCAATGTTTGTTTGGTTCTATTTTAGGTGTTGACACACTAACTTGTCTATTTGTGAGTGTGTCCACTTTTCACTAACATTCTGTGTAGTTTCTTCTCATTCATCGAAGGTTGAAGGTTTGAAACTACTAACGTTTTCTATAGAATGATCAATCCCAACTCTTTTAATTTAATTTGTTTGTTATTTTTCATACTAGTTAAGCACATGTAGACTTAATTAGAGGGTCAATAAACCTTGTTTGCTATGCTTGTGAGTGGGTTGTTGATGTATCCAATCCTCTTGTGCCATTTGGTGATTGTGGGTGAAGAGAAATCGCAGTTCACTCTAGTCCATTTGTGTATACCTAGGAGGTGCTAGTATGTCTAAGCTCTCTCCTTGTGTACGTGTGAGTCTGGGGACTAGCTAAAAACATCTAGTATGTTCTTCTCTTAGTGGAACCTACTTGGGGATTTCATTATCCCAAGGGAGAATCCCAACCACATATTACCAGTGGGGTATATAAAGGGGGGAGAGCCAAAGTTGTACCTTAATCCAATCATATCGTGTCTAGTGAAGCATCAAAGCTAGGGTGATACCTAGATAAGATGTGAAGAGTTGGTCCGAGTTTCTAGTACCTCATTGGGGCTCCCAACTCAAGCTTGTGATGGGATGGTGTTCACGGTTGTGCCCCATGTACTATGCATATATCAGGGACTCCCTAGATAGCCTTGTTTAGCCTAGATAGAGACTCATGTTCAACCACAGATTGGTGTAGTGTAGGGGATGCACATCATACCCCGAAGTTACTCACCACGCACTCCCTTAGGTCAAGATAGAAATCCTCATTGTGGCCTATGATAGTCCTTGAGTGAGAGTGTGAAGGTGAGCCCATGGCGTCTATTGATGACCCAGTACCACTAGAACGCTAGCTATCTAGCTTCGCAAGAAAGGGTGCTCTAGTGAACCACCTCAGTATCATGGAGTATTAACCTTGGGTTGTCTACTCAAGATGGTGGGCCTACATCAATTTTGTAATCCCATATCACTAATTCTAGGTTTGTGTGATACCAGTTCTTTTTTTTTGTAGTTGAGTTAGCCTTAACTTCTGTCTGTTGCTTGCTATGATTTTGTCCTTTGCCACAGTTAGCTATTTCATATCTAGTCTAGTTTAGGTCATTCATTTTGGTTGAATTTTCCTTTGTTAGAGGAGAATTTTCTTCCGATTGGGGTGAACGTACTATCCATAGGGGTGATCATATATTTTTTCTGAGTCATTTCATTATTTGTTTCCTATTAAATTCACATGTTTACTAGGAATAGGAGAATTTTCTTCTATCTAGGATGAACCTGTTGTCCATAGGGGTGATCCCATTTTGATCTGAGTCATTTTGGTCACTTATTTTCTATAGAATTTTCTCATTTCCCTGAAAATAGTTGAATTTTACCTTGTCAGGGGTGAACATGCTCTCAGTCCAATTCAATCTGTCATCAATTTGTCCATCAATTTCATCTGTTTCCTGAGAATAGGAAATTTTTCTTTGATTTTAGGTGAATTTGCACCCTAAACAGGTGAATTTTCCTTCTTGTTGAAATCTATATCTATCTGTTTCATGATTTAGGTGAGTTCGTCTATTGAATGGAAAGTCTCATTTTTGGGAGAATTCATATTGTTCAAGAAACAGGTGAATTTGTCACCCCGTTAGGAAATTTTGCAAATCAAGTCCGCTCGTTTACATCCATTTTGGGTGAATCTGTCATTGTATTGGGAAATTTTGTAACCTGTTTAGGTGAATTTGACTGCTATTTAGGTGAATCTTCTAGCTATTTGGGAAAATTTGTCACTATTTTAGGCAAACTTGTTAAAGTTTAGGTGAACCTATCAGTGTTTTAGGTGAATCTGCCCCCTGTTTAGGAAAATCTATCATAGTTTGGGTGAATCAGCTCCTTGTTTGGGAAAATATGCTATCAGTTTGGGTGAATCTACTCCCTGTTTAGGAAAATTTGTCACAATTTTGGGTGATCCTGCAGCCTCTTTAATCGAGTTTGACTACTATTCAGGTGATTTTGGGAAAACCTGACTGTCAAAATTGCATGTTTCCTACCTCAATCAAAGTTTGGGAAAATTTTCTCCCCTAAACGGACGAAGTTTCTTGACATAAACGCAATTTTTCTCACTAAGGACAAGCGAATTTGTGTGATAAATAGGTGAAGTTGCTATACACAGAGGTGTGTCCATTTCCCATATAAATTCTAGAGAGTGAATCCTTGGGACCACTGAAAGCTCATTGTTTTCCAAGTTTTTTGTCATCATCAAAATATTTTTATCACCTTCCATTCACCTGGGTATGTGCAAGATCATCATGGAAAAAATAGGCCCTTAAGTGGCAAAAAATTCAGAAAAATCAGAGTTAGGAAACTTGACGTAAAAATTTGAATAAGTTATCTATATTATTTCAAAAATATGTAAGAATAGAATCTGTAGCAAATTGAATGTAGTTTCTAAACTACTAGGCATTTTTTTTTTTAAAATCTATTTGGTGAAAATTTGAAATTTCAATGCAATAGTACTTAAATTTCAGGGAAAAAATAAGAAGTAGGTGTTTGTCTGACCACCATAACCACAATAAAATGATAATATTTTTTTATAATATTTTAGACATAAGTAGAGCACTCATGTCCGGATGTGATGCATATTTTTTTGTAATTTTTTTCCAAGTAAATAATTAATTATGGTTTTTTTATTACAAATTTTAAAAAATATAAAAACTCATATGTCTGACCACCTTAACTTGGTCAAAACTTCATGAAATTCAATTTTTCTTTTTTTAATCTTATAGTATACAAAGTGTAAAATGTAATGCATTTTTTGGATTCCAAAAATGTGATATCGTTTGAAACCTATAGATGTTTTTCAATCAGCCTATCAATCAGGACTTTAGTCATAATTCAAATAGATAATGAATAATAATTATTTATTAAATTCAAAGTAAAGCATAATTTATATTGGTGGAAATTTGAGAATCTCCTTTCTAAACCCTTTTCATTTCATCAATTTTGGGTTAAAAAAGTCATTAGCCACATACCCTACAAATACCCAATATACCCATCATGATCCTGCACATACCCACCTCTAATATTCACTTTAGTTCATCTACAATTTCCAAAAGTCATCCATTCATCATACAAATCATATAGGTATGTCTTAGAATGTATCTAGGTTACATATCCATCATCACTTTCTTAATCTTGATCCCCTAAACTTCATTTTAGAAGTTATTATCAAAATTGGCTTAAGTGTCTGAATTTGATTGTCATCATCCACATCTGCTTAGGATTGCCATCTATCTTGATTCAATCATCATCTTCAGCCCAATCAATCCACTTCCATCTTGAGGTGGATTGGTTTCGTAATTATCCATTTCCTCCTGTCCTATCAATCAACACCTTAAGTCACCTAGGGTGATTTCTAAACTTGGTTTAGAATCATGTTTCATCATCCTATCTAATCCATCATCTAATCTTAGCAATCATTTCATCTCACCAATCGATCCAATCCAATCCAATCCAATTATATCCCTATCTAATCATCCAATCTATCGATCCCTCATCATATCTAATCAATCCTTCAATCCTCACTTAGGCCATCTTTGCACTACATTTTAGAATGTAGTCTCATCTTCATTCACCTGATATTTTTGCACTTTTATTGCCATTCAAACCTAATCATAAGCGAAGAAACAAATGGAAGAACAAAAAGGTCAAGGTTCTAGCCAATTATTCCTTAAGATCCCAAAAATAGTGCCTTGTCATAGTCCAATACCGATGTTCAAAACACTTCACCACTTGGTGATGAGAACATGGTAGTCTAGCCTAAATTCATAGTTGATGAATACCTTAGTAATCCCTTCAATGTTTAGATGATGGATCACCTCCTCAATGAGCGTGGGGACAAGATTCTTGCTATTTTACTCATGAAAGGAATCAAAACTACCACCTGACTTTGACATGTCACAATATGCTAGCACCCAGTCTCTTCCTGCATCTCAAGACCTGCAAACTTCATAGAATGTTCCAAGAAATGTATGTCCCTAAAGGTGCACCTATAGATAATTAGTATCAACTTGGGTTTGGGAACATTATGCTTATCAAGTTAGGAATGTTCCTCACATTTTACTTCCAGTCGCAAGAGCACAACCCAATCCTAACAACCCCTATGTCTATGGTATGCCATAGAATATTCCATCTACTCCACCACTCTCACCTCATTAGCCAGTTCAACCACCCATCAACACTAGGGGAAATCCTATCCTTACATTAATGCCACCCCCAGGGCTTGAATCCACTGGAAATTTACCACCGCCACCTCTCATGTCTCAATAGCTACCCCAAGGCAACATCCCTACAACCTCCTATAAATCTCCAACAATCCACTACATCACAAGCACTACTGCAACACACTGTTGTCCCCTCACAAGCACCACCACAACATACCACTACCACTACTATCCTGTCTCAACTACCTCATCAACAACCTCCACAACAAAATGTTCCAATTTCATAGAAAAATGTTCCAGTCTCGCAACAACATACTGTTGTTCCTACGTAGGCCCCTCATCAAGTAACACATGATACATCATAGTCGCAACAATCGCCCCATGGTGCCTCAATGGTGATTCCTTAGGAACAAAACATCCCATCTTTCCCTCTTTACCAACAACCCCCCTAGAACACACATGTTCCTACACAAACACAATGTAATCCCATCACACAATATATTTATCATCCATCAAGTACATATAACATCTATGCTACCCCATCCAATCCCAATCCTAATGCGGTTCCTCAGAATTAGCCACAATCTAGACCACCACTTTACACCAACCTTCTGCAATCACACTCAAATACTTACTGTCAAGTGTCTAATCCACAACCACATCCATATACCACACAACAGCCAAACATTTTTTATAACTATCAATCTAATCCATATTACACCTTTCAACAACTACCCTATCAACAAGGTGCTCCGTCCACTTCCTATTATCACCAGTCACCATTGTATGAACAAGGTGCCTCCACATCGTCATACTACCAAGCTCCTCCACAATACCAGTAGGGTGTCCCTTCCTAATCATGTTATCAACAATAGACTCCCTATCAAATAGTAGCCTCCACTTCTTACTATCAAAATCCATCATCCTCCTATCCACCTTACATCAATTCACAACCGCAATCCACTTACACCAATCAGTATCAGAAAATTCCTCCATATACACCTCCACCAGCATATGATAAAATTGTTTCTTCCCCATCTTCATCATATTAGAAATATCCTCCCTACAATTAATCTAATCTAACTAATTATACTCCCTAAATTCCTTCCAATAAAGAGTGGGAAGAAGTCAAGGTTGGATTAAAAGACTTGCAAGTAGGGACTAGCAAACAATCATTTAAGTTTGAAGACATTTGTCTGTATCCATTCAATCTCTCTATTTCATTGGCTCATTTCCTGAAGCATTTCAAAATTCCAAAACTTGATAAGTATAAAGGAAAAAAAGATCCCAAGGCTCATCTTCAGGAGTTTTATTCCCATTGTCAAAAAGTCTTGCACAATGACAATTACCTCCTATGATTATTTCCAAGGAGTTTGCAAGGGATAGCTCTTGACTAGTTTATGGGTCTCAAGAAGGGGTCCATCAAATCTTTCATATATCTTTTAGAAATGTTTGTGTCCCACTTCTCCTTAATTTGGAGAAATATGTTGATACTTTGGATCTCTTGAAAGAGAAGTAGTGTGAGGGAGAGACTTTTTCAAGCTACCTCCAAAGGTGGTGAGCATTAGCTGGTTAGATGAAATCCCTACTTAGAGAAAAAGACATGGTCACCCTTTTTGTCAAAAACTCACATCCAGATATGGTGCATAACTTTAGGCTTCACTGTGTCGCAACCTTCGTGGAGATAGTGGAGAAGGGTCCCATTCTTCATAGAGCACTTATTGCTAAAGGGTTAGTAAAAAAAAAAAACTTTGATAAAGAAAAGTCATCTGGGGATAAAACTCACTACTAAAACAAGAACAAGAATGATGTAAATGATGGTATCAACAACACCAAACATATCCAAGTAGCTAATGCTTCCTAGAAGCCACATTATCTCCCTCCTCAGTAGTCAATCCCTAACACCATATTAGTGCTAGAGGGGACACCTCGTCCTCCTCAACAATCTAATTAGAATAATCAATGGAATAACAAACGTCAATTTACTCAACTAGGAGAGCCCCTAAGTGTCATGTTCAATAGGCTCCTTCAGGCCAATTACCCAATCACTTATCCTATGACCAAGCCTCTAGATGAGTCCAAGCCCAAACTAGCCTAGTATAAAGAAAACGAGTATTGTGAGTTCCACAAAATAAAAGGGCATACATTAAATAAATTTCAAGGTTTCAAAACATATATCCAACATCTCATAAATTAGGATGATATGCATTTGGATGCCAACCAGGCTTCCTCATCCAATACTCAACTTCAAATATACCAAAACGCTTTCCCTAAGCATAACCAAGGAGCTAGCACATCAAATGCCAACCCTGGGTCTAGTAACAATAATAATCAGGGTAATAGTAAAAACATCAGTTACAAGAATGTGCCATTTCATTATGATGGTATCATCATGCACATTGAACAAGAAAAACCACATGTGCCTATGATACACATAAAAGGAAAAGACCCACAATGTGTTCTTACATCCCATCACACTTGCATCACTATTCCTGGAGCCTCTACATCCACCCAACCACCTCCTGTAAGTTCCCAATATAACAACCTTGATCATCTAGGAAAGGCCCCTGCCCAGATATCCATTCTGGATTTTCTCAAGTCTTCTCTTATGCACCAAGAAATTTTAACCAAAGCCTTACAGGATACCCATGTCCCTAATGACATCAATCCTACTCAATTCTAGGCATTGGTAGGACATATTTCAGCCACTAATCAACTAGGCTTTAGTTAGAACGACATGCCTTTGATTGATTCCAACCATAATCACCCTCTCCATATTGAAGTCCTCATGGCCCACCACAAAGTAAAAAAGGGTCTTGGTAGATAGTGGCTCTTCCCTGAATCTTTGCATGTTAAAGTTCATAAAATAGGTGGGATACACTCATGCTGACTTAAATAATCAGGTCATCACTATCAAGGCATATGATAATGCAAAGCATGATTCTGAGGGAATAATTTTTCTTCCAATTCAAGTTGGGCCCATTGTTCAATACACTACCTATCATGTCCTTGATTTGGACCTCCCTTACAACCTTCTCCTTGGATGACCATGGATCCATTCCATGCAAGTTGTTCCATCCATGTACCACTAGTGTTTGAAATTCCCATTTAACAAGATGGAAGTTACAATACATGTGGATCCACAACCATTTGAATATTGCCACTCATTAGAAGCTTCTTTTCCCCATTCCCATAATTGGCCAGGAGTAGAAATGGGACCACCTCAAACTTCATCATCTCACCCATCTTCCAACAAACTAGCCACCACATCATCCACTCCATCATCCACATTTGATTCTACCATTACCAAATTCTAGATTATTGACAAAGGGTGTGGTGAATACAAAATGCGTATAGCTTTGAATGTGGCAACTATGCCACCCTCACCACATACATATGGCCAACCTTCTCAGTTCGTGTCATGGAAAGAAGAGAATAAAATCACCTTGAGCTCTAGGAATGTAGGATCTGGTAACTTTCGCTCTCCTGAGTTAAGAAAAGACAGACCAAAATATGACATCAACCAATGGGTATATTGTGAGGAACCTGAACCCTCTCCCCCTTTAAAATAATATTTCTAGGAGACGTATCCTTATTCCGTAAAGCTAGCAAACAAGTATAAATATCAAGGGGGAGGCCTTAGAATAGAAGAGAAAGGAAGAAAAAAACCTATTGAGCCTCCAGTAGGATCAAGATACTCAGGTTTAGGCCATGACACAAAACAAAAGGGTCCTATGCCATCAACTAGTGCCTCTAACAATGTTAGTGTGAACAACTTGTTGGTGTAATTAATTATTAATTACACTTTGCATAAGTTTACTTAGGCTTTATTTAATTCCTAAGTTATAGGTTATTATCTTTATCTTATTGAGCTATCTTGTTGCTCAAGATAAGATTAGGGTTATGCATCTTTTCTTTTATAAAGAAAATCATTATCATTTAATTATTGTACTTCGAATATATCAATTTGCATATCTTTTGCAAATCTCTGTTTTTTCATTTTTCTCTTCTGTGGAAGGTGATTTTTCTAGTTTGCAATCAGATCTTGGTTTCTAACATGGTATCAGAGCCTTGATTTGCAGCCCCTTCTCAGCTTTTTTGGAGGAACACATTGCAGAGCTCGTTCGAGGTCCCTCAAGGGTTTCATTCCATGAGCATCTATATGCAGCGTCTTGGATCAGATTGGGGTTTTCCATTGGATTTAGAGCACTGGAAAAAGTCAGAAATGGCTTTTATTTTATTCATTTTCATCACCATTTTCCAGATTTACGAGGGTTTCAAGCTCAGTGATTTTTCTAATAGATTTGGGGGTTGCCTGATTTTCAGAGCACTTTGGGCCCAAACGGACCTCGCTGTTGGATTCGTAGCGCCCAAAAACCCCTATTTCCATATAAATTTTATCTAATTTGGACATAGTCGTCCAAAGAGGCAAAAAAAATTGCCCAAGGGCCGTACGGCCCCTAGGCACGACTCCTGAGGCACATATTTCAAGAAAACATAAAAAAAAAAATCAATTATTTTGGCGCAGGTTTTGTGTGGCTCGCACAAATGGAACCCGCCACTCGGCGGCCACTGGGCAGCCATTGTTGGACCACTGCCACCACACACAACCACCGGTCCGCCGCTCCCACGCCAAGCCACCCACGCGCCGCCCACCACCAGTCCACTGCTGCTTCGTCGGCTCCCTCCAGCACCCGTGGCCAAGCAGGCGGTTCTATGGGCGACCAGCGCCCACGCGCCAACCTCGCTGGGATTTTAGCCCTAGCCCTGGTCACATGGCTAACTAGGAGCCGTGCCACAGCCCCCTGGCTACCAGCTCCCTGGTCCACCCAGGCAACTAGGGGTTCTATTTTTTTATCCCTGAGGGCTTCTGGGGCCCAAATCGGACATTTTTGGACAACTTTCACAGAAATAGGCGTATCTTGGGCATACCGCGTCCTTTCTTTGCAAACAAGATATATTCGGAAAGCTGTTTTGATGCTCTACACAATGGTATAGGTGTGATTTTCTGGTTTTTCTTTTTTGATTCCTTTTCCAGCCTCGGAAGTCAGATGTTTCTGTTTTCACTCTGGGAAGCATATTTTTTGACTCGCTTATCCATTTTTCGTGATTTTTGCGGCCTTGGAAAGCTGGTTTTGGCCTCTATGCAGATATGAGGTCATTTATAGAATATTTTTAACTTATTTTATGCATGCATTAATTTTTGTTTCATGTGCTAGGTTTGCATTTTCGCTTATGTTTTGGTAGTTTTGTATTCTCTCCTTCTGCAATCATTGGGTATTGTAATAACAAACTGATATAAAGTTCAATTAAGGGGGGTTCTTGCATCCATTATATGTATTGGTGATAAATCACATGAGTTTTTCTGGTTTCCTATTGTCTCCTTTTAACTTCTTTCTTGCTTAGCTGGATACATCTTTGGTTTGCTTCGGTTCACACTTCACATTGGGATTTTATAGTTCTTGATCTGCATTGGTTCAGATATATCTCATTTGAGGGCCATGTTTTTATGGTTAATGTTCCAGAATCTTGATGGTACTCATCCTATGGGAAGTTTTAGTTTTAGTTTTGCATTGGCTTCGAGAGACACAACTTCTAGATTTGTCATCATTGTGGGTCCTTTCATCCTTTCATCTACTGTTCCTTACAGATTTCAGGGTTGATCCAATATGTGAGTTTCTAGTGTTCCTTGGCATCAGGTCTGCTATTGCATTTGTGATTTTGATATGGTATTTTGCAAACAAAAGTATCTTTCCTTGCTTGCCGGATTTGGGGTTTCAGTGTTGCTTCTTCAGAGTTTTTCCAGTTATTCTTCGCAGCAGTTCATCTCACTGAAGGGGGAGTTTTTTCCCACTAGGTTTTTTCTCTCTTTACATTTGTACATGAGTACTTGATCAGGCCTTGTTGTCGGGACTCATTTTTGCATAATAATCTACTTCTCCCTAAGTTTCACTTATGGGGGGGTGTTGGTGTAATTAATTATTAATTACACTTTGCATAAGTTTACTTAGGCTTTATTTAATTCCTAAGTTATAGGTTCTTATCTTTATCTTATTGAGCTATCTTGTTGCTCAAGATAATATTAGGGTTATGCATCTTTTCTTTTATAAATCAAATCATTATCATGTAATTATTGTACTTCGAATATATCAATTTGCACATCTTTTGCAAATCTCTGCTTTTTCATTTTTCTCTTCTGTGGAAGGTGATTTTTCTGGTTTGCAATCATATCTTGGTTTCTAACACAACGGTTTCCTCAAAGACATATTGGAAGAAGAATCCATCATACATGCATACAATGACATGGATCACATGGACCTTTCCTCCCTGTTTGATTGCCTATCCATCTGCTCCATTAGCCTTTCCCTTCACCATCCCAAGCTTATTGACTAGGACCTACATGGTAGCACACCTATTGATACCTTTCCCTTAGTGGATTCTTATATAAATCTTATGGGATTGGGGGAGGATGAACACCCTAACCACAAAAATAAAAAGGGGTCACCTATTAAAACCTCCTTGAGGCACTTCATGACCTAGAAAAAAGTAAAAATAAAGGTTGTATCTAACAGTGAAAACCTTGATGAGGCACTAGAAAATAGGGACATTCATCTTCCCCTTGTGGGAACTCAACTTTTTGAATGATCATCTATTTTGATGAAAGAAACACAAGAAGTAAATCCGGGAACCAAAGAAGATCGAAAAATCACATATGTAAGCAGGTCACTATCATAAGAAGAAAATTCCATCATTATTTATCTTCTCAAAGAGGACGTCATTAATTTTGCATGGGCCTATTCGAATATGCCAGGTATGGGTCTTGCTCTAGTCGTACATCATTCGGATGTCCACCCGAATGCTAAACCTATCAAGTAGAAACTCAGGAAAATATCATCCTCAAGTAGCTTTGTTAGTCAAGAAAGAGTTGGAAAAGCTATTAGAAGCTGGATTGATAAGGCCCATTGAATTCTCTAATTAGATCTCCAACATAGTGCTAGTTGCTAAACCAAATGGAAACATCAAGATTTGCACCGATTTTTGGGACCTCAACAAAGCCTGTCCTAAAAATGAATTCCCCTTGCCAAACATCAACATGTTGGTTGATTTAACTACAGGACACAAGATGTTATCCCTCATGGATGGTTTCTCTGGATATAACTAGATCATAATTGTGCCTAAGGATCAACATAAAACAACCTTCACCACACCTTGGGACATGTTCTGTTACAAGTCATGCCCTTTGGTCTAAAGACTGTGGGGGCAACCTACTAATGTGCTATGATATTCATCTTCCACGACCTTATTCTCATCTTAATGGAATATTATGTTGATGATCTATTGGGGAAATCTAGAACAATGGAAGAGCACTCAATGATCCTCAAGAAGATTTTTGAGTGTCTAGAGCACTATAAGCTATATCTAAATTTGAAGAAGTGCATCTTTGGGGTCACATCAAGAAAACTACTGGGTTTCATCATCTCCAAAAGAGGCTTAGAGGTCAATCCAACAAAATTCAAGGCAAATATGGGCATGCCTCCACCACGCAATCTAAAATAGTTGAGGAGCTTTCAAGGAAAGCTATAGTCCATCTGACGATTTATTGCTCAATTAGCTGACAAATGCCAATCATTCATTCATCTCCTAAAAAAAGATACTGCCTTCAAGTGGGACCAACAAGTTCAACTCAGTTTCGACAAAAATCAAAGAGTATTTGGCTTATCTACCCATCCTTATGCTGCCAATTCCTGGTAAACTGCTTCTACTATATATTTTTGCTTCTTCAATCGTATTGGGGGCACTATTGGTAGAACATGATGAGTCATCAAAAGAATGAGCAATTTACTACATCAGTTGGACCCTAGTGGGATATGAGCTCAATTATTCCCCGATGGAAAAGGGTTTCCTGGTTGTGGTCTTCAACTCGCAAAAACTATGACACTATATGCTCAGTCATGTAGTGAAGTTGATTTCCAAGGTTGATCCGCTCAAATATTTGTTATCTAGGACAACTTTGATTGGTTGCATGGCTAAGTGGGTTATGTTGTTGAGCGAATTTGATATAGAGTATGTTGACCAAAAGGATATTAAAGGGAAAGTGATAGCAGATCAGTTGGTAGATGCTCCCATGGTAGATGCCTATCCTTTGGTAACATAATTTCTTGATGAATAGGTCTTCACAGTATTAGAAGCAGCCACATGGACACTCTACTTTGATGGGTTATACACACAACGAAGCGGGGGTAGGCATCTTGTTCGTCACCCCCTAAGGTGATTATATCCTAAAGTCATTTAGGTTGGATTTTCCATGCACAGACAACATCGTAGAATATAAAGCTCTCCTCATTAGTCTTATGATCACTATCCAATGGAACATCACTCACTTGTGATTCTTTAGCGATTCCTAGTTGATCATCAAATAGGTTAATGATGAGTTTCTGACAAGAGATGATAATTTGTTATCTTATAAGCACAGGATGGATTATTTCAAGAAGTACTTCACCTCTATCCAGTTTGACCAGATCCCAACAGTGTAGAATAAAGGAGTTGATTCCATGGCTACAATTGGTGCCCTAATCAACATGCCAAAAGATCAAACAGATTGTGAGTTCCTAGTCAAACAACTCTTAATCCCAGCTTATGACATCTGTGAGAGTGATATGGTGTGCAACATAGTAAGTCCTACGCCCCCATGGTATCATGACATTTACACCTACGTTCATGATAACATCTTACCCCTGACCTTACATGTAACCAATGAAAATATTTCATCCAATGCACCTCTCACTACACTATCATAGGTGATACACTTTATCATGATGGGTATGATGGAACCCTTCTTAGGTGTCTAGATGAGACTGAAGCTCACACAATGTTAACATAAGTACATAGTGGTGTTTGTGGGGCCCATTCAAATGGCATGGCCTTAGCTAAAAGAATTCTCAGAGCTAGTTACTATTGGCCTACATTGGAGCATGATTCTAGTGAGTTCATGTAGAAGTGCCTACCTTGGCAACAACATGTGGATTTGATACATGCTCCTACTTAGGATCTGGAACCTCTCATAGCACCATGGCCCTTCTCTCAGTGGGGTTTTGACTTAATCGTCAAGAATATACCCTCCATCTTTTGACAACCACACCTTCATTACCACTACCATTGAGTACTTCACCAAGTGGGTGGAAGCAATGTCATTCTCTCAAATCACAAGTACTCAAATATCAAAATTCATCCTTTTCCATATTCTCTTTCGATATGGAATCCCATCTACCATCATCATAGATAGTGGAAAGCCATTAAAAAACTAGGCCATAAAACACCTATGTGACATATTTCACATTTAACATCATTGGTCCACGCCCTATTACCCTCAAGGTAATGTTAAAGTGGAGGCTACCAACAAAACTTTGATCAAGATCCTTAAAAAGGTGGTTAACAATACTGGGAGAGATTGGAACCTTCATATCCATCCTGCCCTTTGGGCCTACTGTACTTCCATACACACTACTATTGGTTCCACTCCATATTCTCTTGTTTATGGTGTCGATGCCATCTTTCCAATTGAGGTCGAGATCCCCTCATTGAGAATATCTTTGAAGAACCTCATTAGTGATGAAGATGCTCAGGTTGCAAGACTCAATCAGTTGGAACTCTTAGATGAAAAGAGGATCAAAGCGTACAATCATCTTCAAGCATATAAAAATCATCTTAAGAGAAGCTACAACAAGAAGGTTTGTTCTCACCAATTCAATGTTGGTGATTTAGTTCTTAAGTAGAATCAATGTACCCAGTAGGAGCAAGATAATAAAGGGAAATTTGAAGCAAATTTTCTGGGTTCCTATGTCATCATAGAAAAATATGGACCAGGGTCATATAGGCTTGCCACACCTAAAGGAGAGCCCCTAGAGGAGCCCATTAATATCATGCATCTAAAAAGGTTTTACACCTAAATTGGCTGGGTTATCCTATCCTACAAAAATACCAACAAAAAAGGTAAAAAATTGTCAAAAATACAAAAAAAATCCAAAAATAGTAAAGAGAAATAATTCATCCTATGGTGAAAATGACCCTTGATGGTGCCTTGGATAAGTACAATTGGTGAAAACCTAATAATAGGTGTCATTTGTATAAGGCTTAATCATTATCTACCCCACGTCCTAGTTTCTTTGTCCTTCCATCAATCATGTCCTCTCATCCAATCCCAATTTCTTGTCAATCATGTCCTTTCATCCTCATCTCATACACCACTTGATATATTTTGGTTGAGCATTGGATGATCTTCATCTGGTATCCATCATCTTGAGCTTTTATCCTAATTTGATCTTATGTCATCTATTCTTTTTGTTGGTTGGTCTCTTGCCTTCATCTAGGTTCCTCCATTATGTCAGTCCTTATTAGGTCTCATCCTATCTTTCGTTTATTGTTTATGACATGAAAAAAGTTATTAAAATTTAAGAGTGGCATTAGTCTAAAATATTTCGGTCTACAGAAGGATTTTGGATTTGTAGGAATTAAATAATTTCATGTCATGTTGGTCCTTTGCTTCCATCTAGGGTTCTTCGTTGTTTCGGTGCTCACTTGGAGTGTCATCTCATCGTATCTTTTGTAATGAACCTGACTGTTGATGCCTTTATCTGGCTATGGTCTTTTCTCCCCTAATGGATATCCATGTTAGTTTTGTACTATCTAAGATAGTACAATCTACAAACTAACTTGGATTAGCCCTGTTGGGATTCTTTCCATCCCATCGTGGCAGTCACCTATCCTTTGTTTGTCTCATTTTGTATTTTTTTGTCAATCCTTCTTCGAACTACGTTGCCCCTACACTTTCATATAGGTAAGGTTGATCACTTGATCCACCCCTAGGGCTTCTTTTTATTTGTCTAGTTGTTTTTTTCCATCATTTTTCTCCATTGTTCTCTTTCCACTTTTATCCATGGTCTTTTCTTGAACTACTAGGGCTTTGCGCTTTCATGTAGGCAAGGCCAATCTTTGATCAGACCCCGAGCCCCTAGTTTTTTAGGGTGTGTCTATATGTGCCTTGTATTTTATGTCTCATTTCATGTCATCAGGTTATTTCCTTATCTAGCTAGTTCTTAACAAACAAGATCCATGATTATTATCAAATTCAATTAGTTTCGAGCATCCTGGATCATGGTGACCACTTAGTTTAACTTCCATATTTTGTCTTAATATCATGTATCCTTCCTCATCAGGACCATATCAATCCCATCCACATTTTGATCCAGTGGCAAAGGAAATTTGAAATTGATTGCTTTCTTTTGATACTTTTTGGAATTTTGTTTATCATTTGAGCTTCCTATCATAACTTGTGAGGGTGGTCATGATCCATTATATCATGGCACATTTTGACTGGTCAACATAAGGTCATATCTTGATATTTTCCTTGTTTCTATCCTCATGGTTGTCCAACATAGTACCCACCAAGATGCCTAAGGTCTTGTGTTACATTGGGGCATCCTTTTGTGCTTGTGGTTATCCCAATGCCTGGCCCGACCAAAGTCATAATGACTTTGGGGGTGTTGGGATAGCCTTCTTGTTTGCTATGTTTGTTTTATGCATTAGATACTAATTTTCTTTGGTTACACATACCCTAACATCTAGTGTCTTATGCTATAGCAAAAATTAGTGCTCTAAAAATGGAAAATAGCATTAGGATTGCATTTTAGTTTCCATTCTGTTGCATTGCATTTATCCCTAACCTATGACCTATGATTTTGGTTGTGTAAACATTCATCTTTCATCTCTCTTCTTCTCAGGATACCTATGGTTCTTGATAGGTGTAATTTCATGCCCTTCCTACCTTCATTTTATAAGCTAAAGCAAGTATGATTTGCACATAAAGCTGGCCTACCCTCGCACCCCATCACTATGCAAGCCCTTATTTACACTCATGTCCATGTTGCATTTCATTTAACCATTAATGTTTGTAAGGAATTTAATTGCATCCCATCCCACATTCTAGGTTCATGGCATTGCATTTCATCCCATGTGCATTGGCACATCATATCCATTTTATGTTGTTTAGATTAATCTTAATTGGTTATTCTAAGCATCTTGTGATTATTTTATTATCAATTCATCCCATATGTTGTGTTTCTACCCATGTGCATTATCATCTCATATTCATTTAAATTGTTTAGATTAATCTTAATTGGTTATTATAAGCATCTTAGGTTTATTTTATCATCAATTCATTTCATTAATATATCACATACATCACCACCTATATCACAAATTGTTAGGTTCACATCCATAACATACCATATAAAAAATTATCCATCACATCCTGCATCATAAATGTTAGGCATCATGCAACTCATCCATATCATCCACATAGGCATAAACATAAATCATCATCAACATACGTATATATCACATCATCATCATAGTCATCCATGATAAAATCACATACATACATATGTGCATAAATAAATCATCCATGACATAAACACACCATAATGTAAATAAGGGCTATGGTGCATCATATAAATATCAAAATATAATTTCCATCACATGATCCATAATAAAGTCCATCATATCATCAAAGTACATGTACATCATATACACTAATGATCATCAAATAAAGTACAAGTACAAGGCTCTGAATCAAATGTGATCTTTGTCACTCTGTATTGTGCATCTGCCCTACGCTTGTCAAAAACCTATATCTTGTCATCTATCCTTTTCCCTCTCTACCCTAAGCTTCCTACATCTGACCTCTGTGGTGATTCTGGCACCCCCCTATGTAGAGGTGTCTCTCGATAACTGCTATATCCTTGTGTGTGCATCTCTAGTGACCATGATGGCACCAACATCTGTGGCACCACTCTAACATAGGGAGGTACACATTGTGCCTGATCTAGAACAGCCATGAAGTACGTTGTTGTATAATAACTCACCTCCCACATGTACTCATCCCTCTCTAGCACTTGTATCCTAGCTGCATCTCACTCCATCCTATACCTGTCCTGTAACCAGATCATTTTTCTCCTTTCCTACTCCTAGGCATCCTGTGCTAGCATCAGCTGGTCAATCTGTTCCTACATCTATGTCACAAACCCTACATCCACCACTGTGTCTCTCTCACCCTACAGATCCTGTACTTGTGCCTCTACTACATCTCTCTTGCGGTAATGTTTTCATCTGCCCTACTATCATGTCCCTCTCACCCTATAGAGTATGTACCTATGTCTCTGTTGCATCCCTCTTTCATTGCAATGTCTGTATCTGTCCTGCTATCATGTCCCTCTCACCTTGCAGAGTCTATACCCATGCCTCTGATGCATCTCTCTCACTCTGTAGGGTTCATATCTAAGCCATTGTAGCCTCCTCTCTCTCCAACAACAACCCTACATTCCCACCTATCTGCTCTATCACCTCTGCTCTATCATGAAGATCGTCCTGTACCCACCTTAGATTGGTCCTCTCCCTTAGCAGATATGTCACTTGTCTCCTTAGATCCTCCATATCTCTCTCTGCCTCCTCCAAGACCTATATAGATGCTTGGTCCACCAAATCTCCATGGTCCCTCTATCCCCCTACCTGTAGTCTGGTGACCTCGGCCTGCAATCTATCCCTCTCCACCACCAACTTGCTCCTCTCTCACCACAACTCTCCTAGTTGTCCCATCAAATCCTCTCTCTCCTTATCAACATTCTCTACCCATAGGGTGGCCTAATTTTCTAGCTCCCCATGTCTCTTTCTCCCTCTACCTGTAGTCTAAACACCTCTGCTCATAACCTTCCCACTTTGGCCCATAGTCCATCTCTCTCTCTCTATCTCTACCACAAACATGTGTCACCCTACCTCATATGCCAAGGTCCTATAACTCCTCTATCCCTTTGTACGCACCCTATCCACCTTAGCTATCAACCTACTCCTCTCTACCTCCGACTCCATGAGTCTCTTCTCTACAATTTGCACCCTTACTAGTGCCCCTCTCAATAGTATAGTTGAATCCTCTAGTGGTGGTGGTACATATGGCACTATGGCCAATGGATCCACATCTGGGACATCCATTTCCATTACCTCCTCTTGTCCCACCCCTTGTCAGTCCTCTCTCTCGTCCTTTGCCTTAGAATCCTCCTGTACTCACCTATGTTGTCCTCCTCTTTGCCTAACTCTCCATTGTCCTCCCAACCTCCTCTCATCCTATGAACCATAGCCCAATGCCTCTCTAATCTGATGCACTATCATAATCCATAGTGGCTGGTGATGTCCCCACCATGCGAAATACCTCATTGTCACCCCTACATCCGTCTCTCCTCCTCTCTTACCTGGGTAAGGTACCTATTGTAGCTCCACCCACTACTGTCTAGAAAAATCTGTCAGGATTTGATCACCCCATAACTACTCTTAGGAGATATGTCTGAACCTCTAAGGTCATGGGGGAATGTCTTTCTCAACCCTAAATTGTCTCATCACTTTATCCGCCATGTAGAGCTCCACAATACCTGGGTCTGTCCTGAACAAATAGGCTACTATAAAGAAGTATCTTTTATGCCTCACCTCATCCTCCCTCCATCTAGAGAACTGCCATGTCATGTATGGCCTCCTTACTATCTGGTCCTCCTATAAATCATCTAGTCTCCTCCTCTATGCCTCTAGATCACCGGTGTCTTGATAGTCAAATCACTTGTCATACTCAATCCCGTACCAGTATGCCATTTATAATGTATCATCCTGCTCCCCTCCTATCAAAACTCCTGGCCTAGCCATGCTGATGTGCTCCTAGGCCCATATTTGTAACAATGTCACCTATGTCACACTAAGCGCTCATCGATAACACACCATGTGCATGTCCCTGTACAACTTTGTTGGTACACATGGGATCCATGTGAACTCCCCCTCCCTCTACTCCACAATATGTCTAACAACCTCAATCATATTGAGGTTGCAAAACCTCCCTCTACTATCTAACATTAGGATCCCACTAATCAGTCCACAAAGATATAAGGGTAATGGTGGCACTCCCACCCCCAAAAACACATCTAGATCTAGCTCCACTCCCTGAGTTAGCAGGTCTACTTGCCCAAAAGGGACCCATAGGGTCAGGTCTTGCTACTCTCCCTCTTACTGCCTCTAGCTCGCAAGGTGACCAGCTATCAGCAATCGTAAAATCTTCCATACATCCTCTAAAGTGATAGTCATCTCCCTTGTTAGGAGATGGAAGGTGGATATCTACAAACTCCACTGCTCTATTATTGCAGTTAGTAGTGCTCAGCGAGCTCTAACGGTGTGATACCCAAGCATATGTAGCAAGCCAGCCTATGCCAGCACTATGTGATCCTCCTCATTCATAACCGATATTGTTGTCTCCAAAACTGTCAAACACCTCTCTCACATCCACAGTGTGTCAAGACGTTCCATCCATATCAAACAATATGTTAGTCATCTTTTATCCAACCTACTCACTTTCATCCCCCTCTTATCCTTGTCTCTTCTCTTATCCCAGGCTTTTCTTATCGATTCTTTCTCCCTTCTTTTCCCTTTTGTTGGACTTCCCCCTTTTTGGAAATTTTTCCTCTTTTCCTGACCTTTCTTCTTTTTTGGTTGAATTCGCCTTTGAGGAAAATTCATCTATTTTCTAGCCCTTGAGAAGATTCGCCCATGTCATGGATGAACCTGCTCACTTTCTAGCCCCTGGGTGGATTAACCCGTGTCACGGGTGAACCCGTCCTTTTTCTAGCCCTTGGGAAGATTCGCCGATGTCACAGGTGAACCCACCCATTTTCTCACCCCTGGGAAAATTTTCTCATGTCATGGGAAAACCCACCCATTTTCTAGCCCCAAAGTAGATTCACCTATGTCACCGGGGAACCTACCCATTTTCTAGCCCTTAGGCGGATTCACCTATATCACGGGCGAACCCGCCTATTTTCTAGCCCCTAGGTGGATTTCTCTCGTGTCACAGGTAAACCCACCCATTTTCTAGCCCCTGAGGGGATTCGTCCATATCATGGGTGAACCTGCTCATTTCTCACCCTTTGGTAGATTCGCTAGTGTCACGGGCGAACCTGCCCATTTTCTAGCCCCTGTGGAGATTCGTTTGTTTCACAAGTGAACCTACCCATTTTCTAGCCCCTAGGTGGATTCACCATGTCACGGGTGATCCTTCCCATTTTCTCACCCTTGGGTGGATTCACTCATGTCACAGGAAAACCCACCCATTTTCTAGCCCGTGGGTGGATTTGCTTGCGTCCCAGGTGAATTTGCTGATATTTAACCCTACCCTACTTTCCCTTGGGTAGATTCTCCCAATCCCTAGGTGAATTTTCCCATATGTTCTGCAATTTAACCCTTTTCCTTCTATTTCAGTGAATTTTCCCATGAAATAGGTGAATTCTCTTCCCCATCCCCAACACTTTAACAAGAGATTTCGCCTAAAATTTGGGTGAATTCACATTTTCCTAACAACCCATTATTCTAAACTACCCGCTTCCCAAAACTTTGATGCTCGAATGCTATTTTTTTTTGAAAATTTAGCTAAAATCACAAAGAAAGGTTTTGGAGCTAACCTAGCAGGGCACCGCACGCTCATGGTAGAACCATCATACCTCATCTCCCTAGTGGATGATCTCGTCCTCCACAAACCTCTCATCCCCAAAGTTGTACCTTCCAGCCATCCTTATCACCTTCTTCCTCTCTTTGTCTCACTCAACTACTAGGTGGGAAAATGAGGAATAGTAATTCTAAAATTACTATATATTACCCTTTCCCTCTCTTTTAACCTTTTTTATGTTTTGGGTATTTTTACCAATTATTTAACTTTATTTTTAATTAACTAATCCTCTATCTTATACAGGCCACCATTTTCACACCGTGTTTGTTTGTCTCCATTCAAAATTCAATCGTCAAGATTTCTTGAGCTCTATCCATTAGTACCCTCCATTTCCTCATATCAAGAAGTCACTAGGGGCCCCTTTTTCTTCCCCAAGCACCCTCTCAAGGGGGCATACCCTATCATTCACCTATGTTCCTCCATCATGGCTACTTTCTTGCAAGACCGGGGCATCTCCCTACATTTCCCACCATTTGGATAGCTTACGCAACTTGCCCCATGCTGTGGAAACATCTTTTAGTTATTTCCTCTATCAAGTCATTTGCATTTTATTTTTATTTGAAACACTATTATACTAACAATATTTTGAAGAGGGGAAAAATGTAGACATCTAAATTTTACCACTCTTGTATGGTCAAATTCGTCAAGATCCTTATTCGCCTATTTCATATCCCCCATCAATATTAATTAAATGATTTATTTAATTAATATTTCCCTCTTTTCCTAATGTTCCTAAGGTACTTAATTTAAATAATTAAATACCTTAACTTTGGCCCCCCTTTCCTCTCTAAATTAAGTAGATGCTTTTATTTACTTAATTTAGTCACTTTGTACCTTTTGGATTTAAATCAATTTTAAATTCATTTTTTTCTCTCCTTGTCCCATCCTCCATAATTCCCCTTTAATATGGATTAGTTTAATTAATCCATGATCAGGATGTGCACACCTTTAATCAAGATTAATGTCACATCCTCCATAACTTGCAACTTGCCCCTAATTCCTCATTAGCCTCCTTAATCATATGATTAGGTCAACCTAATTCTCATACCATTTAAGGAATACCTCCAAGTCAACCATCATAAATTCTTTCTCCATTTATCAAGGCAACCTCTTCCCCATGTGAATTAAAAATTCACATTTATTCCTCCATGGCTTTTCTCTTCCCCATGTGGGTTATTGCGGAATTTTAAATTCCTCATGTGTCGCATCTCCCACATGGGGACAAGGACCTCATTTATGATGAGACCTTGTTCCAATCCCAAGGTGCTTCCAAGTACCTTCACATCATGTGAATTAAACATTCACATTTATTCCTCTAAGTTTTTTCTCTTCCCCATGTGGATTATTGAGAAACTTTAAATTCCTCATGTGTCACATCTCCCACATGGGGACAAGGACCTCCTTTATGAGGAGATATTGTTCCAATTGCAAGATAATTTCAAGTACCTCCACATCACATTTCCCTTTGACACCTCATTGCCACATGGCAAGATCTGAGGGCTTGTGAGTTCTCAACTCACCATAGACCTTCATCTTGTCCATGGTGGTTAAATCCTAGCCCTCCAATTCCTTAGAGGCCTTTCCCCTAAAAATAGAGGATTTTGACCTCATTTTGATTCATTCACACACTTAATCATTCAAGCAACCAAGTTCTCAAGCTCTCATACCATACTCCATTGCTGCAAATTTTGAGCTCATTTTACATCCATTTTGTGCATCCACCCATATGCCCACTTGCATCATTTGAATCCCCATCATATCACCATCATTTTGCATCTATATTCATTTGATTTTCCATTTTAAGGAGCACACAAATGATCAAATCAATAATGCCAACCAACCAATCGAATTGGGCAAGGTAAATTATTTATTTTCATCTTTCCTTTGTTCAAGTTTAACTAGGCCAATCTTGAGGTGTTGTTTTGTGTTTTTGTTCCTTTACATTTCATTAATTTTGCACTATTTCTTTTTATTAATAGGTAGTTATCTATATTAAATTAATATAAAGATAGATATTCACAAAAAAAGATGGGTGGTAAGAAGGTACACCCCCAGCATCAAATGGGTAGTGCCTAGAAAAAGAAAAAGATCACATGGGCCTAGCCCAGAAGTCCAAGATTACAAAACACATAAAACATGTTGCACACACAATTGTCTCCATCCTATCCCCTCTCCCTCTCTCTCTTTTTCAAGTCTCCCTCTCCTACCCCATCTCCCTCTCACAGTCACTCTCTCTATCTTTCTCCCACTCCCTCTCTCTTTCCCTTCCTCTATCTCTCTCCCTCTCTCTCTCCCTCTCTCTCAAGTATCTCCCTCCCATCACCTCTCCCTCTCTCTTAGGTCCCTCTCTCTCTCTCATTCCCTCTATCTCTCTCCCAGTCTCTCTTCCTCTCTCTCAGGTCTCTCCCTCCCTCTCTCTTTCTCAAGTCTCTCCCTCCTACCCCCTCTCTCTCTCACATCTCTCTCACTCACTCCCTCTATCTCTCCCCCATGCTCTCTCTCTCTCACTCCCTCTATCTCTCTCCATCTCTCTCTCCTTCTCTCTTAGGTATCTCCCTCCACCCCCTCTCCCTTCTACCCCCTCTCCTTCTCTCAGGTCTCTCTCTTGATCTCTCTCATTGACTCCTATCTCTCTTACACTCCCTCTCTCTCTCTCTCTCCCTCTATCTCTCCCTATATCTCTCTCACTACCTATATATCTCTCCAATCCCTCAATATCTCACTCCCTCTCTCTCCCCTTACCTCCCTCTCTCTCCTCTCTCAGGTAGGAGGGAGAGACTTGAGAGAGAGTGAGAGGGAGTGAGAGAGAGAGAGAAAGAGGGTTGATTTCTGAGTTTAGAGTGTTTAACGATTGAGGGTATAGGTTGAGCGATTAGGTTTGAGGGTAGATGGTATTAGGTTGAGGGTGGAGGGTAGAGGGAAGGGTTGAGGGTATAGGGTTGAGGGATCAGGTTTGAGGGTAGAGGGTGTAAGGATTTATGGTTTAAGGGTTGAGGGTATATGGTTGAGGGATTATGGTAGAGAGGTAGGAATGGATGGAGGGAGAGATGGATAGAGAAGTGAGTTAGAGAGAAAGAGAGAAGATGAGTGAGGGACAAAGATATATGAGGTTCGAGGATCCAATGTTTAGGCTAGAGGGTTGATAATTGAGGGAATAGGGTTGATGGTTTAGGCTAGAGAGAGAGGGAGAGGATTTAGAGTAGATTGTTGAGGGTAGAGGGTTAAGGGTAAATGGTAGAGGGTTTAAGGGTTAAGGGTAGAGGGTAGAGGGTTAAGGGTAGAGGGGAGAAGGGGTAGGAGGGGGAGACTTGAGAGAGAGAGAGGGTTGAGGGTTTAGGGTTTAGGGTGAGGGTAGAGGGTAGAGGGTTTAAGGGTTTAGGGTTTAAGGTTAGAGGGTTTAGGATTTAGGGTTTAGGGTTTAAGGGTTGGGGGTTGAGGGATTAAGGGTTGAGGGTATAGGGATGAGGGACTAGGGTTGATGGTAGAGAGTAGAGGGTTTAAGGGTTTAGGGTTGAGGGTTAGGGTTGAGGGTTGAGTGTTTAAGGGTTTAAGGGTTGAGGGTATAAATTTGATGGATTAGACTATAGAGGGAGGAATGGATGGATGGACATATGGATGGACAGGTGGAGGGAGACATTAGATATAGAGACATAGAGAGAGGGTTGAGGGTTTAGGGTTAAGGGTAGAGGGTAGATGGTTTAATGGTTTAGGGTTTATGGTTTAGAGTTTAGGGTTTATAGTTTAAGGGTTTAGGGTTTAAAGGTTAATGGTAGAGGGTAGAGGGTAGAGGGTAGAGGGTTTTAGGGTTTAAGGGTTGATGATTGAGGGTAGAGGGTTTAAGGGTTTATGGTTTAAGGGTTAAGAGTAGAGGGTATAGGTTTGAGGGTAGAGGGTAGAGGGTAGAGAGAGATGATTGAGGGTTAAGGGTAGAGGGTAGACGGTTTAAGGGTTAATGGTAGGGTGTTTAGGGTTTAGGGATTAGGGATTATGGTTTATGGTTTAAGGGTAGAGGGTACAAAGTTGAGAGAGAGAGATGGGAGGTTGAGGGTTTAGGGTTGAGGTTAGAGGGTAGAGGGTAGAGGTTTTAAGGGTTTAGGGTTTAGGGTTTAAGGGTTTAGGGTTTAGGGTTTAAGGGTATAGGGTTTAAGGGTTAAGAGTAGAGGGTAGAGGGTTGAGGGTTGATAATTTTAGGGTTGATAAAGAGAAGGGGGGATTGAGTGTTTTAGGGTATATGGTAGAGGGTTAAGGGTAGAGGGTAGAGGGTTTAAGGGTTTAGGGTTTAGGGTTTATAGTTTATGATTTAAGGGTAGAGGGTTTAAGGGTTAATGGTAGAGGGTATATGGTTTAGGGTTGAGGGTTTTATTGTATAAGGGTTAAGGATAGAGGGTAGATGGTTTAGGGTAGAGGGTAAAGGGTAGAGAGAGAGGGTTGAGGGTTTAGGGTTGAGGGTTAATGATAGAGGGTAGATGATTTAAGGGTTTAGGGTTTAAGGGTTAAGGGTAGAGGGTGTAGGGTTGAGAGATTGAGAGATAGAAAGAGAGAGGTTAAGGGTTTAGGGTTGAGGGTAGAGGGTTAAGGGTAGAGGGTTTAAAGGTTTAGGGTTTATTGTTTAAGGGTTCAAGGTTTAGGGTTTATGGTTTACAGTTTAACGGTAGAGGATTTAAGGGGATAGGGTTTAAGAGTTAAGGGTAGATGGTTGAGGGTTGAGAGAGAGGGGGGGGTTGAGGTTTCTAGGGTTGATGGTATAAGGTAGAGGTTAAGGGTAGAGGGTAGAGGGTTTAAGGGTTTAGGTTTTATGGTTTAGGGTTTAAGGGTAGAGAATTTAAGGGTTTAGGGTTTAAGGATTAATGGTAGAGGGTAGGGGGTTGAGGGTAGAGGGTTTAAGGGTCTAGGTTTTATGGTTTTATGGTTTATGGTTTATGGTTTATGGTTTAGGGTTTAGGGTTTATATTTTAAGGGTATAGGGTTTAAGGGTTTAGGGCTTAAGGGTTAAGGGTAGAGGGTTTAGGGTTTAGGGTTGAGGGTTTTAGGGTTTAAGGGTTGAGGGTTGAGGGTAGAGTGTAGAGGGTAGATGGTATAGGGTAGAGAGAGATGGTTGAGGGTAGAGGGTAAATGGTTTAAGGGTTTATTGTTTAAGGGTTGAGGGATTAAGGGTTTAGGGTTGGGGGATTATGGTAGAGAGTTTAGTTGGGTTTAAAAGGGTTTAAGGGTTAAGGTTAGAGGGTATTGGGCTGAGGGTAGAGGGTAGAGGGTTTAAGGGTTGAGGGTTGATGGTTTAGGGTTTAAGGGTTGATGGTATGGGGTAGAGGGATTAGGGTTGAGGGTAGAGGGTATTGGGTTGAGGGTATAGGGTAGAGGGTATTGTGTTGAGGGTAGAGGGTAGAGATTTTGAGGGTTTAGGGTTATGGGTTTAGGTCTCCCATTCCTCTATCTCCCACTCCCTCTCTCCCATTCCCTATCTAAGGTCTTCCCTCCCACCCTAACTAAATAACTCTCTCTCAGGTATCACTCCCTCCCATGCTACCTAGACTAATTTGTCTCACTCCAATCCCATCCCTTACACTCGCTCTGTGTTAGGTCTCATGTACCTCCCACCCTACCAAGACAAATATATTTCACTCCAATCCCCTCTCCCACACTCCCTCTCTCTCTCTCTCCATTTGGTATTTTTGTATCTATCAGGTCTTATCCCTTCGAACCCTTCTCTTGTTGTCAGGCCTTTCCCCCCACCCTAACTAGATAACTTTATATCCCTCTCAAATCTCTATCGCTCTCAAGTCTCACTCCCTACCAAGCTACCTAGACTAATATCTCTCAATCCTATCCCCTCTCTATCTCAAGTCTCACTCCCTTCCTCTCTACATTTGGAAAACATTTCAAAGAAACACATTGGGAACTATCCAAATTTGGTGAGTGCTAAATGTGTTTTTACCTTGAAATGGTAAAATAGGGGCTAACCCTATGCTTTAGGCCCACATGCTTTTCATTTGTCTAGTTCAACACTTTATCAAACTCAGAAACATCTTTTTTATGTAGTTGATTCCTTGTTGTACCAATCTATGCTTGATCCATCACCTTTTTACCACCAATTTGCATGCTAGACAATGTAGAAGAAAGCATTTTGAAATTTCTACATAATTTTACATTATCTTAGGTAATATATTCATTTTGGTAATATTGAAATGTTTATATTTAGTATATTTGTTTATTTTTTACAATATAAACTAAATTATTTTCATAATTTTATTAATCATAACAATTGGACAGAGAATTCAACATTGAATTAGATGGGAGTTGCATAAAAATGTTTAATTTTTATGAGTTTGAAGAAAAAAGTGAAAAATATGACATAATTTAGATGAATTCATGTTTTAAATTTTATAAATGACATCAACTTAACACAAATTTTCTTATGAATTCTATTTGCATTGCTTATAGTAGTCCATTTCCAACATGGCTAGTGGAATTCACTCTATTTCATTTTTTGTAGATGTTTATATTGTATTTTTTATTTTGTTTTGACAATTTATAGACCATTCAATTTTATGATTTTATTAATATTCATTGTTACACATTTAATTAAACATTTAACTAGATGGATGTTGCATGTAGAAGTTTAATTTTTAGGAGCTTGAAGATATACAATGGGAAACATGACATAATATATTGAAAAATTAATTATTAGTGATGGTTGTGGGAAAAAATTTATTTTCAACTAATTTTGAAAACCTAAGAGCTTTCATCAATGTTAATGCAAGTTTCCATTCATTCATACCATTTACCTTTCTAATAAATTAAAAAATGGGAAAATTTTGTGTGATTGAAAATGCTTATTGTCTTTCTAAGTTACCTCAGTTCCACAGAAATAGTGAATAATTCCAAAATATAACATCACAAATATTTCTTTGAATTCATGTTCTTCATGGCTTGGTTGACAATCACAATGTGGTTTTGACAACAATAAGCACAAGATTCTCTAGTTTCCAAAGGTGGCATAAACTTATACCCTAGGTTTGACACTTCTTTGCTCCTAAGAAATTGTCCACACTCCACATAATCCCCTCAAACCCAAGGCTTAACATTGATCAATTCTTACATGAAGCAATTTTTGTACAAATCCCTCAAAGTACTAGTTTTACACAGTATAGTTGCAAAAAGAAATAAACTATCTTCAATAACTCACAAAATGATGATTTAGCAACCCTCCTTTTTTCAACACATGCATATTGGCCTACAAAAAATTAGTACCAAGTTTCATATATTTCACTAGATGCATCAAAAGTTATGGGTTTTTTGAAGCTCGCTATAAAACCTAGGTTGGGGACAACAATTTTTGATAAGTCACATTAGTTATGCAATGTAAAGTAATGATTTGAGTTTTAAATATATGCAATACAATTTAATTAGGAATATCAATATGTTTCATAAAATGCAATGTAATCAACAATATGGATATGTTTGAGAAAAATCATTAATTACTTTTCTTGTGGTATGGAAGTAGATGTATGTATGAAAAAATGTTGTAGCATAGACATGTTTGATAATTCCAAACAACTCACTTCCTTCTTTCATAAAATGCATTACTTACTTTTGTTTTGTGTGTGCTTGTGAACATGTAGCATTCAACGTCATGCTTAGGAAATGACTTGAGCCTCTAACACCAAAAGAAAATGCAGTTAAAAATGCAAGGAGAAGAGGATAAAAAATACAAGCTTGTGAAGCAAAGGAATTGCAGCCCATACAACAAGAAGTTCTCATGCAATCTAAGAGAGATGTCCAATTGGCACACCAAAGGGAACGAATGAAAAAAGTTTGTGGAAGGAAACAAATGGATCTCAAAGTTGGGGGCACACCATCAACCATAGGTGAAGTTCAATGCACATCTCTAGTTGAAGACACACCAGCAACATGTGGTTTTCCAAGTACATCAAAAATCACATCTACAGTTGAAGACACATCATCAACAACATTGCATTTTGAAAGTACATCAACAAATACATATCTATTTGAAGGAACTCCACAAACGACATCTCAAGTTGGAGGTACAACATCATTTACATGTCAATATCAAGGTATGTCATCAATTGCACCTTCGATTTAAGGTACGAAATATATCCCCGATGTTGTTGAGATTCCTAATGTTCACACAAATTTACATTTGAGAACTCCTAGAGTTTTGCATAGAAAACCTAAATTATTGATTGATATTTATTCCAATTTTTTGAAATGGATGCCTAATAAGATTCCAAAATGTTCATGTCAAAGATATGCACAGAGGATATGGAGAACTTCTTTTTTGACAAGCTAAGTGAGGGTGGAAGATGCCAACTATTTGTTGAAATGATTAGGAAACTCAAATTTAGGCCCACCATGAAGGCTCTTTGGCTAAGATTTTTGAATGAATCAAGTGAAAATTACATTGTAAAGAACTTGATGAGTGCATACGAGAGCATGGGTTCTACCTCACGCATGAAGGATAGTTGTGCCACATGACATGTGATGACAACAACATTGTTAAGCAATCAAACAAGGAACAATGTGAACCTTACAAAGACAAGTAAGTCTTTGAAAATAAGTAGATCATCTCTATTGAGAGCCAAAGGAAGGCATGAAAGAGTGGAGGATCCAAATAGCAATGACTTATGGGCATTCTTGGGTAGAGTGCTATGGAAAGATAAAAGAATTTCTCAAGCCTTCAGATATTTAATAGTAGATTATTGGGAGGATAACACAAGGACCTCTCCCAATCAAAGAGATGTTGTAAGAAGGAGAATTGGTAGTAAAATATGTGAGCCACATCCAAAGCATTATTTGGATACCACTCAAACCCAATTTTTTGTTGATTTTGTACAGAAGTTACCTAAAATTAAAATATGTGAAAGGTATTTTGAAATGATAAAGCCTTTTATGTCAAAATAATGTATTTATGTAGATATGCTTACTAATAATGTTTTGCAAGAATGTAACATAAGGCCTCCACCTAAATCCTCAAGGGAATTCTTATCTTCCATTTTATGTGAAAGCGTGGATGGTCAAATTTTTTACAAGAAGTCATGTTTGGATGGAAAATGTGATCATTGTGGTGGCATGCAACATTTTCCAATTTTCCAACACATGGCTAGTACACACATAATTGGAGATGAATTGTGGAATTTTGAAAATACAAGATAATGACCTAAAGTCTAAAAGATGGGAAAGAAGAAAAGAAGTGTGAATTGGTCAGTGATAAGATTCTAGTGTATCACTTTATGGGAATTTTCTGTGATCAGGTGGTCTATGAGTATGCAAGGCATACACATAGAGATCAATGGTTGGAATCACATATCAAGTTATGTAAGGACATGTTTCCACTTCATAGCATCATTTCAATTGTCGAGTTCACAGAGAACTACACATTCAAGCCACAAAATGAGTTGAAATCACAACACTATCACTCCACATTGGTTGCTATATTTGTGCATATAGCATTCATTCATGAAAATGATAGTATAGAGGATAAAAAGAAAGTATTGAGGGAGTATCACTTTTACATCAGTGATGATCACACACATTCTACAGAGTTTGTGCAAGGTTGTTTTCATATGTTCTATGCTGATCTAGCTAGTAAGGTCATATAATTCAGTCAACATATCATATGGTCAAATAACTGTACATCACAATTCAAGAACTCTAGAATGTTTTACTAGTTGAGCATGATGCATAGGATCAGTGGTGTTCCCCATATGTGGAACTTCTTAGAGGCCAAGCATGGAAAGAGGGAGCATGATGGAGCAAGTGCATGTATCAAAAAAGTATTAGCACAAGAAGAGTTAAGGTACAAAGGTAGTGCAAAGTTGACAGATGCAAGAACAATTGTTGAATGGTGCAATCATGCAATGGGCCTAGGTAGTGAAGGAAATTCTTTAGTTCATAGATCTTTTCATTTAGTAGATGATACTAACATTGAAAAATATGTGGATTTTTGTACACTAATAGGATTGAGTGAGCTACACTCTTTTAGAAGCTCCAATGCTTCAATTCATTCCAAATTTGAATAAAAAATACAACCATGCTTCCATTCGATCATTACATCCTATTCATGTTTTTTCCAACCATTTACAATTGATTCCAATGATTAGGAACAGTTTTCTTGATTGCATATATCCGTTACCTAATTTTTGACAACTTGCTAAAATGTATGACAACTTTTCTTGCCCATTTGGTAATTTTGTGCAATTTTCGTACACATGCCCCACCGGAGGTGGGGACCCTCTTTTTTCTTTTGCATCTCTACCTCTTGGCTTGGTCAAATTTTGGTTTTTCCATTCTTGGGAGGTTATTTTGGGATTAAGTTTAGATTGGGTTTGATGAGGACAATATTTTGAGGCTCTAGGAGAAATTCACCTATCTTGGAACTTGAAAATGGGTATTTTAAAGTGAATTTTCAATGTTATATGTAAATCTTTTTTGTACCCATGTATAGAGGATGAAAAATTAGGCTGGGTTACTTTTTTAACTTTTTGAAAATTCCTTCTAGAAAAAAAGTTATGGAGTTTAGGGGATTTTGACCCTGCAGGGAATTGGGAGATTTTTGTCCTTGATGGAAATCCTTGAAATTTCCATTTTTGAAAATTTCCAAGACCCCCTCAAAATCCTGAAATTTTCCAAAAATGGATTTTTTTCTTTTTTTGCACCCATGGATAGAGGATGAAAAATTAGGCAGGGTTGCTTTTTGAACTTTTTGAAAAATCCTTCTAGAAAAAAAGTTATGAGGTTTAGGGGATTTTGACCTTGCA
This sequence comes from Sequoia sempervirens, assembly GCA_007258455.2. Classification (NCBI taxonomy): domain Eukaryota; kingdom Viridiplantae; phylum Streptophyta; class Pinopsida; order Cupressales; family Cupressaceae; genus Sequoia; species Sequoia sempervirens. Next base: position 199,866 of record VDFB02271453.1, on the reverse strand, counting down.
GGGAATTCAAGTATTTCCATCCCTGATGGAAAATCCCGAAATTTCCATTTTTGGGAAATATGGAAGAGTTCAATTCAAATTTTAAAAGTGGGGCCTGCACATGAATCTGTGCCCAAACTATCTACAGTTGGGAGTTTTGGAAAACATGTGAAGCTGATTTCATCATCCAATCAGAATTTTCATTAATGACAAGCTGGCATAATATTGTTTTCTCATTGTTCCATGATGTAACTATTTTTATGCAATTGGATGATGATGTACCATGAGCTCCCAAATTAAATGTAACAACTTGATGCTTCTAGAAGTGCAATTGTAGCCATTGGATGAATTAAATCCTGGCCATTGATTCAAAATGTAATTTTCTATAAAAAGTCAGTTCCTTCTCATTTGTAAAAGGGTTAGATTTAGTTAGAATAGGATTAGAGAAGCTAGAATTGAGTTAGAGAGTAGCTATAGGAGAAAAGCAATTAGATTGTTGATTTGACAAGCTTTGTGTTACACTTTGACAGTTTATGTTCTCAATTCTCAATGTTAGATGTTAAAAGCTGGTAAAATGTTAATGATGTTGATCAATCTTTGTTCCATACTTTTAGCAAATTTTTGATTGTAATTTGTTGTTTAAAGTTAGTCTATGCCTTATTTTGTGCTAAGTTCAATTGTGGATGCTTTTTTACATTGCGCTAGTTATTGGGTATGTGGATGAATATTCATAGTCTGAAAATCTTTAGTTTCCTTAGAAGATTGCACCATTTAAGCAGAGTTGTGGGCTTGTCCTTGATCAAGTAGAGATTTTTTTTATTGGAGATCTGTCCATTTGCAGCATTCATCATTATTGTGATTGATCTTAGGAGTTAGTTTAGAGTTGAATCTCTCTAAAACCTTTATCTCTTTTTCTTTTTATTTTTAATTTGGGTTAGTTTTAGGACTGAAAGCATCACCATATTGTTTCATCTGATGAAAGTATGCTTCCAGCATTGTTCATTTGTAAGACCCCTTGTGATTACCAAAAATTTCACATTATCACTAAGTTGTTTATGCATTTTCAAGGCTTGACATTAGAGACCTTGAGGTTATCTCTTGAGGCTTGCTGATAGAGATTTTCCTTTCAAGAGAGATAGGATAGTTGTATCTTGTCTAAATTGTTACTGTGTGGAAAACACCATCAATAGGAAACTTTTTGTAAATTTTAAATCAATGGCCCTCTAAGCACACTAAATTGGATTACATTATTTCACATGGTCATGAATGACCTTAGGAAACTCCTAAACACAACAAAAAACTCCTAACCACACCAAACAACTCCTAAAACCAAAATTACCAATAAAAGGGAATCCATCATTGTCAAGCTTATCTACTCTTAGGTTTTTTGTGTTTGGCTTTCCAAAATATACTCTAACATGGGATGATTTTTAGAGTCATTGTCATCATGATTTGTCTCTTTACATAATCTCAGTCACCCTTCAAGGGCTTCATTGAAAAAAAATGAACACAGCATCTTAGTACATCTTGCCACCATTGACAACCTAGCCTAGTGGGAATCCAAGGAAGGAAAAACACACCAACAAGGGAAAAAAAACATGAATAGTGGGAGAAGCAATGCTTCAATACCCTCTTATACCTTTGACAACTACAAACATTCTTCAACCAACCAATATCTCTAAACAGCCACTTGGCATTTGGTGCTCTTGTCAACTTTGGCAACATAGTCACATGGCCAATAACACAAACAAAGTATGAAACAACATGAAAACATACCTTGGATTGTGTCAAGTTATTAAAAATATATCACGATGATTCTCAACCCTTTTTGGACTCAGACTTCCATGATACAAAGTTGTAAGGCACAAATCAACATTATGGTTTATTGACAATGCATAAATGATGCACTATTACATATCCAAACTCAAAAATAAAAGATAAAACTTAATCCATTTTCACTTGTGCATGTGAATATCATGAAAATAATCCCCATGAAATAATTAAAACACCTTTTCAATGCTTTTCGTGCACATGCAAAATGGCTGAAATCTTGGATGAGTTGTTACTCAGACACCATGATGCTTAGAATTTTTTTTTCTAAGCCTATGGGATCATATTGGGCCCATCTACAATAACCTCTCTTGGTTTTTTCTATCTCAGATGCGTTTTCCCGTGTTGGCGACATTTCAATTTGGGAAAATGTTGTCAAATGCAAGTGCTTCAAAGTTGCAAAGTGGTGCAACTTTTGTTCTGCAACTTGTGTAGTCAAACAAATTATTCCAACACATATAGGTGGGTAGTTTTATGCTAGGAATCATTCTCTTTTTCACCCAAACATGTTGAATCATTCTGAGCTATGTTCAACCAGCAGAATCCCTTAAGATTCCAAAGTGCAAAATGACTGCAATTTTTGTCGGGTTGTCACTCAAACACTATGACGCTTAGAAACTTATCATCCAAGCCTATGGGATCATGTTCGGCCCCTCTAAAATAATCTCTCATTTTTTTCTATCTCAGAGGAATTTTCCTTTGGTGGTGACATTTCGCTTGGGGAAAATGTTGTAAAATACAAGTAGTGTAAAGTTGCAAAGTGGTGCAACATTGGTTCTCCAACTCGTATGACCAAATGAACTATTCCAACACATCTGAGTGGGTATGTTTACACTAGGAATGATTATTTTTTCCACCCAAACATGTCGAATCACTGTGAGCTATGTTCAATCGGTCAAATCTCTTAAGAGTCCAAAGTACAAAATGGTTGCGATCTTCGATGGGTTGTTACTTAGAAATTGTGATGCTTAGAAACTTCTCATCTAAAAATATGGGATTGTCTTGGGCCCCTCTACAATAAACTCTCAATTTTTTCTATCTTGGAGGTATTTTCTTGAGGTGGCGACATTTCACTTGCGGAAAAAGTTATCAAATGCTAGTTCAAAGTTGCAAAGTGGTGCAACTTTCGTTCTACAACTCCTGTGACCAAATGAATTGGTCCAATGCATCTAGGTGGGTACTTTCACACTAGGCATGGTCATATTTTGTGCTCAAACACACCAAATCACTCCAAGCTATGTTCAACCAATTGAATCCCTTAAGAGTGCAAAGTGCAAAATGACTGCAATCTTCGACGGGTTGTTACTTAGACACCATGGTGTTTAGAAAATTATTGTCTAAGCCTATGGGATCCTATTGGGCCACTCTACAATAAATTCTCTTATTTTTCACTATCTCAAAGGCTTTTTCCCATGGTGGTGACATTTTATTTGGGGAAAAAATTGTCAAATACAAGTAGTTCAAAGTTGCTAAGTGGTGCAACTTTCATTTTGTAACTTGTGTGACCAAAAAAAATATTCCAATGCATCTAGGTGGGTATTTTTACACTAGGAATGGTCCTCTTTCAGACCCAAACACACCAAATCACTCTGAGCTATGTTCAACCAACATAATCCCTTAAGAGTCTAAAGTGCAAAATGGCTACAATCTTCGACAAGATGTTACTTGAACATCGCGATGCTCAAAAAATTCTCATTTGAGCCTATGGGATCATGTTGAGCCACTCTACAATATTATCTCTTTATTTTCACTATCTCAGAGGCATTCTCCCATGGTGGCAACATTTTGCTTAGGGAAAAAGTTATCAAATCCAAGTAGTTCAAAGTTGAAAGTAGTGGAACTTTTATTCTGCAACTCGTGTGACAAAATAAATTGTTCTAATGTATCCAAGTGGGTATTTTTATGCTAGGAATGGTCCTCTTTCACATGAAAATACACTGAATCACTTCAGGCTACATTCAACCAGTTGAATCCCTTAAGAGTCCAAAGTGCAAAATGGCTATAATCTTCGACAGGCTATTACTCGAACATCGTGACACTCAAAAAAAAAATTTATAAGCCTATGGGATTATGTTGGGCCCCTCTACAATAACCTCTCTCGGTTTTTGCTATCTCAGAGGTGTTCTCTCGTGATGGTGACATTTTGCTTGGGGAAAAAGTTGTCAAATGCAAGTAGTTTAAAGTTGCAAAGTGGTGCAAATTTTGTTATACAACTCGTGTGACAAAACAAACTATTACAACACATCTGGGTGGGTATGCTTACTCTATGAATGGTCCTCTTTCACAACCAAACATATCAAATCACTCCAAGCTATGTTCAACCAGTTGAATCCTTTAAGAGTCTAAAGACCAAAATGGCTGGAATATTTGATGGGTTGTTATTCAGACACTGCGACTCTTAGAAACTTCTCTTCTAAGCCTATGGAATCATGTTTGGCCCCTCTACAATAACCTCTTTCTATTTTTTCTATCATAGAGGTCTTTTTCCGTTGTGGCGATATTTCACTTAGACAAAATGTTGTCAAATGCAAGTAGTTCAAAGTTGAAAAGTGGTGCAACTTTCATTTTGCAACTCATGTGACCAAGAAAACTATTCCAACACATCTTGGTGGGTATGTTTGTACTAGTAATTTTCCTCTTTCACACCCAAACATGCCAAATCCCTCTGAACTGTGTTCCGCTAGTTGAATCCCTTAAGTGTCCAAAGTGCAAAATGGTTGCAATCTTCAACAAGTTGTTACTTAGACATCATGATTCTTAGAAAATTATCATCTAATCCTATGGTATCATGTTGGGCACCTCTACAATAACCTCTCTCGGTTTTTGCTATCTACAAGGAATTTTCCCGTGGTGGCAACATTTTGCTTAGGTTAAAAGTTGTCAAATGCAAGTAGTTCAAAGTTGCAAAGTGATGCAATTTTTTTTCTGCAACTCAAGTGACCAAAAAAAATATTGCAACATGTCTAAGTGGGTAAATTTATGCTATGCATGGTCCTATTTCTTACCTAAACATGTTGAATCGCTTCGAGCTACGTCTAACTGGCAAAATCCCTTAAGAGTCTAAAGTGTAAAATGGCAACAATCTTCGATGGGATGTTACTTGGACACTATTATGCTTAGAAAATTATCATCTAAGACTATGAAATCATGTTGGTCCCATCTACAATAGACTCTTTCATTTTTTCTATCTTGAAGGCATTTTGTTATGGTGGTGACATTTCACTTCGAGAAAAAGTTGTCAAATGCAAGTAGTTCAAAGTTGCAAATTGTTGCAACTTTTGTTTTGCAACTCGTGTGACCAAAAAAAATTTTCCAATGCATCCAAGTGGGTAAATTTATGCTAGGAATGGTGTTCTTTCACACCCAAACACATGGAACAACTCGAAGCTACGTTCAATCGGCTGAATCCCTTAAGAGTCCAAAGTGTAAAATGGTTGTAATCTTCAATGGGTTGTTAATCAAACACCATGATGCCTAGAAACTTTTCATATGAGCCTATGGGATGATGTTGTGACCCTCTACAATAACCTCTCTTGGTTTTCCCTATCTCAAAGGTGTTTTCCCATGGTGGTGACATTTCGCTTGGAGAAAAATTTGTCGAATGCAAGTAGTGCAAAGTTACAAAGTGGTGCAAATTTCGTTTTGCAACTCATGTGACCAAACAAACTATTCCAATTCATCCTAGTGGGTACATTTACACTAGGCATGGTCCCATTTCACACCCAAATATGCCAAATCACTCTGAGCTATGTTCAACCAACTAAATCCCTTAAGAGTCTGACTGCAGTTGTTGTCATCGAATAGTGCACCCTTGTTGAGATACAAAACTCAGCCTACTAGTGAAACATTGGATTTGAATATTCAATATCCATGATGTATGTTTTTTCATGCTTTATATTTATAAAACATGATGTGGTAGCAATTATAGGACCATGTTTATTAATGATTTATCATGTTTATTCATGCATAGAAAATGGAAGGAGGTTTCTTAACTTATTTAAATGATGAATATGGGAGAAATGTAATAACTACACATGGGTGATGCATCCAAAAATATATCTTATATTGTTGTTCATACACATTTAATATCTTCGGAATATCACTAAAACTAACATGTGCATTGATTTTATTTAATGAGATGTCAAGTACATCATAATATTAGTAGATGAAAATCAATTTTGTTGGTTGGATCAACAACTATCATGTGTTTTGATGCACGTTCATACAAGTTCATATATATATATATAGGAATATGTTGCTTAGAAATATATAGGCACAAAAGGTATGTGTTTCTTTTGTTGTGTTTCATTTCTCTTTTGTTGTGTGCATATATGTTTGTATGTGAAATTAGATGTAGACAACATTCATATATACTGCTCACGATGTTTATTGTTTGGGGAATTTGAAGTTAAATGCACCTTTTTAGTTATTATTTCTTTCACCCTCAAAAAATGAGTTGTCAGAATGATAGGTTGTATAGTAAGTGTAATAAGGAACATTGATTTCACCATTGATTAGATTGGTGTACAAAGTATGTTCTTGCTCAGGGGTTTGGTGAGAGCCCATGAGGCTCCATGACCCAATATGGTAGGGTTGAGAGCAGGCCTCATTTTGTTGTGTTTCATTTTATATTTCCTATGTGTAGCTCTGTGTGTTTTTGACATTAGATGCAAAAAAATTCATATGTTTAAAGTCCTCCTATGGATATATATGTCTGTTGTCTACATATAACTTTAGATGCATATATATCTGTATAGATCTTCCTTTCTAAGTGTATATGTAGACTCTTTTATTCCTTTCCACCCATTGCCACTAAATGGAAATCATAAATGAAATAATATTTTTGGAGCTATTAAAAAAAAATCAACAATGTGTATATATGTGCATTTAACCTTGGATGTACATATATATTGATGTAGATTTTGTTTTTGCAACTCCAAATATATGTATTGCATGCATTGGATGTATATTTAGGAATCTATTGCTTGGATATATATACAAACAAAAAAATATGTGTCTCTTTTGTAGTTTTTGATTGTTCTTTTCTTCTGTGCAAATATGTATGTATGTGAAATTAAATGTAGACAAAATTCATATATACTACTCCCCATGTTTATTGCTTTGGGAAGATATTTTTTATTTGTTTCATCCTAAGAGAGGCATCCTTACAATAATAGGCTTTATATTAAGAGTAATAAGGAATATTAGTTTCACCATTCATCATTGTGGTGGACAATGTATATTCTTGCTCAGGGGTTTGTTGAGAGCCTACGGAGCTCCATGACCCAATAAGGCAGGGTGGAGAGCAGGCCTTGTTTTGTTGTTGCTCATTTTACTTTCCCTATGTGCAAATATGTATGTTTGTGAAATTAGAGATGGACAACATTCATCCCTATGTGCAGATATGTATGTATGTAAAATCAGATGCAAACAACATTCATATATACTCCTTCATATGCTTGTTCTTTTCATAAGATCATTACGATTTTTTTTAGGCATATACTTAAACTTATCCACAAAAAATTATTGCTGCTTGGCATGGATTTGACCTATGTCAATTTATCCAAAATTGTTGCAACAATTGACAAAATAATGGGTACTTATTTTTTGATTGATGGTTGCAATTTTCCTATTTGAGAGTAGCATAGTTCATTTATTGAAATTATTCTTGTTTGTCAAAGTAATAAAACAGTTTATGTTATTCTCCATAAAGAAATTTTTTTATGTTGATTGTTGTTTTGTGGTTGTTATTTGTCTAGGCCTCAATAAGGATTCCGTCAATGTTTCATATAACACTTAATATACAACCTCCCATTGTAAAAAATCCTTATTGAGGTTTATACAAATAACAACTATCCTTCAAGAAGAACATGGACTATTTTATTACTTTGCAAACATTGTCAACACAAAGAAACCATACAAAAATTAATGTTGATGCCAACCAATGTTTAATTTTTCTATCCTTCTCTATCCATGTGCCAAATGCTTTTAATTTAAAAATAAAAAAAATCTGCAACCTTTTTCCCAACTAGAATTTGGGCACCAAAAGGCTTAAAAACTAGGAAGGTTGATGAAAAATTCCAACCAAAGTTCACACAATAAAGGAAAACCACACAACTCAGGGTTCCCATAATTTTCTCATTTGATGTATGTTGCTTTAATCTTCTTGTGTTGGAAAACCACTTGTTCTATAGATTGAAATGCAATAATTTCTAAGCTTTAGAATCAAAACCATTAGTTGTTGGATGCTAGCCTCAACCATGAATTAAAATCAATACATCTTGCTATGATAATTTTTTATGGGGAGGAGATCTTACAGTTCATTTGAAACCTTTTGGTATTAAAACACTTGCCACTAGACAACAATAGAACTCAAGAAGCATGGGGCATACATGAAAATACATGAAGTATACACATGAACACATGAATTATACATTGGAAGAATGAATCATACATGTGAATACATGCAATATACATGAATTATACATGTGAATAAGTAAAGAACAAGTAATTCAAGCATTGCAAAGGATACAAACCACCAAGAATTGAGCTTATTGAGCAATCGTCAGTAATTATTTAAGCATTAGATGTAAACAAAATCCATGCCTACAACATTCAAGCATACAGTTTACACAATAGAAATGATAACATCATTCAAGAATGGTAGTAGAAAAATTAGATTTTCTTTAATCAAAAAGTTGTAAGGCTATAAAATGATATATATTGATAAAAGTATATACAATATAGACAGAAAATCCATACAAGCTTACTATAAAAGAGCCATATGGACATAAAATGTCACATATATATATTGATAGTACAAAAAATATGTTCCAAAATGCCACATAGGCATACAACAAATGACCCTAATACATATTCATTTCCCTCTAGGGGAAGGAAAAAGATCTTGTGTTGCATTCTTAATTGGGCTGGATGGAGTGCTTGTTGGTTCTCTTGTCTTTCGAACACACTCACTAGTCCTCCTCTCTTCACTCTCGACCTTCAACTGATACAATAAAAAGTACAGAGATGTTAATACATAGAAATTGAATTGTGGAATGACATATAACAAAATATAATCACTTATTTCATACATATAGTCATCATGCACATTTACAACATTACCATGTCCACGTTTTGGAGTTAAAATCACCTGTAGCAACCATCAAGATAGAAATTAAACTACATAAAATTATCATGAAATTTTTCTATAATAGACCATGAAAGAGCAAGTATAATGTCAAATTGACTAATCTATTGCATACCTCTCACGAAGGATCAGAATTGGCTATTGCTACAACAACTCCATGGTCCATCATGCCCCCAACATCACTAGGGATATCTGATGTCAACAACTACAAATGAAACAACATATCTAATAGTCATATAAAGAAGTTCAGGTAGTCCCTTTAAAACTATCATAAATTAAAGAGTAAATGATTAGCCTTAGTTGAGACTATAGTATAGTGCTTATAGATCGCAACATGGTGAAATTACTAGGTCCACTGGGATAGTCCAAACTCTTGCAAATGCCAAAGTTTAGTGCTCATTGAGATTCAAATTGCATATGTTGATGAACTAATGTTAATGAGGGAATGTTTTCAACATAGTGATAATGCCACAATGAAGTTCACATGAATGAAGTGAGGATTACTATGTTACTAGCATCTTTCAAAGGGATAATGGAACATAAGATGAATTAGATCATGTCTAGGGTTTTACTATAGCACATAAAGTTGGTTGTTGAGGTGTGTAGCAGTAATGGAGAAGAAAACTTTGGTCAATATGAGTGGAAGGAAAGATTTTTTCTAACGGTGTATAGGATAAAATTTGGATGGAGGTTCTATAGCATTAAAGGGATAAAGAGACAAGAACAAGAGGGGATAATGGAATATATGGTGAAATAATAGAGGGTACAATGGGATGTGAGTTGAATGTGATAATGGAACATGGGATGGACTAGAATAGATTAATGGGATGGGCTAGGATGGGATTAAAAAATATAGTGTGAACTATTAGAGGTTAATGGGATGGGATTAGGAGGGAATAAATGAACATAAGGTAAATTAGGGAAAGATATAGGGACAAGACCAAGACGGGATAATGGAACCTAAGGTGAAATAAGAGAGGGTAATGGTATGAGAATAGAAGGGGTTAATGGATCATTGGATGGGCTAGGATGGGATAACAAAATATAGGGTGGAAAACTAGAGGTTAATGGGATGTGATTAGCAAGGAAGAATGGAACATAGCATGAATTAGGAGGTGTATAGGGTTTGACTATAGTACATGAAGTGGGAACTTGGCTTGTGTGTAGTAATAATAGAGAAGAGTTATCTAGGATGAAACATTAATAAATATGGTATAACATAGAATGGATAAAGGAATATAGGGTGGAACATAGGGGATCATGGAACATCTAGGTTGAAATAATAATGTGTACAATAAGATGGGAGTAGAAGGGAATAATGACACATAGGATGGACTAGAAGATATTAGTGGTATGGGCTAGGAGGGGATAATGGAAAATAGAGTGAGCTATTAAATGTTAATGGGATGGGATTAGGAACAAATAAAGGAACAAAAAGTGAATTAGGAGAAGATAATGTGACATGATCAGGAGGGGATGATGGAACATAGAATGGACTAGTAGAGATTAATTGGATGAGCTAGGATGGGATAATAAAACATTTTAAAGGTGAACTATACTAGAGGTTAATGAGAAGTAATTAGGAGGGAATATTATACCATAAAGTGAATTAGGTGGTGTCTAAGATTTGAATATAGGACATGAAATGAGAACTTGAGGTGTGTAGTAATAATGTATTAGATATTTTGTCAATAATGAGTAGAAGGAAAGGTTTCTTGTAATGATATGTGTATAAGATGAAATATGGAGGAAGGTGGTATAATATAAAAGGTGTTAAAGATTGGGATATATGATATAAAATGGTTAAAAAATGTGTGAAGAAAGGTTCATGGAAGAATGAGATGGACGTTGAATCATACATATAATTAGGATCTCACAAGACCAACCAATGTTTATGTTTCTCATCAATTTTTTAGATTTGTATACGTAAAATTATGAAAACTAGCTAGCATTGTTTTACAAAACCATTAATGAATAAAGGTTACTTGAGTGAAAGTTATTTGAGGACATGAATTACAAGTTGTGGAGGTTGAAGGTCCACTAAGAAACTATTTCACATTGAAAGTATGCTATGAGACAAGCATTCAGATATAAAATTCAACTATTCAAATGCAATAATAATACCTTTAATACAAGTTACATACCTATGCACTCAATTTTGAGAACGAATAAGGGTCTACATGAATCGAGCACATCTCATGAACAATCTGACCTTGAAATTTCATCATATCAATATTCTACTAATTTAGTTATTCTTAAATTTCAAAATATAATTTAATAAACAAATTAAATGAACTTGTTGAATTTTACCTGAGTATCAATGTTGAATGTATTATTTAGTAATTCATCTGTGAAATCAATTTCCTTTGCAATTGATGTAGGCTATGTAGCTGCATTCGAGCACTTTGATAATCATATGTGCAAACAACACAAAAAGTTTCATAATGGTGGGGTAGAGCTCGAGGCCTACACATCTCCTCCATATCAGGCTCTACTAGAGGCCTCACACACTATATAATGGTTTGGGTGAGAAACCTAATTGACTCTAGTGTGTCCACCTCTACACTATCCTTAACAATGGAAGGAACAATGACATGCTCCACCATGGGTTTGGCCAAGGGTCTTAGTGCCAACTTTGGATTACATTGTGCATTAGGTCTATCATGTGTGGAGCCCTCACCTCTACCCTGAAAGTCTAAGATGCCAAAATAATTTGGCATCTTAATAAGGAAAAACTCACAATATAGTTTCCTCAAAAAGTATTGTGGTACCTCATGGTTATTGCATGGAGGTTGGTCAAATACCATCCACCACCTCTGCCAAAATTCATTTTTAATTAATTCATGGTGGTACCAATGGATGGGGAACCTCCTGCATGCATGAGACAAAGGTGTATTGGTTCTCAGGTCTATAAATAGGGCACACAAGTTGGCTTTGCTAATTTTTTATTTTTTCACATCTGCATATGACAAACCACTAACATAAAATTGTCTCATCTCATGCCTCTTATTTGACCAAAACATTATTTTCTCTCATTTCTCCTACATGAGATACAATTGACTTCAACAATTCGACAATCCCTCTCCTATAAGAGTGGGTTTCAACATGCTCGGTTAATCTTCCAATTAATTGTTCAATATCTCTTTTATTATTTTCAATTTGATTTAGGATATTTTCTTATTTTCCTTAAGGATTCCTATGAAATGATGGAGTGATTTTAGGTTTTTCTTGTATAGGAGGATCTTCGTGAGGGGGTGGTTGTGAATTGTCAATGTTTGGAGGTGAAGATTCATTCCCTAAGAATTAGAACAATTTTTTATTAAAAAAAGCCAATTTCATTCTACATTCTAAATAAAATTCAAAATAAAAACAATAAAAATACATACCTCTTTGTAATATTCAACCTCTTTGATGTGTTGGCAGCATCCTCGTGAAGAATTGCAAGTTAAGAGTGCAAAAAATGGAAGAGATTTTGTGAGCATGAGTTGTAGAGCTGAAAACCTCCAAGCCAAGCCATGAGTTAAAAAGAAAATGAGGTTTAGAATGTGGAATTTCATATAAATTCACTTTTTTCATTTGGTGCATGCCAAATTTGGCAAGCACCAAATTTGGTGCTCACTAAATGCTCTATTTTGATGTTTTTTTCATTTTTTTCCAATTTGGCATCAAAATTGTGTCATAGATTGGTGCACTTACCCCTTTATTTCCCAAAGGTAGAAACTAATCTAGATGGGTGTTGCATACCAAGGGGAATAGTGAAAGCAGTTCTTCCAAATCTTCTAGGTCCAGGGGACCCACCTACTATGCTTTTTTCTCCCTTTTGTTTTTCTCTTAACACTCTTATATGTTCATTTGTGAGTCATTTGTCCTTTAAATTTTCATGTACCATTTTATTAACCTTTCATTTTACTTTAGGCTTTCTTAGTTCCATGTGCACTTCCATGGATTTATCCTCATATGTTCCATGCCTTTTCTTAGTAGGGTCCTTAGGACTATTCAATAATATACAAACATAACCATCAACTTCATTTTCATTGACCTCATATCCAAGTGGTTGAATCCAAATTGTTTTGGGTTCAATGACTTCAATGATGCATTCATTAGTTTTGACAAAAAATGTAGTATCATCTTGATATTTCTTCACTACAGACTTAGGGATCCTTTCCTGTTCATGCATTCTTTTCTAAAATACTGTAAATAATGTAGTAAGTTCCTTATCTTGAGCTTTCATATCCCCAATGTTGTGTAGATGTTCAAATATTTGATGGAATATGGGTTTGTATTTACTCTAGATAATATTGCTTCTTCCTAGAAGCTCCCTCAAAAAAAGGAACAAAAAGCAAACTACCAAGGAACCAAAATTGAATGGGTATTTCTTATCCTTAGTATACTTCAAATTGTCAAATAGTTGTTGTTAGAGAAACTCACAACAATCATAATATTTTCCTTTTTCATGGATTTGAGAATAATTAATTAGCCTAATAATGCCTTGATTTAGTGTTGTAATGTGTTGTACACATTCACATTAGGCTCCCTTTTAATAAAATTTACTTAAATTGTACCTTATTTAGGGTGTTGTAAAGTGCTTTATTACACTTTCACACTTATCTAGGGTTTCATTAATTAATTGAGCCTAAGGGGCCTCTTTAATTCAAATTCAAGCCCTCTTAATTGCATTTTTTTAAGGATCTATCCTAAAACCCAATAATGATATTGAATGACATTTAATTTGGAAAATTTGAGGTCCTAGAAAATGGTTCTAGGACCCTGTCTCCTTTAGTGGTGAATGGGCCCTCTCTACATAGGACACCCCTTTCTTAGCATTTTTGAAATGGGCTTTTGATGTTATTTCACCCCCCAAAGCATGGTCCTAGAAAGTTGTGCTAGGAACCATTCACCTTGAGTGGAAAATGGGTCCTCCTCACATAAGGAACCCATTTTTGAATTTAATAGTGGCAGGATTATAATGATTTTTAATCCTAGATCTGGTGTCAACTTGAATTATTTGAATTTTGGGGTGTGCTATAGAAAAAAGTACCCTTTGCTTGACATGGGATTAATTCATGATAAAATGGACTTAATGAGGCCTTAATCTAGTGTTGTGAGGCATTTTATGCATCCACATTAGGTCTTGGACCCTTATAAATTAAATAAAATTCTTTTAATGACATCTTGTAATGTTGTTGTAAAGTGTTGTAAGATGCTTTCATGATTTTCTAGACTTAATTATCCTATTACTCCCTAATTCAACATTATAAAATGTGTTTAATAAAATTATCACATCAATTTAGAAGGTTTTAAAAATAAATTTAATGTTAAACTAATGTTGTAATGTGTCTTGAAAATTCACATTGGTTCTTGTGCCTTTTTAGGCTATGTGGACCTCATTTTAGTGTTGTAAATTGTATTTAATTACACTTTCACATTGAATTTTGTGTCCCAAGCACTATTTGACATTTACATCATCATTAATAGGCCCGTATTAACCCAAATTGTGCATCCCAAGGTTCAAATTGATCAAATACCTGACAAGGTTGCATTTTAGACCTTATTTCCTTATTCCTTAGCATCTGAGCTGTCAAAATAGCCCCTGTGGGACCCATTCATCATGCATGGAGAATCAGTCCCATCCAAGTGGGACCCATTCAACATGTGTGGTGAAAGAATCCCATTTGGCCTGATTTTGACCTTTCAGTGGGAGAAAAAGTGAAAATTGAGTTTAATTTTGCTTCATGTCGGCTTGTGATGAGGTATTAATAGGTAAAATAGGTGAATTTCCTATAAAAGCATCTCTTTAAACTCATTTTTACATCTATTCATCCATTAACTCAATTCTTCATTATTCATCCACTAATCTTCCATCTCAAGTCAAGCAACTTAGGGTTTTATCTTTGCAAGTCATTAAGAAAGCTTCTAAAGACATTCAAGGGAAGATTCTACATGTTATGTTGCAAAATTTTAAGATCTATCATCATGGAAAGGTGATCTATTCCATTATTTCATGTTTCATTCCATTCTTTCACCATTTTGGTTTAATTACCTAAACGGAGTTTGACCAAGGAAAACCCCCATGCCCTCACAATCAACCTTTCTTCTTCTCTTCTTATGTGTTTGTAGATTTAGGTCCTTTGGAAGCTTGAAAATAATTGAAGATCAAGTTACAAGGTTTTTAAGTTCTCTTTCATTCAACAAGTCAAAGAATCAACAAAAAGTCACTTTTAGACCAGAATCCAACAATTTTAGAAGCAAACATATGTAGGAATCAGAAGTGCAAATCTAGCTCCACAGAATCATCTCGTAAATTTGTTAATTCCTCTAGGTGGACTAATTCACCACCCATGGCGAATGATTCCCATATATAGGCTTGAAAAGTGATATTGTCAAAGTTTTGCTCCCAATAGTCAGAAACCCGTTTCTTGGACTTTTCATCAGAAGCAAGACTGATTCACCATGCATGGTGAATTAGTCCTAGTGGTCATTAATAGTGATTCCTGAAACATTCTAGAACTCTCTAGTAATAGAAATTTTCCTCTAGGCGCACTTTGATTAATCTCATCAATTTTTGTTATCATTTATTTAAGTTTCTAGTTCATATTTGCAATCAACACTATGTTTTCTATTATTTTGCATTAGATTAGTTTGCATTCACTTATTTTCATTTGTAAACATTTAGACACATCCAAAAACACTTCACATCAATATACCATCCATCCTCACATTAAACTTGAATGAAACATTGTGCATTTTGCTCCATCTTTCCCCTTTTAGGTGAAAAAACTTAAAAGAGCAAGGAAGGATTTGGGTACCAAAATCCCTAGTTTCATGGGGTTAATTAACTTTTTTTCCCTAGAAAGTTAAAGTGATCATAATAATACATTCACAAGAGAATCATAAAACATATCAAAGGCAGTCAAAGGAAGATTAGTGAATTTTTATTGTAGGAATTCAAGGTCATTTCATCATGTCAAAGGAATAGTGCATTCAAGCATGTTGTTGAGCTAATATTGTTGATGTAGCATTGAAAATATATTTGAAAACATTGTTTCACATCTAATTTGAGATCAAGATCTACATTCTTCATGGCCACTTCATGTTAGTTTGCAGATTTACATTCCAAGACAACTTCCAAGGTATCATCATTTAATATTTCATGTTCATGTCCTTATTTCATTATTTCATCACTTGGTTTAATTACCTAAAGGGGGTTTGACTTAGGTAAACCTCTATTCATTAACAATCAACAAGTTTTTCTCCTCTTGAATGTGTTCTTCCAGATTTATAGGTTGAAGATCAAGGGGAGAACAAGATTGGAAATAAATTGTCAAAGTTGTCAAGTTGCAAAATTGTCATTCACATTGCAAGAACATGAAAACAAGGCTATAAAACTCATTTTAGGTTTTTAGGAGCTAATCACCGAGGATATGAGAGTGAAGACATCAAGGAACAAAACCCAAATCTTAGTTTCCAAAACCCTAACAGGGACCCATTCTCTAGTAAAGGCGAATGAGTCCTTTGTGACCTAAAAAAAACCTTCTTGTAGCAAGGTACACATCATTATAGCCTCTCAAAACTTCCCTCATTGTTTCTATAATAGTTAGGATTGATTTATGATTGTTATTTTCATCATATTTCCACATAATTGCATGTTTTGTTAGAAATATTAGTGGTTCATCATTTTTATCAATTCATTTTGATGCAAACTCCCCAACTTTTCATATAAACATTTTGGTGAAACCGACCTATTGAATATTTTAATTTTTTGATATTGGAGTCTTTCTTATCATCCTAGGTTAGATATTTCATTTATTTGCATTGAAATAGATCTCATTTAGGGTTTCTTACTTGGCATTCAAACTTGCATCTCATTTAGGGTTTAGAATTGCATTGTTTTGCATTCTTTAAGTAAGAAAAATACAAAAAAAAATTAGTTCTTTTGCATACCATTTAGATCTTATCAATTTTCATTTGAAAATATTAAAAACATTGCATTTCAAATTAGGTATTGGTATTTCTCATTTTATTACATTTTCACATTGCATTTCTAGAAAATTTGAAACTGAAAGTTACTATCGCAAACCTGAAACTGAAAGACATTGCAAAAAACTTAAAAATCATTTTAAAAATAGTTAAAAACACTAATCAAGGACTCATTCTCCTTTACCAGGGTGAATGAGTCCCCAATCAGGCTTGACCTAAACTTTCTAGCATTGAAAAACACCTAGAAATTAGTCAAAACATTTCAAAAATCCTTATCTATGACCCATTCACCACTAAAGGTGAGTGAATCCTTGATCAGGACCTGGTCTGCACTTTCTAGGATTTGAAATATCAATTCTAGGCTTATGTTTTTTGTTGGGTATGTGCATGATCACCATGGAAAAAATAGGCCCTTAAGTGGCAAAAAATTCAGAAAAATCAAAGTTAGACAACTTGACGTAAAAATTTGAATAATTTATCTATATTATTTCAAAAATATGTAATAGAATCTGTAGTAAATTGAATTTAGTTTCTAAACTACTAGGTTTATTTAAAAAATAAAATCTATTTGGTGAAAATTTGAAATTTCAATGTAGTAGTACATAAATTTTAGGGAAAAAATAAAAAAGTAGGTGTCTGTCTGACCACCCTAACCACAATAGAATGATAATATTTTTTTATAAGATTTTAGATGTAAGTAGAGGACTCATGTCCATGTGATGCATTATTTTTTGTAATTTTTTCCAAGTAAATAATTAATTATGAATTTATTATTACAAATTTTAAAAAATATAAAAACTCATATGTTTGACCACCTTAACTTGGTCAAAACTTCATGAAATTCATTTTTTTTCTTTTTTAATCATATAGTATGTGAAGCATAGAATGTGATGCATGTTTTAGATTCAAAAATGTGATGGTTTGAAAGCTATAGATGTTTTTCAATAAGCCTATCAATCAAGACTTTAGTTGTAATTCAAATAGAAAATGAATAATAATTATTTATTAAATTCCAAGTAAAGCATAATTTATATTGGTGGAAAGTTGAGAATCTCCTTTAAAACCCTTTTCATTTCATCAATTTTGGGTAAAAAAAAAGTCATCGGCCACATACCCTACACATACCCATCATATCGCCACTTTTTGGCCCATCATGATCCTGCACATACCCTATTGTTGCATTTATGTTTTCTAATTTTTTGCTTCATAAAATTCATTGGATATAGCTTAATTTACTTCTGCTAGTGTATTTTAAAAATTTAAAATTGCATTTGCAACATTTCATTTTTAGTTTATTGCATTATGTAATCAGTAAATTGCATTTTTTAGAATCTAAAAAATGTATTTCATTATTTTGTCATTGCATTACCTCCTTCCATTTTGGGTTTTCACACTAGGTTTGTAAAACTTGTATGAGCTTTACAACTTGGTGTCCTATTAGCAATACTATTGTAAGACGTAGTTCAAGGCTCATGTCATAACATGATATTTCACTCACTGTGGATATTGGGTTTTCTATCTCTCTTTCTGATAGTATTGATAATCAACAATATGTGGCTCATAGTTTGCATACTTCATTTCCCATGACTCCACCTCCTACAACTAATGTGCTTAATGTTAACAACACAATCCCTACCATAACCACTTGTACTTAAGATTTGGGGTGTACTCAAAGCCAAGGTAGAATTCCAATTCCATATTCTACAATACCAATGTCCATTCCTACATACACTAGCATTTAACTCACCACAACACTTCAACCTACTAAACCGTAGATTTTTGGCACCCTAGACCTTTCTAGCTCTTCTAGGGATTTTCACCTAAAAGGAGAAAGTAGGGCCAAAAGATCTAGCTAGGTTCACTCAAATTAAGATGTGTATGATGTTATTTATACTAAATGGAATGATCTAAGTTCTACTAAGCTAAGAAATTGATTGATTATGAATGCAAAAGCTAAGAAATTTGCAATGTTTGAAAACACATTATATTATGCAGAAAACACCTAGAAATGAATGTAAAACTGAATAGAAATGAACCAAAATAGAAGTGTGCACTTAGGATTTGGAAGGAGACTATAAATGACACTTGAAATTTTGTTGATGTTGAATTTCAGGCCTAGTGGGACTCATTTTCCATTCTAGGAGAATTAGTCCTAGTTCTGCAAAACTATTCCAGAACGCATTTTAGACAAAAGTTTATCTAAAAGTGCAAAAAAATCAAAATTGACCTGGAAGTGGAACTCATTCGCCATTCTTGAAAAATGAGTCCACTTTTGAATTTTTGAATATTCAAAAGTGGAATTTGAAGCTCTCGGTTTGTACTTTGATTTTTGAACCTAAAAATGAGTTTTTATTAATATTTTGACTTGTTGAATAAATAGAAGACTTGAGCAACCTTGCAACTTGATCTCCAATGATTTCCAAGCTTCCAAGAGTCCTAAATATGTAAACACACAAGAAGAGAAGAAGAAATGTTGAATGTTAGGGCATGGGGGTTTTCCTTGGTCAAACCCCTTTTAGGTAAGGGTATGTGTAGGATCATCATGGAAAAAATAGGCCCTTAAGTGGAAAAAAATTCAAAAAAATTAGAGTTAGGAAACTTGATGTAAAAATTTGAATAAGTTATCTATATTATTTCAAAAATATGTAAGAATAGAATCTATTGAATGTGTTTAAACTACTATTTTTTTTAAATTTTTGGAAATTTTAAATTTTCAATGTAGTAGTACTTAAATTTTAGGAAAAAAAAGGTGTCTTTGACCACCCTAACCACAATAAAATGATAATTATTTTTTATAATATTTTAGATATAAGTAGAGGACTCATGTCCCAATGTGATGCATATTTTTGTAATTTTTTCCAAGTAAATAATTAATTATGAATTTTTATTTCAACTTTTAAAAATATAAAAATCGTATGTCTGAATTAACTTGATTAAAACTTCATTTTTTTAATTTATTTTTTAATCCTATAGTATGTGAAGCATAGAATGTGACACATGTTTTGGATTCAGAAAATGTGATACCATTTGAAAGCTATAGATATTTTTTAATCAACCTATCAATCAAGACTTTAGTCATAATTCAAATAGAAAATGAATAATAATTATTTATTAAATTCAAAGTAAAGCATAATTTATATTGGTGGAAAGATGAGAATCTCTTTAAAAACCATTTTTGTTTCATCAATTTTGGGTAAAGAAAAAGTTATCAACCACATACCCTACACATACCCATCATATGACCACTTTTTGGCCCATCATCATCCTGCACATACTCGTAATTAAACCAAAATGATGAAAGAATGGAATGAAACATGCAATAATGCAGTTGATTACCTTGCCATGATGTTTGATCTTGAAATTTTGTACCAAAACATGAAGAATCTACCCTTGAATGTCTGAAAATTGATCTTGAATGGCTTGTAATGTTAAAACTCTAGCTTGCTAGAGAAGATGAAAGATGAATGAGTTGTAAAATGAGTTGAGAGATGTAAATTAGGGATTATAAGGTTATATTTATAGGAATTTCACCTATTTTACCTGTTAATACCTCATCACATGCCAACATGAAGCAAAATTAAACTTAAATTTTAGTTTTTTCATGCCCAAAGATTAAAATTGGGCCAAATGGGACTCATTCACCACCCATGGTGAATGGGTCCCACCTAGATGGGACCGGTTTTCCATGGATGGTGAATGGGTCCCATAGGGCCATTTTGACAGCTAAGAAGCAGGAGATAAGGAAATAAGGTTTAAATTGCAAATTTGTTAGGTATTTGATCAATTTAGGCCTCAAAATGCACAATATGCGTTAATAGGGGCCTATTAGTGATTATCTAAAGGTCAATTAGGGCTTGGGACACAAAATTCAATGTGAAAGTGTGATTAAGTACACTTTACAACACTAAAATGAGGTCCACATAGCCTAGGAGGGCGTAAGAACCAATGTGAATGTGTGGGACACATTACAACACTAGTTTATCATTAAGTTTAAGTTACAAGCCTTCTAAATTGTTGTGATAATGTTATTAAACACATTTTATAATGTTGAATTAAGGAGAAATAGGTTCATTAAGTCTAGAAAAGCGTGAAAGTCCTTTACAAGACTTTACAACACCTTTACAAGATGTTAAATGAATTTGAAAGGGTCCAAGACCTAGTGTGGATGCATAAAATGACTTACAAAACCTCAATCAAGGAATCATTAAGTACAATTTATCATAAATTAATCCCATGTCAAGAAAAGGGTACTTTTTTCTATGACACACCTAGAACAACCTTTCAACCAACCACAACAGTCATATCGACTAGCACTATGTACACTTCCTTAGGCATTCCCATAGGAATTCCTTCTACCTTTGTGCATTCAAATACAATATCCTCTCAGCCATCAACCTTTACTAATTTACAATTCACTAGCCCTCTACATACATACACTACTCCACCTTATTTCCCTCAATCTTACAATCAGAATGATCCTTTCCTTAACTTGTTGTTGCAAACCATGACATCCCTTCAACAACAAGTTGCACCCTTACAACAAAACAATAATGGTCAACCCTCACAATACATTAAAACCAATCTGCTATCCTTAGACACATTAAGAGCACAAATTCCACAAGGTATAGAAGTTCCTCAATTTGTGAAATTTGGTGGGAAAGGAGATCTTGTTAGAAATGTCTCTACTTTTATGGCCTTGTATAGTGATTTCATATTTGAAGATAAACTCTTGGATAAGCTATTCCCTAGGCCCTTGAAGGATATTGCTTTAGAGTGGTTATCTTCTTTACCAAATAATTCAATTGGTTCATTCAATGAACTTGTTGATGCCTTCTACAACCACTTCTATATTCACATGGGTCCTAAGATGACCCTTGCTTATTTAATCACATGCAAACAAAAAGAGGGTGAGAAAGTGACTGATTTCATACCAAGATACCAAAAATTTTATTCACAAGTAAACATTAAGATACCTATCATCGAGCTTCAATGAATGCTTATTTCCAACTTACAAAACAAAATCCATAGGAAACTTGAAATGTTGAGATTTTCATATTTTACACAACTATGTACAACCCTTTGCAATTATCAAAATATGACTTGTGGTCATTATGTGAAAAATCTCCCTAGTTATCTTGAAATTTCTGAATCTACAACTCAAGCTAGTTACCAACCTTTCAAGAAGAAAAATAAGGTATTTTTAAAACTAAATTCCCCTCAACCAAGTTGAAAAACTAATAATCAAGTGGCTGACATAAAAATGAAAAAATATTTTAGGGATAGGGATAGAGAGTTCACTCCTTTACCCGATACCCTTCATAATATCATGTTGTAGCTTATTTAAAAGAACATGCTTTCATTAACTCTTGTTAAAGAGCATGATCCTAATATGCCATTACCCAAAGGCTTTCGATGAAACTCTTATTGCTATTATCACTGACAAAATGGACATGGTACGAAATATTGTAAGTGTCTTAAACATCTTGTGCAATACCTTATTGACAATTATCAAATTCAAATCAGAGGTGTGAATGATCAAGGTAATAAGTCTGTAGCTCTTCCTAATAAAAACTTACAAATCTTTACGAATCCCATGTAGCACACTATTTCGTTTGTCAAAGCTAGTGAAATAAAGAATGATGTGCTGAATGTCAACATAGATGGCAAAAACATAAAAGATGTCAATAAAGAACAACTGATTAAACCAATAGCATTTATCAAATCTATACCTCGTAAGGGCTCAACTAAAAATCCTCTTGATATTGCTTTCTCACAAAATTAAATACTTAATCATGCTCCTGATGGTCTTCTATACATAGCTAGTTGAATTGATGATAAGCTCACTAATGGGATATTAGTTGATCTCGTTTGTGGAGAGAATGTGATCACTGAGGAATTTATGTTTGTGCATGAACTATATCAAGATACATATGACAAACTGAAAGCATGGATCAAGACACATAATGTTTTTACTTCTCCTATGATTGGCTCAATAGATCTCCCTTTAAAAGTTGGACCGAAAACATTAAATGTCTCATTCACTATAATCCCACAATCAAATCAATTTTGTGTGAAGTTAGGCTATCCACGACTTTGCTCCATGAAAGGTGTCCCTTCAGTTGTGTATAAATGCATAAAGTTTCCATTTGGAAATGGCATATTTACTATGAATCATAATGGGTTTAATCCTATGTTGTCCTAAGGGAACTTTTCATTAGATTTATTTTCACCTGAACCTATGGAACCTATTAAGCCTCATGAGGAATTCTTTATCAAATCATATCAAAAGTTCTAGGCAAATTGCATAGCATAATTATCCCTTTGAAATATGCCTCAACCTACAACTGAAACACCTATCCTTGACAAAGCAATGGTTGAACTGAAAGCCCTTCAAAACATCCAAGAACAACCTATAGCAAAACCTCCTACCATTTCCTACAAGAGACCATGAGATAATGAAAGTAATCATGTTGTTCCTCCTAAAGTAATTTTTTTTTACAAAGTTAAAGAGAAATTAGTTGAACAACCTCCTATTGTTTCTTCCATTCCTCCCAAGGAAGAGAAGGAAGCTATGATTGACAAACCAACTCTTACACAAACACAAATTGACAATAGATTGAAATGGAATCAAAGTGCTAGAGAGCATAGGCATAGACATCATCCTATTGTTCAAATGTTATAAACAAAAGAAGACAATATCAACATAGAAAATCAAAATCCAAACTTACCTAAAGCAATGCATGATGATACTTTACCCTTGCCACAACATAAACAAGAAAATTCCATGGATATTATCCTTCGACCTCCCATTGTGATTAACTTGGATGATGATGATGATGAGATTGCTAAAATTTATGAAGTGCATAATGAATTGAATACATTGTTTTCCTCTTCTTTAAGCTTAACTAACAATTCTCCTAAGATGAGTGTGGAACCTGGTGCTTTCCCTAGTTTGGAACTTTCTCTTGCCCCTTTTACTAGTTGTTTTCCTTCTATTTATTTAGACCAAGATTGGGATGTATATGACCTGCTATAGGTTGACTCACATGTGCCTTACTAGTCTTTTTCTTTGTCATGTTTCTTTTTGTGATTGCATGTGTGTAAAGCGATCCCCCGTGATGTTTTGTTTGATGTATCTCTCTCTTTTTTTGCATTCCTCTATAGGTACCTACATTCTTCTCTATCTCGTAAGAAATTTTCATTTGTCTTGTGTTTTATTTTTTGGGATGATGCAAGGTGTTGAGACATTTAGGTCTCTTCCATGTTGACCCAAAAGATTTCCTTTATCTTTTTCATTTTTCTTGTGTTTTCCTTTTGGTGATGATGCAAGGCATCAAGAAATTTAGGTGTCTTCCATGTTGATATGAAAGTATTTTTCTTTTTTTTTCGCTCTCTTTGTGTCATTCTTCCAGTTCTATTAGTATTTGGGGAATGATGGCAGTTTTGAGCTCTAAAAAGACAACATTGTAGCAAAGACATATTGACTGTGAATCATAGATCCCTTATGTACTTCTGGGGGCAACTCCTTCCTTCCTATTTCATCGTGTAGCTTTATTTCAAAAACATATGACTTGGCATAGGGTTTTCCAAGGAAAGATATCATATCTTAGGATAAACCATTGGCTACTTTAAAGCAATTTCTCATAGTAATGATGTTAGCAATCGCTTTAAAGTGGGGGCATATTACATCGATGACATCTTTCAACATATTTCATGGTGTGACTTTCCTTTTTTCTTGTAATGTGTCCTTTTCTTGGTGGTATCATTGGGTTTGATGTCCTCCAGGAGTGTGATATTTCTAAGCATATTATTTCCCTTGGTGGCATGATGCGAAATGAGAGGCATCCCATAAGTGGTGATATAATACTCTTGGCTTGTCCTCTCTTGGAGACATTAGGTGTGGTGTTCCCTAAAAACAAGACCTTACATGAACAAAGTAAAATACTCTAACAAAAACTTAAAGAAATGAAAAAAAATTACATTGTGGTGCCTTATCAAAGTTGTCAGGAGGATAAATTTGGTATGGTTAGCCACCTCATTGGGACAACTCACCTAGTGGATGAACTAAAGTTCCACTACCCTAGAGTGAGCTCACATGATTGGGACAACTCTCCTAGTGGATGGAATAAGGTTCCACTACCCTAGAGTGAGCACACATTATTTGGATAACTCACTTAATGGATGGACTGAGGTTCCACTATCGAGTATGTGCAAGATCATCATGGAAAAAATAGGTCCTTAAGTGGCAAAAAATTCAAAAAAATCAGAGTTAGGCAACTTGACGTAAAAAAATGAATAAGTTATCTATATTATTTCAAAAATATATAAGAATGGAATTTGTAGAAAATTGAATGTAGTTTCTAAACTACTAAGTTTATTTTTTTTTTAAATCTATTTGGTGAAAATTTGAAATTTCAATGTAGTAGTACTTAAATTTTAGGGAAAAAATAAGGTGTCTATCTAACCACCCTAACCACAATAAAATGATAATATGTTTTATAATATTTTAGATATAAGTAGAGGACTCATGTCCGATGTGATGCATATTTTTTTAATAATTTTTTCCATGTAAATAATTAATTATGAATTTTTAATTACAAATTTTAAAAAATATAAAAACTCATATGTCTGACCACCTTAACTTGGTCAAAACTTCATGAAATTCATTTTTTAATCCTATAGTATGTGAAGCATAGAATGTGGCACATGTTTTGGATTAAAAAAATGTGATACGTTTGAAAGATATAGATGTTTTTCAATCAGCTTATCAATCAAGACTTTAGTTGTAATTCAAATAGAAAATGAATAATAAATATTTATTAAATTCAAACTAAAGCATAATTTATATTGGTGGAAAGTTGGGAATCTCCTTTAAAACCCTTTTTGTTTCATCAATTTTGGGTAAAAAAAAGTCATCAACCACATGGGCCATCATATCACTTACATATCGCCACTTTTTGGCCCATCATGATCCTACATATACCCTACCCCAGAGTGAGCAATGCATGCTATAGAAAAATAGCCTCATTCCACATTGTGTTGGAATAGTTTTGTTTGATCCTTTGTTTTTCTTTTTCTTTCTTGGCCTTTGATAGGGTATGACTATGTACCTTTGTTATTGTTGCATACTTAAGTGTCTTGAATGTTTACTTTAGCGTGAGTTTTTCATGGGGGAAACTCTCACTAAAGTAGGGGAAAAATGTATTAATAGAAAATGTATCCCTTTTTCCTGCATTTGGAAATAATTAATTAGCCTAATAATGCCTTGATTTAGTGTTGTAATGTGTTGCACACATTCACATTTAATCTAGGGCACATTTTAATAAAATATACTTAAATTTCACCTTATTTAGGGTGTTGTAAAGTGCTTTATTACACTTTCACACTTATCTAGGGTTTCATTAATTAATTGAGCCTAATGAGCCCCTTTAATTCAAATTCAAGCCCTCTTAATTGCATTTTTTAAGGATCAATCCCGACACACAATAATGATATTGCATGACATTTAATATGGAAAATTTGAGGTCCTAGAAAATGGTGCTAGGACCCATTAACCTTTAGTGGAGAATGGGTCCTCTCCACATAGGACACCCGTTTCTTGGCATTTTTGAAATGCTTTTTTGATGTTATTTCATCCCCCCGAAGCATGGTCCTAGAAAGTTGTTCTAGGACCCATTCGCCTTTAGTGGTGAATGGGTCCTCCTCACATAAGACACCCATTTTTCAATTTAATTGTGGTGGGATTATAACGATTTTCAAGCCTAGATTTGGTGTCGGCTTGAATTATTTGAATTTCGGGGTTAAACTCTAGATTTAGTATAAATATAGGGTTAATTCACATTGTTTTCCCTAGCAAGTTCAAGTGATCATAAGAATGTATTCATAGGAGCATCATAGAGAATTTCAAAGGCACTCAAAGGAAGATTAGTGAAGTATTATTGTAGCAATTCAAGGCCATTTCATCATGTAAAGGCATAGTGCTAAAACATAGATTTTTGGTACCTACTTTCTTTCTAGCACTTCTAGGGTTTTTCACCTAAAAGGAGAAAGATGGGTCCAAAAATGCTTATGTTCTCATTAGAAGAAATGGAAAAAGGGGTGTGAAGTGTGTGTGTGGATGTGTTTAAATGATAAAAACCTAATGAAAATGTAGACTAAGGAATGTAATTCTAATCTAATGTAAAAAGTGCTGGAAAACACAATGTGTACTCAAGCTATTTGACTAGAAATGTAAACAAACTGTAAGTGAATGTATCCCAATTGGAGATATGTAATTGGAAGTTGGAAGAGGGAGAAATGAGGATCTGAACACTTGTAGAAGACACCAGAAATGCTCATTGGGAATGATTTTCCATTCTAGGTGAATGAGTCCTATTTTTTCTAGAAAGTGTTAGAACTAGTTTCAAGGAATTGGGTATCCAAATCTACAGAAGTCATTATTCAAGCCTAGAAATGGGATTGATTCTCCATCAATGGCGAATGAGTTCTCTTCTAGAAAATAGAGAATTCTGGATAGGATTCTATGGCTTATGATCTGCAATTCTATTTCTGAAGATTCCCTAGATATGAATCTGCAAAACTCAACCTGTAGACTCTCTCCAAGCTTGAAATAGGGCTTGAGACACCTTGAATGACTTTGATGAGATATGGACACCTTTTCTCACCTTTCCATTTGATAAATCTACATACAAAAATACACGCAAAGGGGAAAAAGTGTTGAGGGTTAGGATATAGGGTTTGCCTTGGTCAAACCCCACTTTGGTAATCAAACCATTGAAATCAAAATAGAAATGAAATGGAAAAAGGATGATGAATACACAACATGCAAATTTAAATACTCACCAAACCCTTGCTAGAGAAATTTGAAATGATGTTAACAATTGCTCTAAGAAGTGTGATTTATGCTTGATTTGATGATGTAAATGCTTGAATTAGTGAATGAATGATTTGATGTTGATGGGTGAATGGACATTGGGGTTGAAATGGATGTAAAATCGCTTATTTATACAATCTTGTGCCTTAGTAACTCATTCATACCTCATAACAGGCCGACATCAAGTGATTTTAAATAGAAACCCAAAAGGAAATTTAAAATATTTTGAATTTGGAGCCAAGGAGGACTCATTCGCCACCCATGGTGAATGGTTTCGACCTTGGACTCAAAAGTGGGTGTCAAGAATTAAGTCATATTTAATGTTGTGTCTCAGGTTTTCATTCAAGCATGCACTTAATTAAGACTTGTAAGGGCTTAAAGAGGCTAAATAAGTCATAAGAAAGTTGTAAATAGTGAAAATGTGCCTAGAGAAGCATGAAAGCTTGTTAAAGGACTTTACAACACTTCAAAATAAGACTTAATAATGAATAAAAAGGTGATTTTAGGTAAATTGTAATAAATAGAGTCTAGAAGAATGTATAAATTTCTTACAACATTTCACAACACCTTCACAAGACATCATTATTTGAATTGTAGTACCTAAATATGCATGTTAAAGCCATGTTACATTGTAAAATCAAAGAAAAATAGACCAAACACCGTAAAACAAGACCTAAAAGGCCATGAAAATGACAAGGGGCCATTTTTCTGACACATTTAGCCCCCACTTTAGTGAGAGGATGAAATCGCTTTAAACTCACACTAAATTAGCCATGATCATTGAGAGGAGGGTTCAAATGTACTTACGTTAGCAAGATAGAATGACAATGATCAAGAGGGATGATCAAGCCCCCAGGATGAAGATACCATGGTAAGCTAAACATAAGAACAAAGGAACACACAAGTGTTGAAAAGAATCAGATGAAGCTTCAATCACCAGTCCAACTAGTTGTGGATTAGATCTAGGCTGATTAAGAATGTATACTCACTCTAGGGAAACAAAACACATGATGATCCATTCGGTGAGAAGGCCCAAATGTACTCACTTTGGGGCCACAAAATTTTTGACTCTCTATAGGTTGAGAAAGCCCAAAAAGGTAAGATACATATGCTAGTTGGTATGCACTCACAAACACAAAGGTGGCTATGGGGAAAATTCATGCCACTAAGTGGGCTTCCTGCTCAACCATATCAAAGTTATACCTAATGATAACCTTAACAAGCTGCCATAAGGAAAAATGTCATGAACAAAGAGAAAGGTACCACAATCATGCAAGTTGCATTATGCAAGGTGGAGAAACATGAAAAATGTAAAATGTAAAGTGTTAAGTGTAAAATGTCAAAAGAGTTTTGTTAAATTCATGCAAGGTCAATCACTTAGGGAACATTATGTCTAATGTCTCCAAAAGAGGACCAATGAAAAAATAGTATATTCACAACATAGGGGATGTAGTGTGTCACATCAGGCCACCAATAAGGATGTAGTATGCTAAGATAGATCATAATTATGAAGGAAATCACACCCAATGTCATCCACAAAGTGACGAATGCATCAAATAAATGACAAGGATACACTAGGAACCAAGAATGCAAATGAATTATGGGAATGTATGCCCCCCACTTTAAAGGAATTGCTACACATCGTTCTATGAGCAATTACTTTATAAAGCAGAGAATGAAAGAAAGAGAGAAAGGAAAACAAGACACAAGAGTCAACTTGGAAAGCCCTATGACAAGTCATATATGTTTCAAAGTTAGGCTGTGTCATAAAGAAAGGAAGTATGTCACATGTGATTCAATATTAAGACATGTCATTCACATCTTAAGGTTACTCTTCTATGTTCATGAAAATTTAATGAGTATTCGAAAGAGACAATGACACATGACATACAAGGGATAAGGTTGTCTAACTTGTTGCCCCCACTTAGTGCATGGCAAAGGTGAGCCTAAAGTGGATGACGGTATGCTTCCCCTTGCAAGGGATGTGAAACATGTAATAACTTGAGAATGTTATGATCCTACAACCATTACATGGAAAGGAGCAACAAGTAATGTTATTTATGTATTGATTTAGGATGGAACAAGGTTAAAGGTTTCTTGGAAAAATGGTTGGTGATAGTATGGATGTTGAGTGAAGGTTTGTTGCATGGGTTGATGGCTATGAAAGGAAAATCACAAATACTATGACTTGGAAGAATGAGGTTAGGTATAGTGTGAGATTTCATAAGGTGATGATTAAGGGTTGAATTTTTTGAGTATCAAAAGTGAGGATAGGATAAGGCTCTATTTGGTTGTTGGTTGTTACTAAGATATCATTCTTATGTGTCATAATATTGATCCTAGGAGGAGAGCTAATATGTTCATCACATGTCATAATTGGATTTTAAAAGATATCTTCATCGCTTATAGGAAAGACATCAAGAGAGGGATAACTAGGAGTTTCATAGTTACCAATGATGAGATCAAGGAAGGGAGAAATAAGGTTTTCATGAGTTTCACTATCGATATCTTCTAACACTAAACTATCTTCTTCATGTGTAGAGAAGATAGTAGGAGAAGAAAAGGGTTGATTGTCATGATTATCTACATTAGCATGTCCTATAATGTCTTCTTGAGTGGGGGCAGTAGGATTTTCATGGCTCTCAATCATATCCTCCACACAAATGTGTTTTTCATGATTGTTCAGGATTGTATCTATATCCACTAAAGGATTGTCACAAGTAGGGGAGGTATGGGGAGATGAAAGGGGATTTGGTAAGGTAGTGGAAATTATTTCAGATTTGTGTGTCACAATTTTTTCTCGAGGGGGGAGAAGGAATACAAGCAATGATTTAATGATCTTCAAGGATTGTGTCTTATTTCATCAAGATATCTTCATCACCAATCAGAGAGATATCAAGAGAATAACAATTATGATTATCATGAATATTGATGCTTGCATCCTTTTGGGGAAAATATTTAGTGGATGACTTAGAAGATAGGAAGTCATCTAAGGCTTCATCTAACATTTCCAAATCACCACTACAAAAGGGATTGGATGTTATGTTTATGCTAATTGGTTCTTTTGATGTTTGCGTTTGTTTGTGTTCATTGTGTAATGAAGTTGATCTAAATGAGGTAGGAACTAATGCAGAAAATGAAGATTGAAAAATTCTACGTTCCATGAATGTAAATAATGTCTATTTCTAATCATGCAATATAAAGGCATAGGATGAAATGCAATTTTTTAGATTTTAAACAAAGTAAGTTTCTGATTACACTATGTAATAGGCTGAAAATGAAATGTTGCAAATGCAAAATTTAAATTTGAACAATGCATGAAATGAGCTATTTTATGCTAAATATCATGAAAGGAATGCTACAAAAACTCAACCAACTAATGTAGGTAGGTTAAGGCACCAAACATAAGCCTGTAAAAAAGAATTTGAGTTCTATAAAATATTGTTTCAGGGGTCAGAAGGGATTGATTCGCCCAAGGTGGTGAATGAGTCCCAGTATGGACTTTTTTGAGAATTTTCAAAAAGTTGTGACTGATTTGGATAATTTCTAAGTGCTAAGATGCAGACCTAAGTGAAAAATCTAGAAATTCAAAACTGTTCAATGGTGAAAGATGCAAAAAGGCAACCTATTATGCACTTTTACTCATCCAAAAATGAAACTCTAGAATGCAAGCTGACTAATGCAAAATGCAATGCAAGAAACTGTAGAATGATTAATGGAATTAAAAAATCAGAAAAGAGGGGATTCAAATAGTAGGTTCACCAAAATGAAACATAGAATTCTGGTACCTACTTTCTTTCTAGCACTTCTAGGGTTTTTCACCTAAAAGGAGAAAGACGGGTCCAAAAATGCTTATGTTCTCATTAGAAGAAATGGAAAAGGGGGTTTGAAGTGTGTGTGTGGATGTGTTTAAATGCTAAAAACCTAATGAAAATGTAGACTAAGGAATGAAATTCTAATCTAATGTAAAAAGTGCTAGAAAACACAATGTGTATTCAAGCTATTTGACTAGGAATGTAAACAAACTATAACAAAAAGTAACCAAATTGGAGATATGTACCAAAAAGTTGGAAGAGGGTGAAATGAGGCTTTGAACACTTGTAGAAGAAACTAGAAATGCTCACTAGGACTGATTCACCATTCTAGGTGAATGAGTCTTGTTTTTGCTAGAAAGTGTTAGGACCAGTTTTGGGGAATTGGGTATCCAAATCTATAGAAATCATTATTCAAGCCTAGAAATGGGACTAATTATCCATCAATGGTGAATGAGTCCTCTTCTAGAAAATAGATAATTTTGCATAAGATTTTATGGCTTATGATCTACAATTCTATTTATGAAGATTTCTCGGATACGAATTTGCAAAACTCAACCTATAGACTCTCTCCAAGCTTGAAATAGGGCTTGAGACACCTTGAATGACTTTGATGAGATATGGACACCTTTTCTCACCTTTTCATTTGATAAATCTACATAAAAAAACACAAGCAAAGGGGAAAAAGTGTTGAGGGTTAGGATATAGGGGTTTTCCTTGGTCAAACCCCACTTTGGTAATGAAACCCTTGAAATAGAAATAGAAATAAAATGGAAAGAAAATGATGAATACACAACATGCAAATGTACATACTCACCAAACCTTTGTTGGAGAAATCTGAAATGATGTTAATGGCTACTCCAATAATTGTGATTTATGCTTGATTTGATGATGTAAATGCAGCTTGAATTAGTGAATGAATGATTTGATGTTTATGGGTGAATGGAAATTGGGGTTGAAATGGATGTAAAAACACTTATTTATAAAATCTTATGCCTTAGTAATACTCATTTATAGGGTGTTTTTGCTTATAAATACTCATTTCAAGTCATTTCACACATCCTTTAATCATATTTTCTTATCTTTTATCATTCCTCAAGAGAAATTCATAAATTCAAGTCTTCCACAACAAATTTCATTAGAAAAAGTTGAAGTTTTAGGGCAGAAAACTAGGGTTTTTGTAGGTCTTGAAGCTCACTTCTCTTGTCAAGATCCAACATTGCAAAATATTGATGATTGATTCCTATGGTGAATCATGAAGAAATCTAGGGTGAAGAAGTGCAACTAGCCACCAAATCACACCTAAGGACTTGGTTTCCTATTGATTCCATCTTCCATTTTCAATCTCTCTTCAAATTAAGGTTTGCATCTTATTTTTTTTATCATTTTCATGTCATTTTATTCCTATTTTTCATGTGTTGTAAGGATTCTAGGGTTGATATCTTGCATCATATAGATCATTCATGCATGCCTTATTCTAGAGCAATAGGATAGAATCTTTCTCACATCTTAGCTTTTCCTAGTATTTAACACATCTAAGGCTAGGGTTTATGTAGATTTTTCTCCATTCAAGGTTTAATTACCTGACTAGAGGTTTGACTAAGGAAACCTCCCCATTAGAAAAAAAAATTTGAGTCATTTTGTAGGAATTTTTCAAGATCTGAAGTTTGGTTTCTATTAGAAATTATTGTGTAGGTGTCAAGGTACAGGATAGAACTTTGAAGTTGCAAAAATTTGAAAGTGGACTGATTCACCATGCATGGAAAATGAGTCCCTCCTGAGGTGCAGATTTGAGTTAGATGCAGATCTAGGTCCTCGATTGTCAGAAAACAACTTCTATGTAGAAAAGTCCTAATCTAGGACTGATTCACCCAAGATGGCGAATGAGTCCCAGTCAGCCTAAAGTCAAGTTTCATCAGTTTTCCAGATCATTTTCCAGTCTTCTCCAGTTTTCTAGGTGCACTCACTCTAAGAAACATCCTTCTGTTTAGTTTAATTTGCATTTTGTTCATTCTTTAAAAACTTCTTTACAAACAACATTGTGTTTTCAAACATAGCATAGATCTTAGTTTTGCATTCATAATATATTTTATAGATCATTCAATTGCATTTAGTTTACTTCATTTAGGTTAGAAAACATCACACATAACATAATTTGAATGAACTAGTTAACATTTTTGGCCTAACTCTCTCCTTTTAGGTGAAAAACCCTAGAAGAGCAAGAGAAGTCCTAAGAGCCAAAAATATAATTCATTTTGGTGAACCCGACTTTTGAGCATAACATCATTCTGATTTACATTTCTATTTGCATCTTAGGACTCAATTACTTCATCATTTTTCATTCTTTTGGATCTTTAGGTTTCTTAAACATTGCATTAGTGAAAGCATTATTTAGATCTCATTATTACATTGTATTTCATTCAATCATTTCAACATTCTACATTTTCATTCTATCTTTGCATTGTATAGACTTGAAAATCTCTAGAAAACACAAAAAATTAAGAAAAATCTTTAAAAAAAATCATCTCCTGGGACTCATTCACCACCTAGGGTGAATCAATCACTCTACAATTCTGTATCAACATTTCAAGATTTTAGTTTCCTACATTGCATCTTTCAGTTTTCTATAATTATCTTTCTATTATAGTTCATTTGTTTCTATTTTCATTAGCATAAATTTCATTTCTTTTCATGGCATTCATGGATAGTTTTAGATCTTTGAAAATTTCCTTTTCCATTTTCATTCCTAGTTCTTTTAGATCATATTCATCAATACATAAGGAACAAAAATTGAAACATCAAACATCCCTTCAAACACATGATTCAAATTAGAAACTATCTCATCTAAGTCTCTTAGTAGTGATGATGTTGACCAGTTAGATGAAGTCTTCAAGACTTCCTCTCACTCACTCATCCTCTAATGCTTGCAATGAGAAACATAAACCCTTAATGATAAAGTTTCCCTCAAACCTTTTCTTGTGATGACTTTTGATTTGTTAGATGAAGCCCTCCAAGACTTCATCTCGCATAATCCATCCACTAAGGTTTGTGGTGATCAACTTATGATACCGAATGTTACAACCACTAATGGTTCTCTTGAACATCTTAAACCAGTTGACAA
This sequence comes from Sequoia sempervirens, assembly GCA_007258455.2. Classification (NCBI taxonomy): domain Eukaryota; kingdom Viridiplantae; phylum Streptophyta; class Pinopsida; order Cupressales; family Cupressaceae; genus Sequoia; species Sequoia sempervirens. The sequence continues at coordinate 165,124 of VDFB02271453.1, read as the reverse complement.
AAATTTACCCCTCAAACCTTTTAGTCATGATGATTTGCATATGATAGATGAGTCTCTTCAAGACTTCATCTCACCCAACTCATCTGCTTTGGTTTGTTGTGGGACCTCTAACATCAAGGGTGTTAATGTAATTCAACCTAAACTTATCCTGTACCCAACCTCACATAAGCTTCACCCCTCTAATCAACCCCGGTACACCCTCTACCCCCCTAAAACCAATGTATCACAAAAATTTAGTAATGATATTGTTGCTCATAAATATAACACCCGAAACAATCGACAACCGCCACAACCAATCCCACCCTCTTTACCTTTACCCAATCCACTTAGTGCTCCTCACTATAGCCCACATAGAAAAAAGTATGATCTTTTAGAACAATTAAATAATACTCCCGCCAAGATTTCCCTTTGGGATTTGCTTCAAAACTCACCAAATTATCACAACATTCTTCAAACCTCCCTAAAACAAAACACAATTCCTCCTAGTACCACTTTGAATGATGTGGTGGCTATCATTCACAAAAATAATCTTGACATTACCTTCCATCAACATGAACTCCCTCCTTTGGAGTTGCGTAAACAACATGATTCCTTTATGAAAATTTCCTAATTCAATCGCATAGGTATCAAATGCACTCTCATAGATAACAATTATTCCCTTAATGTGTGTAGTGTGAGTCTCTTGATTGATTAGATGTTGGCGGTCACAAATAATACCTGATTTCATCTCTATTTGAGGATTTAATAATACAACCCTTCATTGTATTATGAAATATGTCTATAACAATCACATCTATCAAGTTGAAATTGATCCCAAAGCCTGAATGTTGCTTGCACCTTGAAAAAGTGGTTACAAGTCCTTTGAAAACATTAATTCCAACATCCAATATAGCCTCTTCAAATTGAACAAAATGATAAGGAGTTGGTATCTAAATTATCTGGTGACAATTGGGGATCCTTAGAATTCACACCCTCATTTATGGGTGAATACATATTCACACAAAAGAAAGATGAGAAATAAGATCAACCAACCATTATGTCCACTCAAAATTTTGAACAATATTCTCAAACATCTATCTCCTATAATTCAAATGACAATGCAACATACACAACAAATTTTGATGAGATAGATTACCAATCCCCGCGTACTCTGCACGAAATGGAAATCATTTATGGAAAAGGCTATAAATTTGTAAAACAATTAGGCTATAGTGGAAAAGGGTGTGGAAAACATGAGCAAGGTATTTGTGTCCCTATTGAACCTAATATGCAAGAAATGAAAAATGGACTGGGATATTCTTTTTCTAAAATGACCAAAGCCACTCAATGACCATCCTTGACCATTAATCCTATAACATGTCACTCACAACACAAACTTACATTGAAACATCCTGATTTACTCAATATAACCTTACCACCTTCATTGACGTATGCTGATAGCAATGAGGCTTTGAAACAAATGTTAGGTGTTTACGATACCCCATCCTGGCATACTTACATGAACAACATTACTCGCACCATGAATGTTACTGAGTAAGAAGCAAGTGATATAACTGAAGAATTTTTTGAATCTGAAAGTACTAAATCCAATGCACTCCCTTTAGGAGATACAATTGATGTGCCAATGGAAATTAATGATAAAGATAAAATTATTAAGATTGGGAAGTTCCTTGATGATGAAGAACAAGATGATACTACCATTTTACTTCATGATTTTCTTAAAAAAATTGCTTGGAAATATTGTGATGCATAACATTTTCCTTACTAAAAATGATAAACTTGTTCATCAAAATATTTTAAAACTACATCATAACATAGCCTTGTGTGTTAAAGAGGAACTTGAAAAACTTCTTGATGCAGGGTTTATTAGACCTATTGATTATTCTCCTTGGATCTCAAACATAGCTGCAATTGCAAAACCCAATAATCGTATTTGGATGTGCACGGATTTTTGAGACTTGAATAAAGCCTCTTTAAAAGATATTTTCCACTTCCTAATATAGACATGATCATGGATTCAACTACTGGACATGCTTTTTTGTCATTCATAGATGTATTTTCTAGTTATAATCAAATCCTTATTAACCCTCAAGATCAATATAAAATTGCCTTCACAATTGCTTGGGGAACATTTTGTTGGGTTGTGATCCCCTACCATCTAAATAATTTTGGTGCTACTTATCAATGTGCAATGAAATTAATATTTCATGATTACATTCACAAAATTCTGGAAGATTATGTCAGTGATATCCTAGCTAAATCATTACCACGACAAGACAATATAAACATCCTTCGTAAAATATTTGAATGCATACGACAATACAATATGCGATTGAATCCAAAAAAGTGTCTTTGGCGTAGATAGTGGTAAACTTTTGGGGTTTTTCATATCTCATAGAGACATTGAGGTGGACACAAAGAAAATTGATGCAATTATTAACATGCAACCTCCCTAGAATATTTCTCTGTTGTGCAAGTTACACGTTGAATTCAAGGTATCCATTGTTTCATTGCATCTTTAGTCGATCACACATTACCTTTCACATATCTCCTTAAAAAGGGTATCCCTTTTGATTGGGATGAGGATTATAAACATGCTTTTGAGAGTCTAAAGGAATATCTAGCTACTCCACCTATTTTACAACCTGTTGTGCCACATAGACCATTTATCTTGTACATCACCACATCTGCCAATGCTCTTGCAACATTGTTGGCTCAACATGATGATCATGGTAAAGAAAACCCTGTTTATTACATTAGTCACACCTTAATTGATTATGAAATGTGTTATTTATCAATTGAAAAACAATGTTTTTCTCTTGTATTCACTACTAGTAAGTTGCGACATTATTTACTAAATGTTGAAATACAAGTCATCACAAAATTTGATCCTCTTAAATATGTTTTCAACAAAATAGACCTCTCCTGACACTTAGCTAAGTGGGTGATGTTGTTAATTGAGTTTGACCTTAAATTTGTTTCACAAAAAGCAATCAAAGGCCAAGCCTTAACCGATCACTTAGCTGATGCTCCTTCTCCTTTTGCTTTACATACTCCTAATTCCTTTCCTGATGATCATGTATTAACCACTGACATTAAACCATGGGATTTCTTTTTCGATGGATCTAAGTGTTGAACATGTTCTGGTGTTGGAGTGGTGCTAATTCCACCTGATGGAAAACCTATTCCCTTATCCTATCGATTAAATTTCCTATGCACAAATAATACAACTAAGTATGAGGCATTGATTGCAGGTTTGCAAGCTGCTTTATCTCTAAAAGCTAAACATATTAAGATCTTTGGAGGTTCACAATTGGTCATCAAAAAAATCAATGGTACATATCAAACCAAATATGAAAAATTATTAAAATACAAGGATCTTATAATGAGACTATTAGAAAAAAATCACTTGTTCACCATTGATAACATCCCATGCAAAGATAATCAACATGCGGATGCAATGTCGAGTGTAGCTTCTCTCATATCCCCACGTGATCCTTCTGCAAACTTCACTCTTTTTATCCATCCCATCATGAAACCCTCAATCGATACTCCATTAGAAGACATTTTGGGAATAACTCAAGATGCTTCATGTGAATGGTATGATACAATATATAACTATTTGAAAGATGATACCATTCCCAAACCTACTACAACAAATATTTGAAAGTGTTTACATAAGCTCGCCACTAAATATGTGATCCTTGCAAATGCATTGTATAGAAGTTATTTTAATGGTCTCATATTACAGTGTCCTAGAGATTCTGAAATCCCTTTGGCACTCGAATAGGCTCATGCTAGTGCCTATGGAGGTCCTTTTGGAGGACATTCGTTAGTGCAAAAAATTATTCATATGGGTTATTATTGGAGACATATGGAGAAGGATTGCTTCACCTACATTAAATAATGTCACAAATGCCAAGAGCATAGCAAGTTGATCCACGCTTCTATTGTTGAGCTTCATGCCAATGTTCCCATTCGGCCAATTTTAGTATGGGGGTTAGATCTTATTGGAAAAATTTCACCGCCTTCTTATGTTGGACATATGTTTATCATAACCGTAACAGAATATTTCATGCAATGGGCAGAAGCTATTCCCCTCCATACTACAATAGCTGAAGCAATTTTTTGTTTCATCTTGGACCACATAATTGCTCACTTTGGACTCCCTTGCACAATCGTTTCAAACAATGTAACTCCATTTAAGAATAACGACGTTTTGAAATTTCTTGCAACATTCAATATTCAACATCACTTTTCTACACTGTATTATCCACAATCCAATGGACAAGCTGAAAATACTAATAAGCTTCTTGAACAAATCCTCAAGAAAATTGTCACCAAGCATCATAAAGATTGGCATACACAACTATCTTATGTGCTTTGGGCTTATAGAACTAATGTTCGGTCATCCATAGGAAATACCCCTTATATCCTTTTTTATGGCATAGATGTGGTTATGCCCTTGGATTTAAAAATTCCTACTTTGTGAGTTTCTCTCTGAGATCTTTTCAATGATGACACTTATCAAGATCAACGATTACATCAACTCGAGATGCTCGATGAATAGCACACTAATGCTCTCGAGCATCTCCAAGCTCACATCAAACAATTACAATACAAGCACAACATTCATGTCATCCCTCACTCATTTTCTAAGGGAGATTTTATTCTTATTGAAAATCAACAAAATGCTAGTGTTGACAATGAAGATAAAGATATTGTTCAACCCTAATTGGTTGGGACCTTACATAGTTGATACTAATTATGGGTCTGGTGCGTATCTCTTAATGTAGCTTTATGGAACACCCATTAGGGAACCCCTTAATTCAATGCATGTGCATTAGTATTATCTCTAATCCCCTTTCAATAGTATGGTTGATATAGCAGCGTTGCTTAAATTTATTTGATGTTATTCTAAATAACTTTCACATTGCTTCATTCTTGACAACCAAATTTGTGTTTGTCTTGAACACTAAGGTAATTATTTAAGTTCATTTTATAATTGTTTTAGCCCTCATACTATTCACACTCCTATTGTGTTGAGTTAGATCCTTATAAGTGTATTTAATTTAACATATTATTTTCTCATTAAATCAATGTTGTATCTATGCTAAAACTACAATATGTTTTACACTAGGTCACATCAATACTATTAAATCATGTAGCCATTAATTAAATAATTTAACTATAAGTCATTTAGTTAATCGCATAGCATTTAACATCCAAATGAAGAGACACATCATCATAAAATCACATGCGCATGTCTATATATATATATATATCAAAGTCTTATATACATCTCAAAATCATATACAATGTCATAATGGTCTATAAGAGCTAGACCCCTTAGGATCTAGCACTCATGATCTAGTCTGTGGATGTCATGAGATGGTCGTGTGTGACTGTGATCATGAACTATTGAGTCTAAGTGCATAATCCATACCTTGTACTCGACCAGTGGCTATAAGTTTCTCATCTTCCATTTGATCCCTCTCCACTCATGCCTATGCCAGCTCTACATGTAGTCTCTCTACCTCTATTGAGGTTTGCATTGACTATAGTGCACTCTCAGCTTCATGGATTCATCTCCTCATGCTCTTGTATGCTACCCATAACCTTGCAAAAGGTCTAATTGACTTTGGCTCTTCCTCCATGATTGGTGGGGGAACATAGTTAGGATCCATATCCTCCTTGTTGATGAATGTAGGCACTATCTCTATAGCAGCCTGACAATAGAACTCTCACCAGTCTCTCGTCACTCCTGCAAGATAGACAATGTACACAATTAGTAACACATCATCATGATATATATATATATATGAAAATAAAGCATAAATCACTAAAGGACATGTGTAAAATCAAATATCATCACTTATGTCTCCAAATGCATGAGGAATGACAACCTCCTCATCTCTAGGGGGCATCGAGGATGTGCTAGCCTCTCTCTAACTCTGAGTGTTGATATCTACTATAGATACTACTCGTGATCTAGTCCTCTAAGTATGTGAGGACTCTCCATGCTCATATTGACCCTCAATAGCTACCTCCTCATCCTCGCTCAGGGGTGGCTCCTCCTCGTAGTAGTTATATGCATAATCCTCCTCTTCCTCATCATCCTCTCCTCCATCCTAGTCCTCATAGTGAGGATCGGCCTCAGACTAGTACTCATCATCAATAATGACTATAAAAATATCTGTTGGCCTATACTATACCTCCTCTACTCTCTCCTCTGGCTCATCACCCTCATCTGCTACTAGCTCTGCATCACCTATAGGGAAATCAATGGGGAACACAGGAGCTGGTCATGCATATGACCACCACTCCTCGTGCTCGTCTGTGTTGCCGACATCATCAGCATCAAATTCTGGTGGTTGGTCATGATCTGAATCATCAGAATCACTCTCATGAACATGATTTATAGTCATTTGAATAGTATCACTTGGCCCCTGGGCACTCTACACTAATCATCTAATGAAGGGGCATGCCCTTGGTGGTGTCTGCACTTGTCAAAATTGTCACATGGTTCACCTGTAATAGGATGGTTGTACAACATAGTCATGCCTCCCCACTAGATATCTATCCATCTGCATCCTCTATAAATGTCGGTTGGAATCACACTATAAAGTGAATAGATAAGGTCTCCATAGGATCTCATCCTCCTCCAGTTAATCAAATCTCGCCCTTCAAAAGTGTAAATCCCCATAGTACCACATGCATCACAAAGGATAGTTGAATGCTCGTGGATAGCCTGTAGCTATAGTACAAGGGTATCTGATAGGCCTGGTACATGTGATATGCTCAAGGCACCACACTAGAAGCATACAATGGACCATATTGTTAATCTCTTGAAATACAAACTGGCCAAGATCATAATACAAGTGTGCTAGAATGCAGGAACCCCATGCATAAACTATCCTCTACTCATACATCCCTCGTATCAAATGTACTAGTCCCCCATCCAAGTGACCCACTCATCCACCTAGATTGAGAACCAGTGCCACTGTGTGCATCATAATATGTCTAACCATAAGAGCTCACAAATACAACAACATAGGAAGCTTGATCTGCGCTTTAACCCTCTCATCATGTATCAAACCACCTACACAATACTATATATCTCTCTTCTTCTCCTGGAATCACTGATCCCCCTAGAAATATACCCATTCTTCATCAATAGGAAGTCAAAAAATGTGATGTACGTCCTCGAGAGTGATAGTCATTTCCACGATGGGAAGATGAAAGGTACAGGTATCTGCATCCCACCACTCACACAGAGCCATAAGCATAGCATCATGGTATCTCATAAGTGGAATAAGATATTCCCAATAGATACCCACTGACTATAAATGGTCTACCTCAGTCATTGATAGTGTTGGCACATTATCTCTTAGAAATGTGAGTTGTCTTCCCCCTAGCCATTGTTGCGACTGGGTGGGTACCTATCAAAATCATCACAAAATGCTCTAAATTTCATCTAATATCTTCAATTTTCACATTACTCATCAAGCAAGTGTGCTAAAGTCAATCTACTATTATTTTCTAATGGCCCTAGACACTTTAGAACCCTTCTGGTCATTTCACAAAGAAACGGGGACACTTCACGAAGAAATAGGAAATTTTACGAAGAAATGGGACACTTTGCGAACAAAAGCCTGACACTCTATGAACAAATGGGACACTTTGAGAAATTTTTTCCAAGGACCCTAAATTAACCTATCCATGCATAAAAATCATTAAATTATTATAAAATTACAAGGTGAAAGTTGTAGAATTGACTCACTTCATGATACAGCTCATTGTGTGCCACCTGCTCATGAAGATCATCTAGCTATGAAGGTGTGTAATCTCATCTACTCGACATATTTTTCTCTCACGTGTTGAAATATCAAGCTACACAAAGGTAAAATGAATAGTAAGTGACAAGTTACTTTCTTCTCCTTCTTTTAATTACTTTTCACCTCTTTTTACTTTTACACATTCACATATTGTTATCATATTTTCAAGAACTCATAATGTAGATATTATTCAAAACTCCATAATGAGAGCTAGGTTAATCTATTTTCGATGCTATTTGATGTGTTGAAATCATGATTCTGCACTCAACATCATCAATAATCTATCATTATGTGGCATGGTACTTGTAAATACCCAATGATATGATGTTTCTTATTCGACATGGCTAGATTTCTAGCTTGATTCCACCTTCGTAAAGCAAGAAAAATCAAGGGGGAGCATACATCTACCCTTGAATTATATTCCTAGGAGTTAGATAAAAGTATTTTGAAGCAATTAACGAATGTGCATTGTAGGATGTAGTTCCTAATGTTGTGGTTGTGTAGATAAACTACATTGGGGGCTTCATTCTCCCATCTTTTGAATGAGTATCATTTTATGTAATAACATGCATCGTTTAGAGTTCTTTAGCTTACATATGCACATAGAGTCATATGGGCGCTAAAGAGGGGGCTAAATGTACCATAGAAAATTGGACCCTCTTTAGAAAAGAGATAATTTCACACATAATTGGACCCACTTTTGAGTCCCTTCACATCATTCACCCTTCAAAATAGGATTTATAGGCCCCTTAGACCCATTAATTTTGATCTAGAGGCCCATTTTACCTGAGAAATCACATAAAACCTGACAAACAACATTTAATTATATCATACGTCGAAAACCCACCTTCAAACAATAGTAGTGGGACCCATTCACCACCTTTGGCGAATGGGTCCCCTCTAGTGGGACCCATTCTCCAAGGGTGGAAAATGAGTCCCCTTTGAGGGTGTAGACACTTAAAAATGACCTAGGCCTGGAAGCTCTATTTTTACCACTTTTGTCCTAGCATAATTATGACATTTAATTATGTCCTTGGTCCACATTCGACTATTGATTAAGTAATTCATGTCCTTTTTATTCTTCATGATTATTAAATAAATAATTTTTATTTATTTATTAAATACGTCATTAATTATCTAAGTCTTCTTCTAATTAAATAAATTTCTAAATTTTTTTAGTTATCTTTATTCATTCTTCCTGATTATTAAATAAATGAATTTCATTTATTTATTTAATATGTCAGTAATTGTCATAATTAAATGAATTAATTAATTAATTTAATTATTAATCATATCTGCTAAATTAAATAATTATCTTTAATTATTTAATTGTCAAAATTAACATTTCTCTCATTTTAAACAAGTTAATTATTTAAAATGATTTCACATTCTTAACTGTCAGTTCATTTTAGTAAATAATCTGAAAATCGATTATTTATTATTTCACAAAATCCATATTTTGATTTAATTTAATTCAAAATGGTAATATTCCTCCAAAAAATCAAGTAATCGGGCAGATTCTTGATTTTCCAAATCTGATCTTCGGTTAAGCCCTTATCTTCTTGATTTTTTGAATCTCACAAATCAAGCAGTCTTTATGTTCTTGATTTTTGAAAATCTTTATTTTCTAATTAATTATCTCATTTATTCTCCACCACCGATTCGATCTTCTTAGATGACATCTTGACCACTCGTTCAAGGATTTTTCCCTAACCGTGATTAGGGATTATCTGATTTAATCTCGTCCTCTGATTTTAGGTCTATGTCGAAAGTCAATCTTGTCCGTCCATTCAAAATGGAATTTTCTATAAAATGATATTTTGCTCACATTTTTGGTTTACACAAACATAAATTTTATTATTCTTACACATTAATATTAGAGTTATTTTTCATTTTTGAGTCATATCATCATAGGCATAGGCATAGTTTTATATGTAAATCCTTTGAAACTTGCATGGGACAATGTCATAGTCGAAATGCTCACACAATCTGAGGGCATCAATTATATGCTTCAAGCTAGGAGGTGCTATGGAGGCAATCATGGAAGATTTGAGGAGCAGGTATAATCGCTCTTGCTTTTAATTTCCTTTGTGCTTCATAGTTCTTTGGGTTTATAGTCTTTGTTGATTTACTAACATCTAATCTAACCTTAGGAAATTTACCCATAGATACAGAGAGAAAATTAAAATTTAAGCAATAATTTAATCAATTTAACTTTAATTTCTAGTAAATGTTGGCCTCTTAGGTCTAATTAATAGGAAAATAAGGTGTTGTTGCTTATGAATACTCATTTCAAGTCATTTCACACATCTTTTTATCATCTTTTCTTATATTTTATCATTCCTCAAGAGCAATTCATAAAGTCAAGTCTTCCACAACAAGTTTCAATAGAAAAAGTTGAAGTTTTAGGGCAACAAACTAGGTTTTTTGTAGGTCTTTAAGCTCACTTCTATTGTCAAGATCCAGCATTGCAAAATATTTATGATGGATTCCTATGGTGAATCATGAAGAAATCCAGGGTGAAAAAGTGCAACTAGCCACCAAATCACACCTAAGGACTTGGTTTCCTATTGATTCCATCTTCCATTTTCAATCTATCTTCAGATTAAGGTTTGCATCTTGCTTGTTTATCATTTGCATGTCATTTCATTCCTATTTTTCATGTGTTGTAAGGTTTCTATGGTTGAAATCTTGCATCATATAGATAATTATTGCATGTCTTATTCTAGAGCAATAGGATAGGATCTTTGTCGCATCTCAACTTTTCCTAGTCTTTAACACATCTAAGGCTAGTGTTTATGCATATTTTTATCCATTCAAGGTTTACTTACCCAACTAGGGGTTTGACTAAGGAGAACCCCCCATTAGACAAACAATTTTGAGTAGTTTTGTAGGAATTTTCTCAGATCCAAAGTCAAGTTTCTGTCAGAAATTGTTGTGTAGGTGTCAAGGTGTGGGATAGAACTTTGAAGTTGCAAAAATTTGAAAGTGGATTGATTCACCATGCATGTCGAATGAGTCCCTCTTGAGGTGCATATTTGAGTTAGATGCAAATCTAGGTCCCCGACTGTTAGAAAACAACTTCTGTGTAGAAATTTTTTGATTTGGGATTGATTCGCCCAAGGTGGTGAATGAGTCCCAGTCAGCCTAAAGTCAAGTTTCATCAGTTTTCTAGATGATTTTCCAATCTTCTCCAGTTTTCTAGGTTTACTCACTCTAAGAAACAGCCTTTTGTTTAGTTTAATTTGCATTTTGTTCATTCTTTAAAACTTCTTTGCAAAAAACATTGTGTTTTCAAGCATAGCATAGATCTTAGTTTTGCATTTATAATCTATTTTATAGATCATTCAATTTCATTTAGTTTACTTCATTTAGGTTAGAAAACATCGTACATAACATAATTTGAATGAACTAGTTAGCATTTTTGGCCTAACTCTTTCCTTTAAGGTGAAAAACCCTAGAAGAGTTAGAGAAGACCTAAGAGCCAAAAATCTACGGTTCATTAATAATTAATAAAAAGGCTATTTTTTAGGTAAATTGTAATAAATAGAGTTTAGAAGAATGTAAAAATGTCTTACAAAACTTCACAACACCTTCACAAGACATAATTATTTGAGTTTTAGTACCTGAATATGCATGTTCAAGCAATGTTACAACATCAAATCAAAGCAAAATAGACGAAACACCATGAAACAAGACCTAAAAGGCCATGAAAATGACAAGGGGGCATTTTCTATGGAACAAGTGCATTCAAGCATGTTGTTGAGCTAAGATTGTTGATGTAGCATTGAGGATCTATTTGCAAGCATTGTTTCACATCTAATTTGAGATCAAGATCTACATTCTTCATGGCCACTTCATGTTATTTTTTAGATTTATATTCCAAGACAACTTCCAAGGTATCATCATTTCATATTTCATATTTGAAGTCCTTATTTCATTGTTTCATCATTTGGTTTAATTACCTAAAAGAGGTTTGACTTAGGAAAACCCCTATTCAGTAACAATCAATAGGTTTTTCTCCTCTTGAATGTGTTCTTGCATATTTATAGGTTGAAGATCAAGTGGAGAACAAGATTGGAGAAAAATTGTCAAAGTTGTTAAGTTGCAAAATTGTCATTCACATTGCAAGAACACAGAAACAAGGCTAAAAAAATTATTTCAGGTTTTTGGGAGCTGATCATCGAGGATCTGAGAGTGTAGACATCAAGGAACAAAACCTAGATCTTAGTTTCAAAAACCTTAACAAGGACCCATTTTTCAGTAAAGACGAATGATTCCTTTGTGACCTAGAAACAAGCTTCTTGCAGGAAGGTACACATCATTCTATCCTCTTAAAACTTCCCTCATTGTTGTTATAATAGATAGGATTGATTTCTGATTTTTATTTACATCATATCTTGCACATAATTGCATTTTTTATAGGAAATATTGGTGTTTCATCATTTTGATCAATTCATTTTGATGCAAATCCCCCAACTTTCTATATAAACACTACCATTTCATGAGCTACATGAATTGTTGTGGTGGACACATAGTTCTCTCTATTGGTGTAGTAAATTTTGTAATCAATCACCATAGCTACATACTTTACTATTGGATTTTGTATGGTGTTTATAGTGAGATCCCTTTGGTCAAATGTGACTCTTGTTAGTTACATTACTTGTTCTTTACAAATTTCACCATAGGTACTAGTCCAGTGTCAAAAAATCCACTAATCTCCCTTATGACTTCTTTAGTTATCAATCCAGGCATGTTAGTCCATTGGAATTTATCATGCACTCTACTTAGTGATATTCTCACATACTTGAGCTCATCATCATGGGTAAAGGATGGAAACAACTTCCAAACATTTAGTTTCTTCTTTACTAGGTTTTCATATTCAGCTTTGATGTTGAAATCTTCTCGAATCAAAAGGTTTGTCCATAGGTCTATAAATTTTGTATGGTTTTACTCTTCCATGTTTTCATGTATGTATGCCCTAATTTCCTCAATGGAAAAAACCTTGTATGGTATACTCAAAAATTCTCCAAGAGGGTCGTTCTCAAATACATTCATGGGGTATTTCTTGAATTTGTATTGGGATTTCTCACTCGCATTTACCACTATAGGTGTTTCCATCTCTACTGAATTCAAATTATTTGAAAAAAAATTAGTTTTAGCTTTGAACAATGGTAAATACCTTTTTCTCACTTAATCAGAATTAGGGTTCAGATACTCTACTTCTCAAATCACCTTCGGACTCTTGAATTTTCTTCAACTCACACCAACCACTCTAAATGCATATAAGTGAATGAAATCAACAAGGGATAGGTATATGATCCTTTCAATTCTACCCTAACTTGCATTTAATACACTAATCAATAAAGCCAATAAAACCTTCTCTTTGTAACAGTAAACCTTAAATTGCTCTGCAAATCTCTACATTTGCATATTTTCTTCCAAATTTTTCTCCAAAAGATCCATACTATCCATCTCCATCTAATATAATTGTTCCAAGACATGAAACCTCATATTGGTGGGGGATTTTACGATTTTCTATTATTGCTCCCCTTAAGCCAATGCCTAGGTTCAATTCTTGAAGGAATCATCTGCACCAAAGGGCGGTACAGATTCATTTGTAGTCTTTATTTATTCCTTGTTCTCAAGATATTCTTTCTTTCTCCAAATATTTTCCATTTCCTTCTTTACTTCAATTAGATTGACTTTTCAACTAGTTCATCTCTCTTTGCTCGATTATCCTTCCTTGAATTTTTGCTTTTGCAAAATCTAGCAATATGTCTAGGTCTATTGCAATTATTGCATATGACATTTCTTTGAGCATTATTCCTTTCATTCATTCAAAATTTTCATTGATTAGCCTTATATCCAAATCCATAACATGTATAGCAATAACCATTAAAATATTGAATCACTCTATCACTTTTATATGTATTCATCATTTGAAATCTGGACTTATTTGCTCTATGCCCAAATATCTTGCAAGTAAAGCACTGACCAATAAAGGACAAAACATTATGATTCACTTTGCTTCTACATTCCATTGCTCTAATTCCAAATATATTGCAAAAATAACAAATACCATTAAAAGATGGGTACCTTTGAGAATTTGGTTGTCTGATAGGGGTTCTTCTAGCTAAACTGAAGGGAATAGGGTGCTCCACCTATTAGGAGATGGAACACCCAAAGAGGGGGTTCCTCTTCCTATTTTTCTCTAGTTCATTAGAGGAAACCCTAGAGATCTCAACCTAATGATCAAATTAGGAAAAGAGATTGATACAAGGTCTCGTTAGGTGTGATTAAAAGGGGGGGTTCACTACTAAGCAAATGCTTAGAAATAAGGAAATTAAATGAATATGCAAATCTATCTATATGACCTAGAAAATGAAACTTGAAATAAAAAACTAGAGGTAAATAGAGGAGAACTTGGAAGACTGAAGATGCCCAAAACAAGGTCTAGGGTATGTGCAGCATCATGATGGGCCAAAAAGTGGCGATATGATGGGTGTGTGTAGGGTATGTGGCTGGTGACCTTTTTTTACCCAAAATTGATAAAACAAAAAGGGTTTTTAAAGGAGATTCTCAACTTTCCACCAATATAAATTATGATTTATTTTGAATTTGATAAATAATTATTATTCATTTTCTATTTGAATTACGACTAAAGTCTGATTGATAGGCTAATTGAAAAATATCTATAGCTTTCAAATGGTATCACATTTTTGAATCCAAACATGCATCAAGACATTCTATGCTTCGCATACTATAGGATTAAAAAAAAATGAATTTCATGAAGTTTTGACCAAGTTAAGGTGGTAGACATATGAGTTTCTTATATTTTTTAGAAGTTGTAATAAAAATTCATAATTAATTATTTACTTGGAAAGAAATTACAAAAATATGCATCCTAACATGAGTCCTCTACTTATATCTTAAATATTATAAAAATATTATCATTTTATTGTGGTTAAGGTGGTCAAGCACCTACTTCTTATTTTTCCCTAAAATTTAAGTACTTTGCATTGAAATTTCAAATTTTCACCAAATAGATTTTTTTAAATAAACCTAGTAGTTTAGAAACTACTTTCAATTTGCTATAGATTCTATTCTTAAATAGTTTTGAAATAATATAGATAATTTATTCAAATTTTTATGTTAAGTTGCCTAACTCTGATTTTTCTAATTTTTTTGCCACTTAAGGGCCTATTTTTTCCATGATGATCCTGCACATACCCTCTACAATCCTAAAATTATGACTTTTGATGTGAATTGGGACTCATATGCCAAACTAGATGATTTAGTCTTAGTCTAGGGTTTCTGGGTAAATCAGGAATCTATAATTGGTAAACCAATATCTACAAAAAAATGACTAAAAAAGTGATATAATCATACTCATACGCCCAAGGTGGCAATTTAGTCTCAATGTTAGGGTTTTTCTGAAACTCTAGAATCCTCTAGTGATCTTTTGTAGCTTCTCTCCTATCCAATCTTCAATTCTAAAATTTAGAATTCTAGCTTGTAGGTGAATTTCCATGTGAATATGACAACTTTGACAACTTTCTTCAATCTTGCAACTTTCTCTTCAAAGGATCTTCAAGTCCCAAACACCTAGATTTGTAATCACACATGTAGAGGGAGAAAAATGTTTATTTTTTAGTGGATAGGGGTTTTCCTTGGTCAAACCACATTTTGGTAATCAAACCTTGAAATGAAATGAAATAGAAGGAAGGAAAGATGAATGAACAATATGCAATGTTGCAACTCACCAAACCCTTATAACAAATGATGCAATATTATGTGAAATGGCTAGCATGAATGTAGATCTTGACTCTTCATTGTTGATATGAGATAATATCTTTGAATGCTTTCTTGAATCATGAAAAACCTACATCACAAATGTTAGCTCAAAAACACACATGATGCATGAAGACTTTGACATGTTGCTTAAATCTTGAATGTTTCTCCAAATGCTTTATAACTTGCTCTTGAATGCTCTTGTAAAATCTCTTGAAAGTGCTCTTATGATATCATGATGGCTTGTAAAATTGCTAGGTGAAAATTGTGACATAACCTTGTATTTATACATTTTTATGCCAAATTTCTAGAAATTACAACACTACAAGCTAACATCAAATCTAGGAGAATAAAGTCCTACCAAGAATTGAATTCAAAATAGGTCCAAGCTATAACAAGACTTATACACCAATTGGGGTGTATGAGTCCCAGTAGCCTAAGCATGGAACATAAATTTCAAGAAATGCTAAGTTCTATGCCATATTCAGTATCTGACTCTAAGACTTAGGTGGGACCCATACGCCCAAGGTGGTGTATGAGTCCTAGATCACTAAATCTAGAACACACAATCCAAAAACATGAATTATAGTTGGTATTTAGATAAGTGTCGAGATTATCCTCAAATAAATGCATTAAATCAGGCTTGTGGATGCAAAATAGGACCAAATAAGGCATAAAGAACCCAATTTTAGCAGGAAGGGCCCAAACAAATGTGAAAATGTAAAGGGGTACATTTTTCTACACTACGTTTATCCCCACTTTAATGAGAGAAAGAACTTGCTTCAAAACTCACACTAAAGTAGACAAATACACATCAATAGGGGTCCAAGTGTACCAATGCTAGTGAAATAGGATGACAACGATCAAGAGGGTTGCACAAGTTGGGTATGTGCAGGATCATCATGGAAAAAACAAGCCCTTAAGTGGCGAAAAGATTAGAAGAATCAGAGTTAGGAAACTTGACATAAAAATTTGAATAAGTTATCTATATTATTTCAAAAATATGTAAGAATAGAATCTGTATAAAATTGAATGTAGTTTCTAAACTACTAGGTTTTTTGTTTTTTTAAAACTATTTGGTGAAAATTTGAAATTTCAATGCAAAAGCACTTAAATTTCAAGGAAAAAATAAGAAGTAGGTGTCTTTCGACCACCCTAACCACAATAAAATGATAATTATTTTTATAATATTTTATATATAAGTAGAGGACTCATGTCTCGATGTGATGCATATATTTTTGTAATTTTTTCCAAGTAAATAATTAATTATGATTTTTATTACAACTTTTAAAAATATAAAACTTTGTGACCACCTTAAAAACAAAATCATGATTTTTTTTTAATCCTATGTATGTGAATAATATAACACATATTTTGGATTCAAAAAAAAATGTTGTTTGAAAGCTATAGATGTTTTTTCAATCATCAAACTTTAGTCATAATTCAAATAGAAAATGACTAAAATTATTTATTAAATTAAGTAAAAATAATTTATATGGTTAAAAATGAGAATCTCCTTTAAAAAACATTTTTGTTTCAACAATTTTGGTTAAAAAACATCGTTAGCCACATACCCTACACATACCTATCATATCGCCACTTTTTGGCCCCTCATGATCCTACACATACCCAGCCCCTAGGATCAAAATCCTATGGAAAACCAACATAGGTACAAAAGAAGACACATGAGAATGATGTTTGAAGCAACAACAAGATACAAGAATACACTGTCAAAGACAAAAAGAATAAAGCAAAAGAAAAAGAAGGGTGGATCAAGCCTCAACCATTTGTCCAATGCAATGTGGATCAAATATAAGCTATTTGTCCAAAAACGTTTACAAGTGGAATGTGATGTCCAACATGAAAAAAAAATGCACACTCACAAGGGCTAATGGAGCCTCAGGCCATCCACTAGGTGAGTCCCTAGAGACATATACACATGCGGTCGGTATGCACTCACACAGACAAGAAAGTGGTTGTGGGAAAGTCATTCCTAAGTTTGGCTCCCATACACTGACGATACCAAAGCTATACCTCTTGTTATTGATAAGTCACCACACAACATGAACAACAAGATTCATGAGGCAAGCAAAAATCTGTATGCTTGACACCCATGAACAAACAAGATGGCTCAATAGGAAAGAAAAGTGTGTTATGCAAGGTGGCCATATAATGGTTATTGTAAGTGAAAAATAGTGTAAGTTACATTCAAAATATTTTTGCTTATTTCATGTAAGGTCTTATCTTAGGGAACATTGTTCCTAATGTCTCCAAGAGAGGACCAATTCAAGAATAGAAAATTCACAACTTAGGGGATAAATTGTGTTGCATCAAGCCACTATGAGAAATATAATATGATAAGAGAGATCATGCTCTTGAAGGGCATCACACCCAATGTCACCACAAAGAGAAAGATGCAGCACATGAAATAAGAAGACTACATAATGAAACATGAGAAATGCAGAAAGAATAATGCCAATGTATGCCCCCACTTCAAATAAATTGTCAAACATCATGTTGTGAGAAATTACTTTAAAGTAGTAAATGATAAATGCTAATAATAAAGAGGACATGAGAGCCTATTCGGAAATCCCTATGCCAAGTCATATGTTTCCAAATAAATCTATATCATGAAAGGGGTTGGCCCCAAAATTAAATCCCAAAATCACATAAGGGATCCATGGATTTGGGGGAAATATGTCTTTAATACAATGTTTTTAGAGAGCTTGGAACTGTCATCATTCCCCAAATACTGATGGAATAGGAAGAATGGCACAAAGAGAGTGAACAAATAATTTTTTTTGGGTCAACATGGAAGAGACCTAAATGTTTTGATGCCTTGAATCACATTAAGCACATGCAATCACATGAAAATGAAAATAAAGACAAGACTAATAAGGCACATGTGAGTCAACCTATAGCAGGTCATCTGCATCCCAATCTTGTTCATCATATACAGAAGGAAAAAAAATAGCCAAAGGGACAACAGCAAGTGTCGAACTAGGGGTATCACTAAGTTCAACACTCTTCTTAAGAGAACTATCATTTAAGCTCATAGAAGAGGAAAATAATGTATTCAATTCATTATGCACTTCATCAATTTTAGCAATCTCATCATCATCATCCAAGTTAATCACAATAGGAGGTCGAATGATAATGTCCAAAGATGGATTTAGCTATTGTTGTGGTTGCGATATAGGATATTTTTGTTGTGAGAAAGAGGTAGACTCCTCATGTATTGCTTCAATTAAATTTGGATGTTGATTTTCTTTGTTATTCTCTTCATTTAACCTTCGAGCAATAAAATGACATCTACATCTATGCTCTCTAGAATTTTTGCTTCTTTTAGTATGATTTTCAAGATGGGTTTATGTAGGAGTAGGTTTATCAACCATAGGTTTCTTTTCTTCCCTAGGGGGATGTTCAGCCACTTTCTCTTTAGCTTTTTAATTTTTTTTATCTCAAGAGGCATGATGGGATTGTTTTGCTTCTCTTGGTCATTTGTGGGAGATAGGAAAAGCATCGGTCTTAGGTTGGTCTTGGTTATTTGGAAGGGGTGTTGCGTCAATCATGGTTTCATATAGGATAGGAGGCTATACCATAGGTTGAGGCAATTTTTGAAGGGATAACTCTGCTATACAATTCACCTTAAACTCTTGATAGGATTTGAAATAGAAATCTTCATGAGGTTTAATAGGTTCCATAGGCTTGGGCCAAAAGAAATCTAGTGAAAGGTTCCCATGGGAAGACACAAGGTTAAAGCCACTATGGTGCACCATAAAGATTTCATTGTCAAAGGGAAACTTTAAACATTTATGCACAACCATCAGGATGGCTTCCATGGAACGTAGCCATGGATAACCAAGCTTCACATGGAATTGATTAAATGTCGATATGATGGAGAATGAGACATCTAATTGTTTCGGTCCTACTTTTAAAGGAAGTGTGATCAAACCAATCACAGGGAAAACAAAACCATTATGCATCTTTATCCATTTTGGTTTATCATATGTATCTTGATAGAGTTCATGAACACGTAAGAATTACTCAATGATCATATTCTCTCCACAGATAGGATCAATTAATATCCCATTAGTGGGCTTAACATTGATTCGACAAACTATGTAAAGAGGACCATCAGTTGTGTTTCTAATTATATCTTTAGATTAGAAAGCAATGTTAAGAGGCTTTTTAGTTCAGCCCTTACGAGGTAGAATTTTGATCAATCCAACCATATCATTCATAGGAATTTGTTCATTAGGAACTTGTTCACTAGTATCCATAGGACCTTGTTCAATAGTATATTGTCATCATTCATGTCAATGTTCATCACATCATTCTTCTTAGTTTCACTAGCCTTGAAAAATGAAATATTATGATTTGGTATGGGGTTGGTAAACATTTGCAAGTTTTGGTTGGGAGGAGCAACAAAATTATTACCTTTATCATTGACACCTCTAATTAGGATATGATTAGAATCATGGAGGTCTTGAACAAGATGTTTAAGAAACTTACAATGTTCTATATCATGTCCATTTTTCTGGTGATGATGATAATAGGAATTTGATCTAAAGTTTGGGGGTAATGGCTTAGTAGGATTAGGAGTTCTTACGGGAGGTAAGGAGATCATTTTTTCTCTAGAACTTGTAATATTGTATTATGGAGGGTATCAGGTAAGGGATTAAACTATCTAGCCGAATCCCCAAATATAAAAGGATTTTTCTTCTTTATAGCAGCCACTTGGGTATCAACATGTTGGGTTGGTTGAGGGGGATTTAGTTGAAGGAATACTTTATTCTATTTCCTAAAATGTTGGTATTTTTTTTTTATTTGTAGATTCAGACATTTTAGGTCGGCTAGAGGTGGGTTTTGTTTCATGACTACTAACTGAGTTTTGATAATCATGAAGGAAGGAAGCTTCATCATGCCAAGCTTGTCTTGTATCTTAATTTGTAAGTTCTCAATGAACATTTGTTGAAGGTGGAGATTGGGAATCTTTATGTTTATTTGGGAATAAAGTGATTGGTAGCATGAAATGAAGTTAGTAACTTTTTCATAATCATTTTGATTACATCTCATCAAATCAGCTAATGTAATCTTAGGAGTCATGTGCACTTGGAAATGGTTGATAAAGGCCTCAACAAGTTCATTGAATGAATGAATTGAGTTATTCAGTAATGAGGAAAACCATTCTAAAGCGGTATCTTTCAAGGAACTAGAGAAAAGCTTAGCCAAGAGATTATCCTCAAGGATGAAGTCACTGCATAAGGTGGTATAAGAAAAAACATGGTTATAAGGGTCTCCTTTTCCTCCATATTTTTCAAACCTAGGAATCTCTATACCTTGTGGTATCAATGTTATTAATATCTCAAAGGATAAGGGATTTCTTTTAACAGAGTATGATGGTTGGCTATTTTGATTTTGGTTTAGGGTAGAAATTTACTTTTGAAGGGATGAAACATTTTGTAAGAGTTGGTTAAGGATGGCATTATTGGTTGTATTTTGAGATGGAGGTGAATATGATGGAGGTTTATATGTGTTCAAAGGGGAAGTGAATGGAATGCTTATGGGAGGTAAAGTGGTAAGAGATATGACATGAGATGCCATAAAGCTACAAGGATTGCTAGTGGAAATACCCAAGGTAGGAAATACATTACTAGTAGGTTGCATTGTTGTGGTACCATGAGGGTCAGTATAAGTATGAATAGAGGAAATGATTGTAGGAGGATGAATTTGGGTTCCTCCTTGGCTTTGGACATTTTTTGAAGGTTGAGCACAACTAATCATTGAGGTAAGATGTTTTCCAAAAAATTGAGCTAAGTTATGCACAAGTTCTATTCCTTTTTCACTTTCAATCATGCGGTGTATGTTATCTACTGTTTGAATACTAGTGTGGGAAATTTTTTTAGTACTCACTTGATGTTGTAGGTTTGCTAACTATTCATGGATTTGGATTATGTTTTCTTGAGGGATACTAGCAACTATTATTTCAACACTTGTCATGCTACTTGAAGGTAAAGAGTTGTCAAGGGTATGGTCCATACCTAGTGAACTAGTGTCAATGCTATGAGTGAAAGAGCTAGATAACCCAAGATCCATGGTGAGTGTGATATTGCAAGATGAAATGAGTCTCAAAATATGTCTCACTATAGTATTAGCAATAGGACACCAAGTTGTAAAGCTTATGAAAGGGGCAATCAATGAATGCAAGATAAATGCAATGGACACAAGATAACTTATATTCTTTAATTCTAATTCTTATGTTTAAAAATGTACTTGAAATGAAACCAAATTAAGATAGATATAATGAAATGAATGAAACAAAAACTCAATAATCTATAAAAGAAATCTAACAACTACAAACAAAAGCACAAATGAAGTCACCAAAAAACTAACCCTTCTACTTTTTTTGACTTGTTCGGGCTCTCCTTGTGATTTTGGCTTAATGTTTCCTTGATTTGATGTTGCAATGTGGATAAAACATTCACATTAGGTATTGGGCCCTTGTGAACTAATGGAATTTAATGATTCCTTGCAAAAGTGTTGTGAAGTGTTGTAACATACTTTCACACTTTTCTAGTGTTTTATCAATTAACTAAGCATAATAAACATAATTTTAATCATAATCAACCTTAATATTTCCTTATTTGGAGTGTTGTAAAGTGTTGTAACACACTTTCACACTTCTCTAGGCTTGTCATTAATAATTGGGCTTTCTTATGCTTTAATTGGTTGTATTTTGCATCAAAAGCCTTATTTATTACATCTTTTCGAGGATAATCCTGACACCAACCAGTAATCAACCATAATTTAGGTGTTCCAAGCTTGTGTGGCCCAAATTTAGTGTCTAGGACTTGTTCTCCACCATGGGTGAATGAGTCCCACCTAGGTCCTTTGGGCCCCAATGTAGGTTTCACACATTTCTAAGCACTTTTAATTTTTGGTCCCATACATTATGTCTGGTGGGACTCATTTGCCACCTTGGGTGAATGAGTCCAGTGTGACCAAAATTAAAATCTAATTGAAATTTTTGGCAGGATTTTATTCTCCTAGATCTAATATCAGCTTATAGTGTTGTAATTTTAGGAATTCTTGCATAATTGAGTATAAATACAAGGTTCTTTCACTCATATTCTCACCTAGAAAATTTTACAATCATTTAAGAGTTCACAAGAGCATTTGAGCATTCACAAGAGAATTCAAGGAATTTCAAGGGTAGATTATCAAACATTTAAGAGCATTCTTCAAGTGTTAATCATCATTTCAAAGATTGCATTCATCATGTTTGTTTTTGTGCTAACATTTGTGATGTAGAGTTTATGATTCAAGCAAACATTTCAAGAAAGATCATCATCATTCAAGAAAGAGTCAAGAACCACATCCATTGTAGCCATTTCAATCACATTTGTAGCACCTCATTGCTAGGGTTTGGTAAGTTGCAACATTTTATTTCATTTCAAGGTTTAATTACCAACAAGGGGTTTGACCAAGGCAAACCCCTATTCACTAACCCTGCAAAATTTTTTCCTCTTCTTTTGTGTGATTTGTAGGGCTAGGTTCTAGATTTTTCAAGGAGAAAAGTTGGAGAAAATTTGTCAAATCCCTAAAGTTGTCATCAAGCCTTGGAGAAGCTTGGAGAAGGTCTACAGGTGGTAATTTGCAGTTTTGGATCTAGAAACCAGTCAAGAAGAGAATAGCAGACCGAGAGGAACATAATCTAGTTCAGAATTTCTAGAAAAGTAGAAGTGGACTAAATTTCCACTATTGGTGAATGAGTCCCATTGTATAGGCCTGAAAAATATTTTTACAAATTTGGATACCCTTTCTGTTGAAACCTATATCTGCACATTTTCTCAGAAACTGGATTGATTCACCCAACTTGGTAAATGAGTCCCAATCAGCATTAACTACAAACTTTTTCGTGATCCATGCCTCCATTCTGCCTTCTTCAATTTCCTATTTGTACACTTCTAGTTTTATAGCTTTATGTTGCATTTTACTTGTCTTTTAATATCAACATTAATTTAACCTTATTGGAACCTATTGCAAGATTTTAATCTCCTTTGCATTGAGATCTCTAGGGTTATCTTTGAGTGGAATCTCTTTGAAAGTGGTTGTGAATCAACAATATCATATAACAACACATACATCTCACACATTTTAATAGGTTCCAACAGAAACAAGGTTAAATTAATGTTGTAAAATGTAGATTTAGGTTTGATATGAGGCTAAATCATCCAGAGGGGTGAATGACTAGTTCTAGTTAGGGTTTTTAGAAGGCTCAAATAGTGAAAAACAAACAACATAGAATTCCAAAAAATCAGGTAAAACAACTTGTACCTGGAGAATAAATCACCCAGAGGGGTGAATGAGTCCCAGATAAGGGTTTTGGTCACACTAAATTCAAAAGATTTTGAACGAATGTTAAGGTTTCTAACTTGTATGTTCAAAAGAATGTTTGCAATGACAAATTTCAAATGAAATTTAATGATGCAAGATGCAAAAATGCAACCTATATGCACTTTCACTAATGCAAATATTTAGAAGCC
The DNA here is from genome assembly GCA_007258455.2 of Sequoia sempervirens. NCBI lineage: Eukaryota > Viridiplantae > Streptophyta > Pinopsida > Cupressales > Cupressaceae > Sequoia > Sequoia sempervirens. The sequence goes on along the minus strand of VDFB02271453.1, from coordinate 140,943 downwards.
CTAAATGTAAATTAACTAATGCGGGATCTAATGCAAAGCTAATGTAAGATAAATCTAGGACTTTAATGTGCTCCAAATCAGAAAATAAAGGGGTTCAAAGGTTAGCTTCACCAAAATTAACTGAAGGAAATAGGGTGCTCCACCTTTTAGGAGATGGAACACACAAAGAGGGGGTCCTCTTCTTATTTTTCTCTAGTTCATTAAAGGAAACCCTAGAGATCTCAACTTAATGATCAAATTAGGAAAAATAGATTGCTACAAGGTCTCCTTGGGTGTGATAACAAAAGGGGGGTTCACCACTAAGCAAATTCTTGGAAAGAAGGAAATGAAAGCAACATGAAAATCTAGGTATATGACCTAGAAAATGAAACTTGAAAAAAAATAACAAACTGGAGGTAAATAAAGGAGCACCTAGAAGACTAAAGATTCACGAAACAAGGTCTATAGTCTTGAAATTGTGACTTTTGATGTGAACTAGGACTCATACAATAGATTGGACAATTTAGTCCTAGCCTAGGGTTTATGGCTGAATATGGAATCTGCAACTCTTAAACCAGGATCTATAGAAAATGACTCAAAAGGGGTACACGAGGACTCGTATTCCTAAGGTGGTGATTTAGCCCTAGTATTAGGGTTTGTTTGAAACTCTGGAATCCTCTAGTGATCTTCTGTAGCTTCTCTCCTATCTGATCTTTGAGTCTAAAAGTTAGAATTTTCGCTTGTAGGCGACTTTCTGTGAAGATGACAACTTTGACAACTTTCTTCAATCTTGCAACTTTTTCTTCAAAGGATCTTCAAGTCTTAAACACCTAGATCTACAATCACACATGCAGAGGGAGACAAATATTGATTTTCTAGTGGATAGGGTTTTCCCTTGGTCAAAACCCATTTTGGCAATCGAACCTTGAAATTAAATGAAATAGAAGGAAGGAATGATGAATGAACAACATATAATGTTGTAACTCACCAAACTAGGCTTGTAACAGAGGCTACAATCTTATTTGAAATGGATAGAATGAATGTAGATCTTGAATCTTGATTTTTGATAGGAGATAATGTCTTTGAAGGCTTTCTTGAATCATTAAAAACCTACATCACAAATGTTAGCTCAAAAACACACATGATGCATGACGACTTTGACATGATGCTCGAATCTTGAATGTTGCTCCAAATTCTTGATAACTTTCTCTTGAATGCTCTTGTAGACTCTCTTGAAAGTGCTCTTATGATAACTTGATGGCTTGTAAACTTGTTGGGCAAAAATATGTGAAATAACCTTGTATTTATACTTGCTTATGACAAATTTCACAATTATAATGGTACAAGCTAACATAAGATCTAGGAGAATAAAATCCCAGCAAGAATTGAATTCAAAATAGGTACAAGATAAAGCGGGACTCATACGCTAGTTGGGGTGCATGAGTCCTAGTAGCCTAAGCTTAGGACACAAATTTCAAGAAATGCTAAGTTTATGCCATATTCAGGATCAGGTCCTGAGACTTAGGTGGGACCCATATGCCCAAGGTGGTGTATTAGTTCCATATCACTAAATCTAGAACACACAACCTAGAAACATGAATTACATATGATTGGTCTTTAGATTTAAGTGTCAAGATTATCCTCAGAGAAATGCATTAAATCAGGCTTGTGGATGCAAAATAGGACCAAATAAGGCATAAAGAAGCCCAATTTTAGCAGGAAGGGCCCAAACAAGTGTGAAAATGTAAAGGGATACATTTTTCTACACTACACTAGAATTGTTTCTTTGATTCCATAACTTTCTATCATTCTTCTTGTCTTCATCTCTCTCTCGTTAATTGATATTCTTTACATTAAATGTCTAATCTTCTTTTACATTTTCTCCTTTCTCAAGTCCCAAACCACCTTTGTCTTTGGATGCTTTTTGACGTGCAATTAACTCATAAAGAATTGTAGAAATTTTATTGAATTTTTCCTCATAAATTCTTGCTTTTTCTAGATCTGATCTCAGATTTACCATTTCTTTTTCAAGCCTTGTGCATTCATTAGTCTTTCTTTTTACCATTACATTTAGACATCCCTCAATTATTTTATTTTCTTCCACTTACGCTTTCACTCTGGTGATGTTCTCATTTGCTTGTTTCAATTTTTCATTAACCTCCTTAAGTCTTTCTCTAAACTTTTTTATTTTCTCTCTCAATTTTTTGATGTAGTCATTTGTTTCTTTAATCTTTTCCTTCAAATCTCTATTTTCAACTTCAATTTTAACAAGGTATTCAAGAGCAACTTTGAGTTCTCTATCTTAGTCAAAATATACAATCTTCTTCTATGTATCTAATATCAAGAATCACTTTTAGGGCCATGTGTTCAAATTCCAAGATCTTCCCAAAGAGGTCAAGCTTCTTCAATGAACCAAGATCTTATACCAATTATTGAACACATGGAATACTGAGGAGGGGGCTGAATTAGTATTCTATTGAACAATCCAATTTCCAAAGTATGTACTTAACAATCATAAGGAATGAAAGAATGAACAATCCATAACAAACACAACACATGAACACCAAGATTTTTATGTGGAAAATACAAGAAAGTAAAAACCATAGTGCGGATTAGCTCATAATCTAGATTATAACTGGTTATAATATATTACTGAAAGGCTAATAGCTAGGTGGACTCACTATCTAAGTGAACTCATTGTTCATAGAGAAAATAAAGATATAAGAGATGGCTTCACAACCAAAATTTGAACTAAGAGAAATGCATCTAACTTATGCTAGAATCAATTCCCTTGAAGCTCATAAAACATACTCTAATCAACTTAAATTTAAAGTCTCTACTATTCTCTATCTTCACACACCTTCTCTCAATACTCGTAATTTATTCACACAATTCTATAAATTTTGCATCACTACTTGCATTCAGACCATGTATGTATTAGATATATCTCTTTATCAACTCAACTCAACCTTGTATATGTACCAGAATCCATCACAAAAATCAAATAGGCTAACCTAATTAGATGTAGCCTTGAATTATGCAAAATGTGCCTTGTTGGCACCTAATTGAAACCAAAATTTCCTTCACACCTAAAACACAAGCAATATAAGTCAACATGGACCTATAACAACTCCCTTTCCATTCACATCATATATTTTAATCTTCACAATACTTTTCCTTCATCAAGTCATCTAGGCATAAAACCCAAGAGTACAAAAATACTCTAACTGATCATCACCATAGAATACATATGTGGACCACAAAACATCACACCAACTAGAGAAAATATAATGTATTGACACCTGCCAACCTTCTCCCAAAACCACAATGTCTAACTCAAATCTATGGAGGAATTTAGACCAGTTAGGTAATAGCTAGTACACAGAAAACTGTGTAAACCATATCTATCAAACTTTTGTTACTTACAACTTTGGAATCACTTATCAAAAACAATTGAAATTTTGGAATAAGATGTCAGTGACATCCATGAACAACATACTAGAACCACAAGAGTAGATCTAAAAGGGAGAAAAAATAAAAACCAAATTACCGGAGGGCACTATGTGCTAAAATTACCAGTGTAAACACTTAGCCAACAAACCTTTAACAAAATATTTTTTTTGTAAACATCCATCATATTATTTGGCATTCTTCATGTGGTGTTGACATCAATGAAAACTCATTGATGACAACCTTTTGCATTCTTTCAACACTATTATAGTGACTTACATTCATGCATTTTTAACACCTCCTAGATAGGCCCTAATTCTCTTTATTATGCATTTTAAGGCCTATTTTTACCATTTTCTAACAAATTGCAAGCATTGAATAAATGCAACCAATTGTTATTTAGCTCCTAATACTCAATATCCTATAAATTTGGGTTAGGACCCATACACCCATGGGCATAGGGTCCCCCCTTCTTAGCTAGGAAACAAATTTTAATGTGTTGTTGACAACATTTTAACATCCAAAATTCAAATTTCAAATGTCGGATTTCAAGATCTAATCTTTGGGAAATTAGAGAAATGCCTATAAATACCTAGTCTTTTCGCCATTTCAAAACTAGAACACAAGAGATAGCATTCAAGCAAGCAAAGTTGAGTAGCATATTTTGTCATACATATTTGAATTTCCACAATTAAACCATCACACTATGTCATGAATTAATTGTTTTAAGGAAAACACTTTTGATTGAAGCTATGAACCATAACTCTCAATTGTTGATGTAGTAGAGGGCAACCCCATGAGCCTCAAAATTGGGTTGATGGCTCTATATGTACAAAACCTTACCTTCATGCCACAAGGTCTCCCCTTAAAGTTTAGGGTAATCACTTTTGACCAAAGCTATTAATTGAATTTCTTAATTTTTGATACAGAAGAGGGTGACCTCGCAAGGTTTGAGCCTAGGATAATAGCTTTATAGGTAGAAATCCCTACCTTCATGCTGCAATGTCTCCCTACTTGAGTTATTTTATTCTTAGAATTATTATATTACTATTTACTTAAATGTTATTTTATTTTCGCAAGGTTTTTTTTTTTTTTTTGATGATTTCTTTTGTTTTTGTTTTTAAATATATATCCACTGCATTATATTTGAAAAACCATACATACATACATACATACATACATACATACATTACACTATCAATACTTTAAAAAATATATTTTTTAAATATTCATTTTGTATATTATAAATTCTATTTAAAAATAGAATTAATCATTTTTTAAACTTATGTATTTTTTAACAAATCTTCATAAATTTATAATTGTATTAAATATATTTGTTAAATTAAAAATTTATTTATTTATAATTATTTATATAATAAGTCTAAATATTTTAAATGCATCTATCTAAAAAATGTCAAGAGATAATTAGAATTAAGCTATTTTTTTTTATTTGAAAATTATTTTAAATTCTCAATTAAAAAAATATATATTAAACATATTTTATTTCTTTTGTTAATATATGTTAAATGTGTTTTAATTTTACTTGTTTCAATTACAAAACAACTTTTATTATTACAATACTTACTATTATATAACACTTGTTTAAATATAAAATATAAAATCATAATCAATTGAATCACCAAAAGCCAAAATTTTAATCTAATAAATAAAAATATTAAAAATAAATTGCAAAATGAAGACAAAATACTACATATATAGCAAACAATCTTTGTCAAATCTTTTAATTATGCTTGATAATGATGAAAGGAGAGTTTAAAGGATTAAAGGTATTTGATAGGTTGTATTCTTAGCCTTAGAGCGGACTAATTATATGTAAACATCCATGGGCCCCTCTTCCCATTATGTTTTGAGAGAAAGTTACACTAGTAGTACCTTTTTTGGGACATGGTCTTAATATGAGAAATTTGAACTCCACGTATGTGGAATATTCCATTGACTTTGGACATTGATACATTTTGACTCAAAATCTGACAAAAGTTTGTCAGAATTTTGACGAACTTTCATTGGAATTATTTCGTCGATTTTTTGACGAAATTTCAAACGTCGAAATTCTGACCCAGAGGACGATGCTAGGTCAGAATTTTGACGTTTCAAAGTTTGTCGGAAAATTGACGAAATAATTCTAACGAAAGTTCATCGAAATTTTGATGAACTTTTGTTGGATTTTGAGTCAAAATCTATCAGTGGGAAGAAACATCAAATGAACATAAGTGCATTATTTTAGAAGATGCTATGGTTGGGAAGGTTAATAGGATGTTAATTTTGTAATGATGAAATTTCTTTTCTTTTGGTACAAGTTCACTAGAATCTCAATTTATAATGAAATTAAAATTAGCAAAAATTAAATTAATAAATTAGTAAATTTTAAAGAAAAATTGGGATGTGGTCTTAATATGAAAAAGTTGAACCCCACGTACGTGAAATATTTCATTGACTTTGGAAGAAACGTCAAATGAACATAAGTGCATTGTTTTAGAAAATGTTCTAAGTTTAGTAGGGTGTTCACTTTTGTAACGATGATATTTCTTTTCTTTATTATGGGTAAACATCTACTAGAATCTCTCAATTTATTATGAAATTAAAATTAGTAAAAATTAAACTAATGAATTACTAAATTTTGAAATAATAAATGAATAAATGTATATATAATCTAATTTATATAGGTATAGAATTATTTAAAATAAAATAGAATATAAAAGTAGTTTATAATGAAATAATTTAAATTTTATAAGCAGCTTGTAAAATAAAAAAATATTAGAGGTTTATTTCCCAAAAGGAGATATCAAGGATATGTCAACCCTAGAGTCGGTTTTGCATTTCGTACCATTGAAGTGCAAGGTCCAAAAATTGAAATTATTTTTAGGATCTTTGCTCTAATCCTCTTTCTTCTTCATGATCTCAAGGGTGAGTTGGTCCTCACAATGGATTACATAAGTCCTAAGACCAGTGGCATAAATTTTTCCAAATGGATTGAATTCTTCATAAAATTGCTAATAAGGACCTCTTCTTCTGAGGTCTTGTTGTTAGCCACTCATTCTTCAAGAATTTACATGCAATACGTCTCTTTCTTTGAGAAAGATGTATGTGTCACACCTTGGCATCATCAACAATGTGTTCTGGGTGCAATGGCTCAGAGAGCACCTTCATTTTTGAGTCATATTTGGTCCTCAAGATCAAATGAGACCAATCTAAAGATAGGTATACACCTATCTTGACTATAAAATCCCTTGATAAGAATAATTCGAAGATTGATAGTATTTCAATAACCACCACCTCTTGGGGCACTATGATCTAGGGAAAGAATACATAGTTAGGGGAAGATTCTTGATAACATCCACAGTCTGAACTTTCCTCCCATCTAACTACAATACTCCCTTATCCAAGGGTTCATACTGAAGTTATAGTGCATCTACAATTTGTTTGAGCATCACCATAGTGTTGGCACTAGAATCAATCACATGCAATTGCACAACAAATTATCTCCCACAATGAGAGTCAAATAAAAAGGGGTGGGTTTTGTTTTACTTACCCTTGCTTTGGAAATGATGAGCGTGGATGACACCTAGGGTTACGCATTTCCACTGTTCTCTCTCTTTGGCTTGTGTTGACTCTACTTGTGGATTACTTTGGTAGGCCTCTCTTAGTCTTCTAATTCCTCTCGCTGTAGAGATTTATACTCATAAATTGATAAAACATCATAGAGTGAAACATTGATTGGGGCCTTTTTCAATTGATCAGCCACATTCAATAACCCTTGAGGTTGGACCTCGGGCTTTTTTCTCTGATTACACTATATCACTCCATTTTTGATATATCAGAGGTGATGGTTGGGGGATTGAAATTTTCTTGATGGTCACCTTATGCCTCATAAAAGATTCTTGTGCTTTGGTTGACTTCTTCTTAAAGTGCATGTAGTAGTCCAATTGCACTTATGGGGCTTTCATCACGGGGGTCTTGTTTGCAAAGACTACATCCTTGCCTTGAAACCATGAGATAAAACATTCTTTTTCTAGGGAAATACCCTACAATTGATCCATCATGATGACATTATCGACACCTTGAAACTTGTATCCATAAGGGAACAAATCATGTGTAGCCGCTTGTCTTCACTGTTCAACAAGTTTCTGTTGCAAATTTCCCCTAGGGAATTTTTTGGGTGTATGTGCATCATTGTACAAAAAACACCAATACCATGAATTTGAGTCACTTTCCAAGTGTTTTTTGGCTAGCGACCAATTCTTGATGGAGATTTGGAATGATTATTTGTAGAGGACTAGGAACCAAGATGATTTGGTTTGTAGGTTGCACCTAGTTATTCGATCCCTATCCTCCCTAATACTAGCTATGCTAGTTGTGCTAGTACAAAAGCCTCCCACATTGATAATTCTTAAAAGGTGGCTTCAAAGGAATAGCTTATTTCCTTTTGAGAAGAAAAAATTTGTATGATGCTCTTCATGCCATTCATCTCTACGGCTAGTGACAATGAAGTGGTCATGTTTGTCTAAGTAGTTGGGTACACATACATTGGAGGCATGGTTTGCGAGGTGCTAGGAACCTCTTCTTGTGGAGGTATCGACAATTCTAGGAACATAGGCATTGACGATTGTAGGGGAAGCTTCCTACCATCTATCAAGTTGTTCTCCACTCAAACAACTAGCTCATATGCATCTGACAATGTCTGGCCTTCGAGAGACTAGATCATTATAGCTATAGATCTAAGTTGAAAGCTTTGAGATAAAAGACAATAACCATTCTTGCTAGCAGTCGAGCTGCAACTGGGATTCTTTGCTAGGCTTTAGGGAACTTGGTATTAAAATCTATAATAGCCTCTTACAAGGCTCTTTTGATAGTAATTAGCTATTGAAGGAGAGATGATCAGTCTCCTTTCTCATTGAATTGGTCAAAGAACTTGTCTTTGAGTTGGTCACAGGTTCCAAGGATCTATACTAGTCAAGAGCTCGCCCCTTGAATGAGGCAACCAATAGCCTTAGGGCTACATTTTTATCTATAACATGGTGGATCATGCAAAAATTCACATCTTGAAGATGTTCTACGACGCTTTTAAAATCTTCGCCTATGAATTTGGGGAGTGCCTTTAAGATGTTAGTAGGGATAAGATCCTAAGTAGCCATGGCTACTAGAGGAATAAGTAAGCTACCACTATTCCATGCAAAAAAATTTCTTGGTGCTCCTGGACCAACCATTTTTTGTGAGTGTTGTGTTGTACTTGACCCTGCAACCCTTTGATGAGTTACAACCACAAGAGGCGGTAGTAGTAAACCTAGATTATGTGCTGCAAACGACCTTGTGACAAGCCTTCAACTCATAAACTCTAACTTCAAATTAGGACTTGAATAGGTCCCATCGGGAGTGCCAAAAAAGAAACTGTTGATGCTTAAATCTTTCGGTCTAAGCAGTCAACATCCCATGGGAAGTTTCACAGATGTGGAACTAAATTTGTTGTCTTTGAAGAAAACTTTGAGATTTTCGAAGCTAACTCTTCAAATGCTTTAGGGGAAAAGGGGAAAAAAGAAAAGCAAGAAAAACTAAAAATAAAGCTAACTAAGGCAATCTGCCAAAATAACTTTGGTATTCACTCCTAACTTGCATAATATAGATCAAAACCTTTAAAATAGTACAGATAGTTTGAAAGAGAACATGCATGATTTAAAGTCTATAATATTATCAAAGGCTTATACTATAGAAGCAAAGAGAAAAAGTAACTAATAACCATTAATTTCACACAGTTCAAGACAAAACACCACGTCCTCTTCATTATTGGGTGAAGAACAAACTACACAGGCCTAAGGGTATAGTATAAAGTATTCAATTCTTCTTGCAAGGGGCACCTACTGAGGTCTTAGTAATGAAAACAAAAACTATTTCTCTCTATTCAGAACTACAATATTACAATATGTTCTCTCTAGAAAGAGTTAACTAATCCAGAATTGAGGAACCGATGAGAGCCTCAAAAGATGGAAACTCTTGAATATGTAGGAACCACAACCTTGCATTGTTGAGACTTCCAAGGCAAGGAAAAATGACACCTGGAGCCTCGTAGGACACCTGGATCCCAACATTCATTTTGATAATGAGGCCTCAACAATAGAATCGAATCTTGGAAGTGCTTCAACTCACACGTATATATGATTTGTAGATTTTGAACATGGCACTACCTTAACACCCAACAATCTGCGGATGCCAACACATGCCCCACTTAAACTATTCGTGAAGTCTTTGTTGGGAATGAAGCTTATCCTCTTCGACTAATGGCACTTTATTTTCCTATGAAGAGGACTTTTTGATCTTTGAAGTGCATGGTGATGCCATATGGAATCGAGGACCCACTTTTATACCTCATTTACTCCATTCTTGCTGACAACGCCACCTCATCCACTCCATTGTTGTTGACAGTGTCGGAGCCACCATGTGGTGCCTTGGTGTTGTCTCTGAAGAGAATCAAACATTGCTTGTGGCGGATAAGCGCAAGGGCGTCATGTGTCGCTAGCTAGGGGAAGCTGATATATAAATCAAAATCTACAGAATTCGGAAAAGAAAAAGAAAAAGTCGAAGCTAGACGCTCGGCTTACACAACCACATCCGAATGAGATACTTAGCAATCATATCTCAAAGCGTGGATATACTCCACATTTATCGAACACTATAATCCGTAGAAAAAGAAAAATAACAATTATATATAGACCATAGTAATTAGAAGCCTAACGAGTCGTCCAACCGAATTCTTAACCTTTTTCCAAGTAATCAATATTAAATTTATTTTTTTTGTCGGTATGGATAAGGATAAAACTAAATCCCCTTTTTAAAGGCCCCTTACCGAGTGTAAAGATGAATGAGGGCCAAGCGTAAATCGCCATCTTCATCACTAATTTCTACTTAAACGAATTGTTATCTTCCTACTCTTTTCCATGAAAAGAAATCCAACAAAACCCAATGTTTTGAAAAGAACATTGCATCGTAGCCGTCTTTGTCTACACTAATATTCTCTTTCACCATCTTGCCAAAGATTTTGAATTTGATGTGGAATCTGAAAAGCAAAACCTCCCGAGGCTTCCCAAGGATTACACGCTTTACTCTTTGATTTGGAATAAGGCCGTGTCAATTCTGAGTGACAGAGGGCCCCATGTGCTTGTAGCAGGACAAGATTGACAAGTTAATTTGCCTATTATTTTCACTCTCCATCACATCTATGCAGTCAAAGAAAGGGCCTGAAGTAGGATGAGAATTTTACTTTAATGCATTTCTTTTATTATTTGATAAGATACGAAAATTATTGAAACTAGAAAAGGAAAGGACAGCTGACAAGAAAACAGAAAATCGTGCAAGGGAGTCCAGATTAAAGTACAAACTTGTAATTTCAAGCATAGGAATAATTATTATTATGATTGCAACGATGAATTGGGCCATTTTCTTTATCGACCAGCCCACCCATTTCTACCCAATTGTCGAAAGGATAGACGTTAAAGAACATAATAATAAATAATTTGTGGGGATGGCTCTAATTCTCTATAGTTTTGCATGACATAACCCGTTATTTGCTGGAAGAACAGTAAATTGCGCTTTCTAAACTTTTTCAATGAAAGGAGGATTCCCGACCTATGTCTTACTGCCGACAAAATCAATTCATGGGGGCATTGTAATAAAGAAAAAGGAATGATGACGAATAATATCAATGAATTGTCTTTCTTTCTCTTCCTTTTATTTAATTATTGAAATAACGCAAGGAAAATTATATAGAATAAGGTAATTAACAGGTTGTTAAGAAACTGAAAGAGATTATTGCATCACAACAGTTCAATACAATTCAACAAGATTGAGGTAAGAAGAACAAAAGGCTATAGCCCCAAACAGAATAAAGACTTCATTACAAAAGTGTAATTTTAAATTCGAAATTTTAGAGTATAATTGTTTTGTTTCATAGATGTAGAATTTGAAATTTAATGTTATTCAAATAGTTATTGATCTTCATGTGTTCTTTGGGAACCCTTTCCAGTAGTGAATACAAGGAAACAATTTGAAAAATGATATTAGAATAAAATTTTAGCATTTCTATTTATTGGTGAACATTATGCTTTGAAAACACTAACAAGTACCTACTTTTTCATTTACTAAACAATATAGTATGTCTCATCTAGAATATGCAATAACATTATTTTGAAGACCAAAAGCCAAAATATCTACTTTCCAACACAAAACGATGATATTTAAAAATAACTTTCCATTTATTTTTACCCCATGAACAGTCTCAAAAAATTTGCTTCAAACTTTCATTATGCTAATAGAATGAACATTTAACCGGCTGAAACATCTTACATCTTAATCTATCATTCATGGACAATTTGAAGTGTAAGACTTTCTAGGAGGCTCATTTTTAGATCTCCAAACTTGAGCAGTCAATTTTCTCCATGTCTTTTCTTGAAACTTACACTCCAGATTTGATTCAATCTTCAATTTAGAGATAGATAATTGGAAACACAAATAGACATATTTTAAAGGAAAGTAAACAAACTGATACTTAAAAAAACACCACCAATCTTTGGAAAAACTACAATGTAGAGGAGTGCAAAGATTCATAGTTAGGTCCATATGAACAAGCTATTTAACGATAATGACAAACCCTAGACTTCTTGTTTCAAAAATTATTCTTAATGTTTTGTCAAATAGTCCAATCTAGAAAATTAGAATCTCACAAAATCACAAATTACATAATCCTTTTATTGAATAAATAATATGCACACTTTGAAAGAGAGATAACAAGGTTGGTCTTGATATTGCACCATTCTATACTACCAAACACAAAACTGAAAACGTGTTGTGCAAAGAGTGTATTTTTCTAGTTTAGACATTTGCAAATGTGTTCCAAGCCTTCCATATAGAATGTAAAAGAAATGAAGTTTTAATATAAAATAAAAGAGTGAGCAAAATTTTATCTAAAGATTTTCATTTCCCTATGATAGTAGCCTCAATAATACAATGACGAGATATATTTTTCCATGCCGTTCTCCAATAAAAATCTAAGTATCTATTTAGCTGACAAACATGCTATGTTTTGGGATCAACGAACTGCTTGGGCCTAAGGAATGGTCTTACGTAATTCCAATTAGTAATAGATTACCCAAAGACGAATGAATACAACTATAAAGCGACACGGAAAAGACTGAACACCGAAAAGATAAATACTTGTTTCCTCTCTCCACCGCCTACTGTACTAGCTTTAGTACCGCTACGCAAAGGCGAAAAATTGTATATAAACCCACGTTTCTCCTCTGGCTATTCTCAAGCATGGCACCTCCGGTGGGCTAAGTTCAGAGAAATTATCGAAGGTTCAGAGCTAGTGAGGCTCAGAGTAATAGGATTTTAGTACAATGGGTTCAGTGAATATAAGCCATGACGAGCTCATTGATAGATCAGATCAACACGCCAGGCGCAAGAGTAGTACAAGAATTATCTTCACCGGATTGGCTTCTGCACTGGTAGTCGGTGCCGTTATCTTGCTCGCAGTCGGAGTCAATAGGCATGATAAAGAGAGAATTAAAAATGTGAGAACGAATCGTTTGGGATGGGGGAAATCGACGTCAAATGCCGTGAAAGATGCGTGCAGCAGCACGCTTCATCCAGAATTGTGCGTCTCCAGTCTCTTAAGTTATGGCGGCTTGTCAAGTACAGCCGGTCCAATGGAGATTGTGAATGCCGCTGTGAGCGTGGGCATGTTGGCGGTGGAGAAGGTCGAGGTCCACGTTCGCAGCCTTTCTCACCCTGGCCTCGACTTGAGGCAGCGCGGCGCTCTCCACGACTGTATGGAGATGTTGGATGACACGCTGGACGAGCTCAACACCACGCTGTCCGATCTGCACAACACCTCATTTTGGTCCATGCCACAGCACGCCGCTGATCTGAAGACACAACTGAGTGCGGCCATTACAAACCAGTACACTTGTCTAGAGGGCTTCCACCTTTGCAAAGGACATCTCAAACAAGACCTGAATGGTCAGCTGGAGTACGTGTCAAATTTGGTGAGCAATTCTCTTGCCATGGTGAGTAATATTTCTGACAAAGCAAATCAAGCCATGGGTAATGCGGATTCACTTTCCAACCACGGGCGCCGTCTAACGTCTGAGGATGTCATCGCATCTGACGAGGACGGTTTCCCGTCGTGGATGTCGGCCGGAGATCGTCGGCTTTTACAAGCTCCTGCCCATAGTATCGTGGTTAACGCCGTGGTTAACAAGGACGGGAGTGGTCATCATAGAAGCATTTCGGCGGCGGTGGCAGCAGCCCCTGAGAAGAGCAAGAAGAGATATGTTATCCACATAAAAGGAGGGGTGTATCAGGAGAACGTAGATATTCCCAAAAGCAAGCATAATCTCATGTTCATTGGAGACGGCAAAGATGTCACTGTTATTACTGGCAGTCGAAACGTTCGTGATGGCTCCACAACGTTTCATTCTGCAACATTTGGTGAGTTCTCGTTTTTTCCTTTGTTAACACCAAAAAATTTCTATCCTTTTGGACATGACTCCTTACAAATTAGCAATGGAATATTGTATCGTAAGTAGTCGAACCAGTTGATGTAACTAAAATATCTATAAAATTTACAATAGATTGTACTTAATTATTTCAATTTTACGTCACATTCATACATAGTAATTTTGCTTTCAAATAACAACATATACATGTGTTTAAAAGTGTATTTTTTAATATTTATTTTTAGCATCAATCAAAATTTTGACATCATAATCATGGATTACAAAGTTTACTTACAATAATGATTAAATAATCATAGATATATTTTAGATTTTATTTATAATATTTATTTTGTAGATGCAAGGTCATTAGCAATTCATTTAAAAAAGAATATGGGATAGAATATTAAAATTCATCTTTTTATGAAATATTTTATTTATTGTCTTTTTTATATTTAATATTTATATATTTAAATAATTATTTTTTATTCATTTCAATTAAAATTATATAAATAAATTATTTATAATAAATTAAATTTAATATATTGTATTAAATAAAATTTTAAGTTTATATATATATATAACTTAGTTAACTTATATATGTCAATAAGGATGTAGTGTAATGGTCAAGTCATAACATTATTGTAGCAGTCACAAAGGTTCAAACTCTTATTGGGTCATATAGTTCACAAGTCATGCATCTATGATGGGCTAACATGCTCATGGGATGTGTACCTTTGTTAGATTGTTGTGCTTGCATATTGTGGGTCTTCACTTGACCATTAAGATGATAATACTCCTGTAGACTATGGCCCTTAGTAATAGACTCAATGATGAAGCAATTGAGAAGAGATCAATAAATTCATTTCTAGCTATTTATATTTTATAATAATTTAAACTATAATATATAAATATCAATTATTTAAAATTTAATATAAATAGTAAAATATTTTAAATAAATATCTACCATTTATTATACAAGTTATTGTAGGGTTCCTCACTATTGAAATTTTGTATCTAATATTTTCTTATTTTCTAGTGTGCATTAATTTTTTACCTAATAAATAAATGTTATAGTGAGTGGGGTATTAATAAATATGTCTAATTTCATTTCTCTCTAAATTTAAATTTTTTATTTTTCTTTTACATATTCTAATAATTAAAATATTTTTGAGTTTTCTTAGGTATCTTGTGTATCTTTTTTAGTTATATTTTGATATATTATTATTATTATTATTATTATTATTATTATTATTAAAAAAGGTAAGTTGCTACCAAGGGGTTGACACCCAAAATTTTTTTAAGTGGGAAACCATTGTATTTTATGATGTCATCTTGTCAGTTCATGTGGCACATGATGGTGAATGAATAGTCTAGAATGATTATTCTGTATGATTAGACTGATAAAGCTCACATACCAGGTTCCAAGTTGATAAATTATTATTTATATCCTATTAAATAAGAGAATTGTTCATATTTACATTTGACATATACCTATTTTTTTCTTATTATATATAAGAAATTTTTTAGTAAAAAAATCTTAGATGAACTATAAGAAATATGTTATCTTATAGAACATTTTAGCTAAAAAAAATCTACATATGCTAATCTCAAAAAAATTTCCACATCAATTGAAACAACAAATATTTGTAACAATAAACATCTTAATTTTCATAGTTTTATCAAACATATTAATGTAAATCATAATGAAAGGAATTAAGCTAGGCTTGATGATTCTTCTAGATAGAGTCAAGGTACTATAGAAATATTTTCAATAATTAATTTTAGGAAATTTAGGTGGAATTGTACTAATTTTCTTGACTTTGGTGTCATCATTATTTCCTTTTTCAATTACATTAGAGATGCCTAGATTTATAAGGCTTGATAGAGTATAAGATTATATGATATAAGAAAATACAACTTCATTCTATATATTAGCTTTTTACAATTGATTATATAAAAGTGTGACTATCTTATATATATTTATTTAAAAAATGTTAGGAAACACTAATTTCTATTGACTTAAAAGTTATTCTAGTTTACTTTGAAATTTTTTCTTTACTAAATTGTTTATTTTCATTTGAAGAGCTATTTTTATTTTGTATAAAGCTTTTAATTTTACTTTTGGAAAACTTGTCATTTATTATCTTAATATTTTTTCATTTTACTTTTATTTTAAATATTATGTATTTATATTTTATCTTTGATATATTCATTTGTAGGTATCAATATATGTTGAAAAAATTTGATGTTTTGTATTTGAAAAATAAATAATAAATTTCTACTAAACAAAAATTAATTACTTTATAGTATATTTATTTATTTATAGGTTTAATTTCTATATTTAGTTATGGTGGATATGTTTACAACAAGCATAAAACATAGATGGGAGGGATTAAATTTGATAGTCGAACTTATAATTTTTTTTTTTGTGAAGTTATCTATGTAAAGTTGATCTTAAAATGTTAAGACACATCTTATTTTAAAAATGTGTATTATAAATTAGATGTATACATAACTCTAATACTATATAATTTGTAATACTATATACAAAATCTTCTTTTTCATAGAATATAATCTTCCCAAAAAATATTTTATGATAAATATATATAAAGACAGTCATATGTCCATCAAATTAAGACCTTAACAATTGACATTATTTTAAAAAATATAGAAAATAATAAAATAAAAAATAGACAATATAATCAAATATAAAAATAAAACATATAAATATGAAACAAAACAAAAATTTGAATAAAAAAATAAAAAAATCAAAATAATGAATGCAATTTTTGAAATAAAATATTCTACACTATATTTCTTATTATTTTAAAATAAATATATTTAATTTTATAATTAAATTTTTTTAAATATATTTTAATTGTAATACACAAAATCACCACATAAAGCTTATACTACCACTATAAAATATCTCTCTACCATATTAACTTTATATATTCAGAAATAACAATCACATCATATCACAAGCATCAAAGGCCATAAACTTAAGCTGGGTACTTTCATAAGTACATCTCGTGAATTATTTTAATTTTGTGCTTTGGTGGGACTTCAAAGTTAACTGCTGATGATAAAGCAGAGCTATGACAGGATTATATCACCATTTATCTTATGTTTTCTATAAAAAATGTCGACGGCCTTTATTTGGACACACATCAATTTCATTACTTCCTACATCATAATTTCATATAGATATTTCTTAAATTTCTGACCTATAATTTCGTTTTCTCTTTTAATCTAGCCTTCTTATTTAGGCCAGCTCAACCGAAACTGAATCCTATAATTTGGAATGAATATTGCAGCTGTGACGGGGAAGCAATTCATCGCCCGCGACATGACCTTCCAGAATACGGCAGGAGCAGCCAAACACCAGGCGGTGGCCCTTCGCGTAGGATCAGATCTGTCGGCATTCTACAGGTGTAGCATTAAGGGCTTCCAGGACACTCTTTACGTCCACTCCCTTCGCCAATTTTACCGCGATTGTGACATCCATGGTACTGTAGACTTCATTTTTGGCAATGCGGCAGCGGTTCTACAGAACTGTAATCTCGTGGCGCGTAAGCCTTTACCAAAACAAAAAATAACTTACACCGCTCAAGGCAGAGAAGATCCAAATCAGAACACCGGCATCTCTATACATAAATGCAGGTTGATAGCAGACCCTGGCTTAGCTGCCGTGAAGAGGTCGTTCCAGGCTTATATGGGAAGGCCATGGAGGAAATATTCTCGTACTGTAATAATGCAGTCATACCTGGACGATCTGATTCAGCCCGCCGGTTGGTATGAATGGGCTGGAAACTTTGCACTGGACACGCTCTATTATGGAGAATACATGAATATCGGCCCCCGTGCTCATACAGCAAATAGAGTAAAATGGCGGGGCTACCATGTCATCAAGACACCAGGGGAGGCAACCCGGTTTACTGTTGGTCAATTCATACAAGGAAATTCTTGGTTGCCATCTACAGGTGTTCAGTATTCTTCAGGTCTTATATAGTTAACAGCATAGTAAGAAATGGTGTGTGTAAATTATTAGCCACCCTTTCCAGTGTTTTTTGCTTTTATCTGCTTTACTAGTTTTCGAGCATGTTCCAGTGTTTCAAACTTAACAAAGGACTTTAAAAGCATTTTTCAATGGAGAACTAAAATGCTCGACGGAGAGAAGTGGTTATAGGAATTCCTTAAAATTGCGTAAATTCAGATTTAATCCAAAGAGCCGAAGTGCATTCCACAGAGCTCGCAGTGCGTGCACAACATCCCGTGCAACATATTGACAAGAAAATTTGCGCAGCTTTAAAACCTGCATGAAATATTGACCATAGATTTTTATTTTTATTTTTTTCAAAAGGATAAATTATATTAATTTATAAAACTGAAAGAGTTACATAATAATTTTTATGCAGTAATACCTGTTAGAACAAAAATCCAAAGAGATTTGTTATAAATCCACATCCAGCAAGTCTCATAAAGGAACAAGAAAACAAAAGAACGGCAAGTACAGAAAAGAAAACTATCAACCCAAATTATGATGGAGTGAAAAAAGTTTTCAACTATGGGCTCAAGAAAGAGATCCCCAATTCATAACATTTCACTTATGATCAACATCAAAAGCCCATTTACCCAAACAATCTGCAACAACATTCCACTCACAAGGAATATGAATAAAAGAGATGGAATCGAAATTTCAAGCCATGCAAAAAAATTGAGGCACACAAAACAACAATTTTCAAGAAGATTGAGAAACTTTCCCATTATTCACTTTGAATCCATCTTAAAAATAACTTTTTCCCAACCCAACTCATAAGCTTTCTCCATAGCTACTAAGACAGCTTGAGCCTCCATGTGCTTATTTGTAGCAATCCCCATAGTTGATGAAAACAACAAGTGAACTAACCCAATACCATCTCTTCCAATTCCACCAATACCTCCTGCCCCTAGATTACCTCATGAAGAACCATCAATATTAATTTTATAAAATACCAGAGGTGGAAGAGACCATTTACCAACTCTATTTACCCTATTCAAAGAGCTAACCTTATGCTTAAGGTTAGTTGAGAAAGTCACTTCTTCCAAAGCTAACTCTTGAAAAAATAGATTATCAAAAGAAGGAAGAACATCATCCAAAGAGCACTTAGTCTATAAGGTTTCTTTCAATGAACTTTCCTCATGGTTGTGACCAATCCATCTATTATAACTGAAATTAATGGGACAACAATATTAAATTTCAATTGTAATAGTTGTGGATAAAGGGGCAGAGGAGTAGAAATAAATCAGAGCAGCAAACAAAGAGCATACAACAATAAAAGAAAATTAATTCAACTGGAATTGAAAGTTGCTCAGAAAACACAGAATTGACACAGTAGAAAATAGACAACAATTAGATTTATATATATTCATTAATATGGAGAGCTTTGATGCCCTATTCTTCTTTACACCATATTCTCATATGCAGAGCTTTGTTGCTCTCTTTCCTGTTTCTTCTTGCATTATGCAAAATGATCACGAAAAGGAATTAAAACCAAAAGCAATGGTGGGCATCTAAGGAGTAATAAAATATTAATATCTTTTACTACCCACAAGGTGTGTGAGAGTAAATAGGTAGATAATGTGAATTAATCCAAATCTCCCAAATCTTCTCCAAAAAGTATTCCTAATAAATTGCCTTAAAATTTGGTACATATCCTTAGTTGGAGGGAATTTGCATAATTAATTAGTGATTACATATCTCTAACACTCCCCCTTAATCTCAACTAGCTGACAATCTGCACAAAAAAACTTCCAGAGCATCCTCCTTCAAGTTCTGGAGCATCAGACTTCAAGTTTCGGAGCATCTTCCTTCTGTTCCTGAATTATATTCAAAAGTTCTGGAGCATTCATCTTTAGCACAAAATCCCAAACAAATTCTCAAGTATTCAAATGCATCTATTGCCAATGGTTTAGTGAAGATATCATCAAATTGATCTTTTGATCTACAGAACTCCAAACATATTTCTTTGTTATTCACTAACTCTCTTATAAAATGATATCTAGTGTCTATGTGCTTGCTTCTTTTATGAAAAATATATTTTTTAGACAATGCAATGGTTGATTTATTATCACAGTAAATCTTTGTTGCTTCATCTTGTTTATGCATCAACTTAGCTAACATTCTTCTCATCCATACGACTTGACATGATGCTGTTGTGGCTACAACATACTCTGCTTTTGCTGAAGAAAGTGTGACAATGGGTTGTTTCTTTGAAGCCCATGATACAACCCCTAATCCAAAATTAAAGACATAACCAGAAGTACTTTTTCTATCATCTATGCTACCAGCACAATCGTTGTCCGTGTATCCAATGAGTTTGAAGTCATCTACAGATGAATATAAAATTCCATAGTTCTTAGTTCCACATACGTACCTCAATATCCTTTTTCCAGCTTGCCAATGAGAGTCTTTTGGAGACTCCATGAACCTTGAGATAAGACTCACACCATACATGATGTCAGGTCTTGTGGTAGTCAAGTACATGAGACTACCAACCATCATTTTAAACAGTTTAGGATCAACTAATGAACCATCATCTTCTTTGCTTAATTTCAGTCCTGTTACAACTGGTGTAGGAGCTGATTTGCAATCCAACATATTAAATATTTTCAATACATCACTTGCATATTTTGATTGAGAAATAAAAATACCATCTGCTGATTGCTTAACTTCTATTCCCAAAAAATATTTCATAAGACCCAGATCAGTCATCTCAAACTCTTTCATCATAGCTGCCTTAAAGTGATTTATAGAAAGGTCTCCCATAAAGATCAAATCATCTACATAAAGAAAAGCTATCAGCATTTTACCTTCTTCATCCATCTTGATATATAAATTAGGCTCACTGTTGCACCTAATAAAACCATTCTTAATTAAAGAAGAATCAATTCGACTGTACCATGCTTTAGGAGCTTGCTTGAGTCCATAGAGTGCCTTTTTCAGCTTATATACTTTGCCTTCATGACCTATAATTTCTTATCCTTTCATCTGCTCAACATAAACTTCCTCTTCAATGAAACCATTTAAAAATGCAGATTTTACATCCATTTGAAAAACATGCCACTTCTTTTGAGCTGCAATGGCCAAAACACTTCTTACCATATCCAAGTGAGCTACCGGTGCAAATGTTTTAGTGTAATCAATACCAAGCTGCTGATTGAAACCTCTAGCAACCAACCTTTCCTTATGCTTCAACACGTTTCCATCCATCCCATACTTTGTTTTATAAATCCACTTTACACTTATTATATCCTTTCCTTGCGGGCGATCCACCAACTCCCAAATATTGTTCTTTTCAATAGCTTCAATCTCTTCATCCATAGCTTCATCCCATGCTTCATGCTTAATTGCTTCATAAAGAACATTGGATCAGCAACTTCTAAAAATAAAGCAAAAACATAAAATGAATTTGATGTGTCAACACTAAAATCAACTTCATATATATCTCTTAAACTCCTTGTTTTTCGCTGCAATAAGCTTTCCAATGTAGGATCCGATGAGCTGCTTCTATCAACTGAGTTTGATGGACTTCCAGATGGTGTTATGGCTAGTGTTCTTTGTGGATTTTGTTGTGTAGGTGTAAAATTCTAATTTCTTGAAAGCCTTGTTGTAGAATAAGGTGTAGCTTGTGATACAACTTGTGTTGCATGTCCGGGAGTGGAAGGATGTATTGCTTGAGGAATACCTTGTTGTTCTATCACTTCATCAGTCATATCATCATGTGGATCAACTGCTGCTACACTTATTATTTTTTCTACACTTCCATCCCATGCTTCGTTCTCCACAAATTGCACATCCCTGCTGATTATAACTTTTCTTGTAATTGGATTAAACAACTTGTAAGCTTGTGTATCTTCTGAATACCCAACAAAAATACATTTCTCACCTCTATTAACCAATTTCCTTCTCAACTCTTCAGGCACATGAGCATATGCAATGCATCCAAAAACTTTGAAGTGAGCAACATTGTGCTTTTTACCACTCCAAGCCTCTTGAGGAATCACATTTCTTACACTTCTAGTTGGACATCAATTTAAAATATAAACAATAGTTGCTACTGCTTCAACCCAGTATTCATTTGGTAAATGCCTTGATTTCAACATACTTCTTGCCATATCCATGATAGTTCTATTTCTTCTTTCAGCCACACCATTTTGTTGAGGTGTGTAACAAGCTGTAAATTGTTTGTGAATATCATGTTGGCTGCAATAATTTAGAAAATCATTAGAACTATACTCACTGCCTCTATCAGTCCTTAATATTTTGATGTAGTAACCACTTTTCTTCTCTACAAGAGCCTTGAACTGCTGAAAGACTCCAAATGCATTAGATTTATGCCTCAAAAAATAGACCCATGTCTTTCTTGTATAATCATCAATAAAAGTCAAAAAATATGTGCAACCTCTAATGGAAGGAGTTTGCATTAGTCTACATATATCAGAGTGAACAATATCAAGTGGTTTACATGCTCTTTCTGATTTTCCAATAGGGAAGGTCTCTCTCTGCTGTTTACCCAAGATGCACGCTTCACATACCCTTTCCAGTTTTTGAATCAATGGAAGCCCCTTAACCATATTATTTCTATGCAACAAATTTAGACCTCCAAAGTTTAAATGGCCAAATCTTAGATGCCATAACCAAGATTCATTCTTTACCACTAACTGAAAAGCTGTTTGAAAAGTTACATTACCATTTTGTTCATCTTTGGTTTCAATTTCTGTCTTTCCAGAGCAACCTTGCTTTATTCTAGAGCAACCTTCTGGAGCAACTTTGCAACTGTGTTCTTTTCTAGAGCAACTTTGAGAGGCGTCTTGAGAATTTTCATCCTTTAATGTTGTTCCAACTTGTGTTTTTTCTGCCATATGATAAGCTTCAGTTGCGTTTCTTTCGATGTCAGGTTTCAACCTTAATGGGAACATTCAATTTTTTGTCATTTGTACCTCTGCTATCAACTGTGTACTTGGATATTTATCAAGAATAACACATGCATTATTTTTCATATAAATCCTATATCCTTTTTGCACTAATTGACCAATTCTCATCAGATTATGTTTCAAACCAATAGCATAAAAAACATCATGAATGACTTTTTTCTCCCCCTTTTTGGTTAGAATGTCAAGAGTGCCTTTTCCCATAACATTCACTTGATTATTGTTCCCAAGAGTAACATTTAAAGTGACTGATTTATCCAAGCTTGAAAATAATTCTAGATTTCTAGACATGTGATTACTACAGCCAAAATCTAAATACCAGATATCATTTGGACTGTCTTGAACCATATTGCATTCAATTGGTTATTTTGTAGAAATTGCTTTAGCAATCTTTGCACATGCAATAAACATAAACTTTTTTGTAGAATTTTGTGGGGGATTTTGACTTTGTCTTGCTTGGTCATGTTGTTTCTTTGCACACTCAGAAGAGTAGTGACCATACTTCTTGCAGTAATGACATTGAACATGTGACTTATCTTGTCTTTGACAACTTGGATGACTTTGAAAGTGTTCATTGTTATGTCCTCTTCCACCTTGGTTTGCAGGACTGTTGCTACGTCCTCTAAATGAATTTCTTCCTCTACCTCTTCCATGACTTATTGAAGCTTGAGAAGAGAAATCATTCTCAATAGAGGTGTGTGATCTGTTCAACCTATATTCATGATTTATCAAAGATGCATGCAATTCATCCATTGTCAGTTGGGTTAAATCCTTAGTTTCCTCTATGGCAATAACTAAAGGATCAAACTTAGTAGGAAAAACCCTTAAAATTTTCTCAACTATCCTTGTCTCTTCTAATGTTTCCACATGAGATTTTATCTGATTTACTAGCCCAACAACTTGAGTAAAAATAACTCCAGAGATTCTGAATCTTTCATACTTATATTTTCAAATTCTCTTCTAAGTATTTGGAGTTTTGCAGCTTTAGCTTTGTCCTTACCTTGATAGGTTGTTTGCAATGTGTCCCATGCCTCCTTTGCTTATGTTGCTACTGAAACTCTTGGCAGTATGCTTTCATGCATTGCTTGATGAATGTAGAAAAGGGCTTTTCCATCCTTCTTTCTCTAATATTTCAAGAGATCTTTCTCTGCATGTGTGAGAGCATTATAAGCTACTTGGTCTATAGGTTTTGCATAACCATTCTCAACAATTTCCCAAACATCATGAGACCTAAATAGGGCTTTCATGGTCAATGACCAATATTCATAATTTTTTCTAGTGAAAAGAGGAGTTTGCAGGCTAGACAAGGAAGCACCAGACGTTGAGGTTGTGGAAGCCATTGATGGATGTTAAACAAGAAATAGGTGCAGACCCAAAAAAGAGACTAGAAGTTTGAATTAGTGGCTCTGATACTAGATGTGGGTAAAGGGGTAGAGGAGTAGAAATAAAATAGAGTAGCAAATAAAGAGCATACATCAGTAAAAGAAAATTAATTCATCTCAAATTGAAAGTTGCTCAAAAAACATAGAATTGACATAGTAGAAAATAGACATCAATTAGATTTATATATATTCATTAATATGGAGAGCTTTGATGCCCTATTCTTCTTTATACCATATTCTCAGATGTAGAGCTGCGTTGCTCCCTTTCCTGTTCCTTCTTGCTATTAATAGTATATGTCTATATTGACATAAAGTGATGGTTTAAATGTGGCATAATATTAAACTATTTTATAATTTAAGAGTTATTTTATTTTATTTTAAATATCCATCTAAAATATTTAATAGATTCATGAATAATAATTAAATATTTAAGAGAAGTCATAGATAATAGATTCATTTTAACATTTACTCAAGAATTAAAATTAAAGTAACTAAAATAAAATAACACTTCAATAAATAAAATAATAAGAAAATATATGTAAAAGATGCAAAAGATGTCATTCTTGAGAGACTAAATTTCTATTGGTTTTCATATTAAAATAAAATATCCGCCTATAACATAATATATCTTGACATTTTTTACATATTTTTTTCCTAAAGATAGCTATGCTAGTTTTACTTTAGAATGATTTTAAATTTATTTTTAATAAATTTACATTATTCTTTTTTTATTTACTTTATTTTTATTAGAAGAGTTATATATTATGTAATTTGATAAATAAAATAGTAAATAATTAGATAATTGATATTTATTGAATGTTTCTTAAAATTATATATGCATAAGTTAAAGAATTAAAACCAACTTAAAACACTATCACTCCAAATGTTATTTGATGAGTGTAAATAATCTTTACATTTTAAATTAATATTTAATAAATAAATGACGTGCATATTTTTCACACTTTAAGTTGTTCATTTTATCTTTTAAGCTTTACATACCATACAATTTCTTTTTTTGGGATACATTTTAAATTAATATTTAATAAATAAATGACACATATCTTTCACGCTTCAAGTTCATCTTATCTTTGAAGCTTTACATGGAATGCAATTTCTTTTTTAGGGATGTAATTATCTAGCCTCACATATGTCAAATAGGTTGAATGTACTTGATTAACTTTATTTTCTCTTATTTAGATTATATATCTTGAAAGATTGAAGTAAAGACCTTCTTACTTTATAGTGTCGTATTAATCATCTTATGTAAGGAATTCAAGGTCAATGGTTGTTTATTTTAACTTTTACTTAAATCTTTTTTTACACCATTTAATTTATAGTTTTTTGAAAATCCATTTAATTTTTTAATAATAATTCAATAAACCATTAATAATAATGACAAGCAAGAAATACTTTAATTTTTACTTCACATGTTAGCATTTATATTTACATTTTAATTTTGTAGGATTTTTTCTTTCAAATATATTTTGTGTTAAAAAACTCACACCATTACACTCTACCCCTTGCTTCCACTATAGTTATGCCTCTCTATGTAATAAAATAACTATATTAAAAAACAATTATTTTATTTACTAAATAGTTATTTTATAGTTATAGTTTTTATTTTTCAATATTTGACTTAGTGATTTAAGAATGAATAAAATTTGATGTTGAGACTAAAATATGAATGTCTTAGGATTTAAATAAAATCATGACAACTTGCAAGTCACCTAGGCAATATAAATTACTATTTCCACTATGAAGGGTCAATTCTATGGATTTAGATCATCTTTTTGCTCATAGAAAGGTTCAAAACATGCAAAAATAATTTAATAATTTGTACAAAATTAATTTTAGGTTTTTCTAGTTTGTCTATGCTTTCTCTATGTTTATTATTAGATGAAATTGGCAATATTTAAAAATTCCTTCAAAGGCTTGACATTATATCAAAAAGGGAAATATTCTCCTAGGTATACCCTAATGAAACTTAAATAAATAATCAAGGAAAATATTATTTAGCCATGCATATGCTCCTAAGATAAATGTGTATATCTAGATTAGTTTCAGAGAACCAATCAAATGTTTTCCTTCCCTATATGTAAATGATATTCAAATTAATTATTGGATGACCAAAGGAATGCAATTGAGTGCCTTTAAATATAATTGCAAAGTAATAAATATTCCAATTATGTGTTAAATTATCTCTAAGTGGGAAAGGAATGGGAGTGAGTTATTCAAACTTTGAATTTCAATTTTAAAATGTCAAAGGTCAAATCCAAGAATATATGGTCAATGTTCTGAAAATGTAAAATAAAATCATGAAATTCTAAGAGAGATACAATTTAGATCTCATCAATTTTCTTCATATATATATAAGATGTTGTAAATATGAGTTGTGGTTTAAAATTCATGATCTTGAAGTAGTAGACATCTATATTTAGCCATGAAGCAAAAAAGTGATATAATCGAGGTGAGAATGAAATATGTGAGGATAAATGTATAAATAGGTGTAATAAATGTAGAATATGTGATAAAATAAGGAAATATGGACAAGGTATGGATAAAGGTTGTAGGAATGTATGCAATTGAAGAGTAACAACATGGGACTATCACATCTCATTTTTGAATCCTGAAGACTATGCTATATTTTAATGTGGTTTAAATTAAGATGTCAAAAATTATTTTGAGGATTTTATATTATGATGTGTAGTGTCATATATTATACTCTCTTTAAGGGGAAGGTACAATTTTATGATCTATTTGGAACTTGCTTTAGTAACCTCTCCATGATTATATTCTTAGGAAAAACATGATAAATAAAAACAAGAACAAGTTATCAAAAAGTGGGATATCTAGTTTTCATTAAGAAATAGAGGTATTTTGTGCAAGGAACAATAAGGATTATGCCTTATTTCACTAGTAATGTATTTATGTGCACTTAAATTCAAAGTGCATAGTCTACTCAATATCATCAATCCTCTTCATGGTGGTTTCAAGGATGGATTACATGACAATGGAGGTGTTGTAGGAATATTAGTGATAATAGGTAGACTATTGATAAATTGAGGTGGAGTAGTGGAGAGAGGAATGATAGAATCAAAGATAGAAAGAGTATGATATGGTACAATAGGATTATAGTTTATCTAGGAGGTAGGAACATAGAACATAGAGAAATAATATTGGGAGTGATGCAAGAAATAAGTGGTTAATGTGATGGGAAGGGAAAAGGAGCAAGAGAGGAAGTGAATTGTAGAAAGTAAAATGTTCTTAATAATGGAATATGGATCTTTTGATTGGGAAGGGAGAAGAGCACCATGAAGAGAACTTGAAGTATTCATGATTTTGTGTATTCTTTTAAGGACCTACATTTCATAAGATTTAGACATAAACATTTTTTGAATAGAATTAGATAAATTTAGAGATTTAAAGGATTAGTTTCATCATCAAGATTCAAAAAATCATCTCTAAGAATGTGGTTCATATTAGAAATATCATACTTATCCATATTAAAAAAATGGACCTCACAACCAAAAGAATCCTATCCATTCAAATTATTAAATTGGGGAATTTATAATTTTAACTACCAAAGCCTCATTTTCAAACATAGAAAAGTATAGGATTTTGGTTGATATTTTGCATATAGAAAATGGTGGATAAAAGAAAATAGTCAATACAATTACAAACAAGCTTCAAATATAAATAAAAAATGGTAAAGATTCATAACATAAAAGATGAAAAGAAAGCCCAAAAATCCAAGGTAAAACTGCAGGGGTTCAAATATCAGATTCCCTACAATATAGGGCAAAATATTCACCCTACAACTAATTATCTATCTAATTTTGATAAGTGATAAAAAAATAATAATAATCTATTCCTACCTCAAAAATGTTGAGCTATGATTATCAAAATTAAATGAAAAGCTAGAGTTTTATCAACTCTTTGATGATGTTAAATCATAGAGCTGCTAATTTGACTATATGAAAGTGCTTGATGGTGTAATCTAAAACTTTGGAAACAAATTTAAGGTGGGAAATATTAAGGTTTAGGAAGATTAGAGCAATAAACATTAACAATTATACATAGATTAAATAACTTGGAAATAACAATGAAGAATAACACAAAAGAGATCAACACAAAAAATTTACGTGGTTCACCCAATATTGGATACATCCACAGAAACTCAGCCACCCAATATTTTATTATCCAGTACAAAACAAATTGCAATCTCACGAACACACGCTACTACAACATACATCCCAACTGCTTATAACAAGCTTTTTCAAACCTTCTAGAATTATGGTGTTGCAAGGTCAATTTTCATTTGATAAAAAAACCTTGACATCTTAGTGGGAAAACCTTGACGAGTTAATGAAAGAAATTAAATTTGAGGGCTACACCCTTGAATCCTTGCTATCAGGGGCTACCACCCCTGAACCCCTGTTGTCAAGGGTTGTCGCCCTCAAACCCCCACTCAGTGCCCGACCCGACCTCGAACCTTGGCAAGGATACATTAGAAGTGTACAATATTTCCATGTAATTCAATCACCACATATCAACAATATCCCACTTGGAGACTGATTAGGCTCCACACCAAACAATCTCCCACTTGGATATTGATCTTGAATGACACCACTGCACTTGCAGCTCCCACTGGATTATAGGTCTAGTTGGTTTCTTAGGTCCACCATTATTAATCATAAGGCCAAAATAAATTGATGAAGAAATCAGTTTCTCCCATGTAACTACCTTTGTGAACATATTTGGAAGATTCTCACTTGTGTGAATTTTCTCCAACTTCAACTATCCATCCTCCAAAATTGACCAGATGAAGTGGTATCTTAGTTGTATGTGCTTAGTTTTTTAGTGCAGAGTTGAAATCTTAACAAGATGAATGGAACTCTGGCTATTAGTGTACAAAGGGCTATCTTCTTGTCATTTTCCTAATTCCTCCAAAAAATGATGTAACCAAATCATCTCCTTGCTAGCTTTCATAGTAGCAACATACTTAGCTTTAGTGGTTGAAAGCACAACAAAAATTTGTAGTCTAGAAATCCAACTGACTGTAGTACGTCCTACAATAAAAACATACCTTGTAGTACTCTTCCTACTATCAATATCACCCACCTGATTAGAGTCAGCATATCCTTTTACTACATAATTTTTTTCTCCAAAACATAGTTTCTTTGAAGTAGTACCTCTCAAATATTGGAGAATCCATTTTTACCACATTCCAATGTTCCATTCCTAGATTGCTCATATACGTGCTCACAACTGCCGTTGTATGTGCAATATCTGGCCTTGTGCATACCATTGCATACATCAAGCTACCAACTGCTCATGCATATGGTATTTTAGACATTTTTTCTTCCTCTTTTGGTTTCTTTGGACACATCTCCTTATTCAACTTAAAATGACTAAGAAAAGGTGTACTAATTGCTTTTGCATCTTGAATGTTAAACCTTTTCAACACCTTCTCTACAAAATCACTTTGAGACAAAAATAATTTTTTGTTTGTCTTTTCCCGTGTGATCCTCATACCAAGGATTTGTTTTGTTACACACAAATCCTTCATAGCAAATGAATTTTCTAATTTCTGCTTAAGTTCATTAATATGTTGCATGTTAGACCTAGCAACAAGCATGTCATCAACATAAAGCAAGATGATAATATAGCTGCCATTATCCAATTTCTTAAAATAAACACAATAATTAGAATGAAATCTTTTTGTAACCTTGTTCAACCATAAAACTATTAAATTTTAAATACCATTGGGTGATCCCATAATAGTGGTTTACAATTTTTGGCTAAACTGGACACTGAAATTATTATTTTTAACTAAATCTTCACATTCAGGCACCTATCGCGGCTAAACTGTGAGGAATTTGAAGATGGTACAAACTAGAGTCTCATCAAATTTTGTCTGTAGATTCTAAAAATATTTTTTTCAAAATTTTTAGAATCAAATTGCACTTCTTTTTCCATCTCCCATGAAAATAGATTTTTTTCAGAAAACAACATTTTTAAAAAGTGATGCACACTGTATAATGCATAACTTTTTTTCCATGAAGATTAAAATTCTAATTCTTTCAAATTTAGATTTGTAACTCTGATATCTAGTGCTTCCACTTGGTTAGATAGTTTTTTATTGAATATTTTTTCCTTAATAAAGTTTCAAAGTCAAACGAATTACAATTCAGACAAGGCAACTGTATAACGCGTAACTTTTTTTGTATATGTCAAAATTTAATTTAATTTTTTTTGTTGGATCAAGGACTTCAATATCTGGTGCACTCATATTTTTCATTTTTTTGATAATCTTCTATTTTTCCACATGTGAAGAACAAAGAAATTCATTTTTCATGAAAAACCTATGTTTAATAAAACTTAAAAACAAATACATAACAAAACCAAAACATATTAAAATTATATTCATTGGATAGCTTGTTCGAATACCATAATCATTTGAAATAAATTTTAAATGAATTCATTTGATCCCTAAAATCTAAATCAAAAGTGATTTTTTATCAGCATTTTGATAGGTGTAAAGGAGACGATTTATAGGTATGGTTTAAAACTAGCGAGGTTCTATCCAAGGGGGTTTGATCTAAGGTGATTTGATCAAACCCTCTTCAATTGGAATCCTTAAAATGGAACTTTTTAAGGCTTAAATCATTATATTTTCTAAAAATATGTGATTTCAGCTAAAATTCACTCCTCTTAGGAATTGTAAACCACTATTATGACATCACCCCATTCCTGAGGTTCTCTCTTCAGGGCATACAAACTCTTCTTTAACCTGCACACAAATTCCTCCTTACCCTTGACCTCATATCCCTGTGGTTGTTGCATGTATATTTCCTCTTACAAATCCGCATGGAGAAATGCTATTTTCACATCTAGTTGTTCAAGATACAAGTATTCCATAGCCACAAGACATAGAATAGTTCTAATAGAAGTCACCAAGTTACAACCGAAGAAAATATTTCATCAAAATAAATACCTTTTTCTTGTGAAAAACCTTTTACCATGAGTCTAGTCATATATTTTTTTTCACCTCCATCTTCTTCCTTCAACCTGTAAACCCATTTATTTGGAAATGCTCTTTTACATGTAGGCAATCAGACTAAGTCCCAAGTCTATTTCTACAATAAGGAATCCATTTCCTCTTTCATGCCTAGCTCCCACTGCTTTTTGGTATCTACCTGCATTGCTTCTTCATAACCTTCAAGTTCACCAAAATCAATATAGAATATAATGATGGAGAAAATATTTCTGGAGGTCTAGTTATCCTTGTAGAACATCTAACACTTGTAGGAGTCTATGGGATAACTTGTTGTTGAGCATCATGTACCACTAGTATTTTATTTTCTGGAATCTCATCCAACACTACATATTCCTTTTTGGCATGTTCATTCTTCTTTTCTTACAACTGATTCTTATACATGACCTTCTCATTGAATATAACATCTCTACTCCTAACGATTTTATGATTTTCATAATCCCATAACTGATAACCAAATTCATCTACTCCATATCCAATGAAGGCACATTTTTTAGACTTAGCCTCAAGCTTGGTTCTATTTTCAATATCAACATGGACAAAATGTTCACAACCAAAGGTTTTTAGAAATGAATAGTTTACCTTTTTACTCATCCATTCCTCCTCTAGAATGCCACCATCTAAAGGATTTGAAGGTCCCCTATTTATTAAATAAAAAACATGGTATGTACATCACCTGCCTAAAACTGTAAGGGTAATCCAGCATGGAATCTCATGCTCCTTGTATGCTCCATAATGGTCCTATTCATTCTCTTAGACACACCATTTTCTTGTTGGGTTCCAGGAACCGTTTTCTACCTACGGATTCCATTGTATGAACAGTAATTTTCAAATTCTCTACTACAATACTCACCTTCATTATTATATCTGAGACACTTCAACTTATTTCATGTCTCATTCTCAACCAAAGCTTTACACTTTTTAAAAGTTTCAAACACTTCTATTTTTTTTTAGGAAATGCACCCATGTTTTCCTATTTGCATCACAAATAAATTAATATAATAAAAGAGCCACCAAGAGAAGATACCTGAGATGGTCCCCATACATTTGAATGCACAAGCTCTAATTTCTCACTCTTCTTCTCTTTCCCAACTTTGAGAAATTAGACTCTTTTTTGTTTTCCATAAACACAATTTTTGTAGAACTCCAAGTCAATCTGCTTCAAACTTGGTAGAAACTTTCTAGAGTGAAGGATCATCATCCCTTCCTCACTCATGTGCCCAAATCTATCATGCCATAGTTCTATTTCTATCCCTTTAGCAAGTGTTACAACTATCTCAGTAGCAACTATTTTTATAGTAGCTAAGGTAGAAAAAATATTACCAGTACACAAATACAATGTTCCTACCTTTTCACCTTTAGCTACTACCAATGCACCTTTAGTGACCTTCCAGACTTTGTCGAAAAAGGTGACCATGCAACCTTCACTACCCAGTTGTCCTACATAAATTAAATTCCTTCTTAAATTTGGAAGATGCCTTACCTCTTTTAGCAACCATTCATTTCCATTCTATAAGTTGATTTTTATCTTTCCTTTTCCAACAATTTGACAGGGTTCATCATCACCCAAACATACCTGTCCAAAATCACCTTGAACATAATCTATAAAATATTTCCTATGGGGTGTGGCATGCAATGAATCCCCTAAATCTATTACCCAAGAATCATTAACATTATCTAAATACAAAATTAAAGCATCCTACAATTTATTACTTGCAACATTAGCTACCTTACTATCTTCATGTTTTCCATCTCATTGTTTTCCTTTTTGAGACCAACAATCCTTCTTCAAGTGTCCTAGCTTTCCATAGTGCCAGCAATCTAGTCTTCCTCTCGATTTAGATCTACCTTTCTTCGACTTCCCTTGTGACTTCCCATGATTTTTAGGGATTTTTCCTCTCCTTTGTTCTTCCCCTATTCTTTATAGTCAAAGCATTACCTAATGTTGAACTCTCACCTATGCTTTTCCATCACATTTCCTAGCTAAGGATAACACCAACATCATCAAATTTCAGTGTATTTGAACTAGAGATAGAGTTACTTGCAATCATTACCAAGCTTTTCTAGCTTTATGGAAAAGAAGATAAAATAAAGAGATCCCTCACTTCTTCATCAAAATTTACTTTTACAGAAGTTAACTGATTGGTAATTGTATTAAAATCATTTAAATGATTTGTCACAAATCCACCTTCAATCATTTTCAGATTAAACAAATGCTTCATGAGAAATATCTTATTTGAGGCTGATGTTTTTTCATACAATTTACCCAATCCAAACATCATATCCTATGTTGTCTTCAAATGCTTCTATTATATTGAATGCCACAAATGGTACCAGGCACAACTGAATGGTTCCTAGTTCCTTTCTATCCAGAATCTCTCATTCTTCATCAAACATTGTAGCATCTTTCTTTGCTTTTCCTTGCAATGGTTGACATAGATCCTTTTGATACAAATAATTTTCCATCTACATCTTCCATAATTGATAATTTTGGTTGTTGAACTTCTCAACTTTGAATTTTCCTTCTTCCATTGCTCTCACTCAAATCTAAAGTTTTCTTTCCAATCAACCAAAATACACATGGCTCTGATCATACTAGTTGTTAGGGTTCAGGAAGATTGGAGCAATAAACATTAACAATTATATGTAGATTAAATAACCTAGAAATAACAATGAAGAATAACACAAAAGAGATCAACACAAAAATTTAACATGGTTCACCTAATATGAGCTACATCCACATAAACTCATCCACCCAATTATTTTGTTATCCAATATAAAAATTATTACAATCTCATGAACACACACTGCCGCAACATACAAGCCAACTACTTATAACAAGCTTTTTGAAACCTTCTAGAATTAGGGTTTTAGAAGTTCATTTTTCATTTGTAGGAAAAATTTGATGTCTCAGCATGAAAAACCTGGTGAGGATACATAGCTACTATGAAAGCTTGATCCTTCATGTGCTTATTTGTGTCAATCCCCATAGTTGATGAAAACAACAAGTGAACTAACCCACTACTATCTCTTCCAATTGCACCAATACCTACCACCCCTAGATTACCTTGTGAAGAACCATCAATATTAATTTTATAAAATAAAAAAGGAGGAAGGGACCATTTACCAACTCTACTTACCCTATTCAAAGAGTTAACCTTATAATTAAGGTTATTTGAGAAAGTCACTTCTTCCAAAGCTAACTTTTGAAAAAGTAGATTATCAAAAGAAGAAATAACATCATCCAAAGAGCACTTAGTCTATAATGTTTCTTTCAATGAACTGTCCTTATGGTTGTGACCAATCCATCTATTATAACTAAAATTAATAGGACAATGATATTAATTTGAAATTGTAATAGTATAATGTCAATATTGACATAAAGTGATGGTTTAAATGTGGCATAATATTGACCTCTTTTATAACTTAAGATTTATTTTATTTTATTTTAAATATCCATCTAAATTATTTAATAGAATAATCAATAATAATTAAATATATATTTAAGTGAACTGTAATTTTTTGGCACCTTGATCCTTTTTAACGCTTCTAGGGTTTTTCACCTAAAAGGAGAAAGTAGAGCCAAAAGTCTAGTTAGCTTCACTCAAATTATGCAATGTATGATGTTATTTGAACTAAATAGAATGAAATGAGTGTCTTTATATGAAATAATTGACTGGTTATGTATGTAAAACCTAAGAATCATGCAATGTTGGAAAACATAATGTGATATGCAAACAATGAACTATGAATGAACAAATGCAAAACAAAAAGGAAAAGGGTTGAAATAGAGTGCACCTGGGCAAAGATTGGAGAATTTGCAATATTTTGAATGCTGTATGAAATCATAGAAAATCACCAGTGGGACTCATTCACCACTGATGGTGAATCAGTCCTAGTTCTGATGAAAACTGCCAGGAAAAGGTTTATGAGTGTCAGGATCAGGAATCTGACAGAATATAGATTTCAAGCCTTAAGGTGGGACTCATTCGCCACTGATGGAGAATAAATCCTCTCCCAAAATTCTAAGAAATCAAGGGACAATTTTGTAGCACCAGATCTAAGGTTGCCTACCTGTTGGGTTACCAAAGTCAAATTTGCAGAAAACGGACAAAATCTCTTCTCCAAGCTTGAAATAGGATGTAGTTGACTTGAAACACTTTGTTGACTTCTTGTCCACTTTTCAACAACTAGATGCTTGTCAAATTTGCATTCACAAGTCTGCAAACATGCATGCAAGAGGGGAAAATGGTTAAGGGTTAGGTTATAGGGATTTGCCTTCATCAAATCCCACTTTGGTAATCAAACCCTTAATGAAATAATGAAAGGAAGGAGAATGATAAACAAATAACATGAAAATGATATCAACTTACCAAACCTTTTGATTCTCAAAATATGAAGACATAACAATGGTTAGCACTCCAAAATTCTTGAATAGTTGATGCAAAGTGCTTGAATGCTTGAATAAGTGGATTAATTAGTGAACTTGATGAATTGATGTTGATGGGGGTTAGAATGGATGTAAAACCACTTATTTATACAAAATTGTGCCTTAGTAACCCAGTGATACCTCATCATAGGCCAACATCAAGTAATTTTGAATAAAAACTTGAAAGAAAATTTGAAATATTTTGAATCTGGAGCCAAGAGGGACTCATTCACCACCCATGGCGAATGAGTCCCACCTTAGACTTGAAAGTGGGTGTTAGGAATTATTTTTCATTTAATGTTATTTGTCGGGTTTACATTCAAAAATACACTTAATTAAGCCTTATAAGGGAATAAAGGGGTCAAATAAAGCATAAGAAAGGTGTAAATAGTGAAATTATGCCTAGAAAACTATAAAATTTTGTTACAATACTTTACAACACTTAAAAATAGGACTTTATTAGTGATGAAAAGGTGATTTTTAGGTGATTTGTAATGAATAGAGCCTAGAAAAGTGTAGAAATGTTTTACAAAACTCCACAACACCTTCACAAGAAACCATTATTTGAATTTTAAGGACCTAAATGTGCATGTTCAAGCCATATTACATCAATAAATCAAAGCAAAATAGACCAAACATTGTGAAGAATGGCCTAAAAGACCATGAAAATGACAAGGGGCCATTTTTCTATGGTGCATTTAGCCCACACTTTAGTGAGAGGATAAACTTGCTTCAAACTCACACTAAAGTAGCCATGAATATCGAGAAGGTTCCAAGTGCACTTATGCTAGCAAGATGTAATAACAACAATCAAGAGGGATGATCAAGCCCCCAAGATGAAGATCCCATGGAAAACTAAACATAAGAACAAAGGAACATAGATGTTGAAATGAAGGGATAGGATGAAGCTTCGATCATCTATCCAACTAGTTGTGGATTAGA
Source organism: Sequoia sempervirens (assembly GCA_007258455.2). Taxonomy (NCBI): domain Eukaryota; kingdom Viridiplantae; phylum Streptophyta; class Pinopsida; order Cupressales; family Cupressaceae; genus Sequoia; species Sequoia sempervirens. The sequence goes on along the minus strand of VDFB02271453.1, from coordinate 104,226 downwards.
TCTAGGCTGTTTGTTTTGAAAAAGAGAATGCATACTCACTTTGGGGTGACAAGACTCATGCTGGTCTATTGGGTGAGAGGGCCCAAAAAGGTAAGATACATATGTTAGTTGGTGTGCACTCACAAACAAAAAGGTAGCTATGGGGAAAGTTGTGCTGCTAAATGGGCTTCTTGCTATACCATATCAAAGTTATGGGTATGTGCAGGATCATGATAGGCCAAAAAGTGGCAATATGATGGGTATTTGTAGGGTATGTGGCTGATGAAGTTTTTTTTTAAGCCAAAATTGATGAAATGAAAAGGGTTTTTAAACGAGATTCTCAGCTTTCCAACAATATAAATTATGCTTTACTTTAAATTTAATAAATAATTATTATTCATTTTCTATTTGAATTATGACTAAAGTCTTGATTGATAGGCTGATTGAAAAACATCTATAGCTTTCACACAGTATCACATTTTTTGAATCCAAAACATGCATCACATTCTATGATTCACATACTATAGGATTAAAAAAATATAAATTGAATTTCATGAAGTTTTGACCAAGTTAAGGTGGTGAGACTTACGAGTTTTTATATTTTTAAAAATTTGTAATAAAAAATTCATAATTAATTATTTGCTTGGAAAAAAATTACAAAAAAATATGCATCACGTCCGGACATGAGTCCTCTACTTATGTCTAAAATATTATAAAAAAATATTATCATTTTATTGTGGTTAGGGTGGTTAGACAGACACGTACTTCTTATTTTTTTCCTGAAATTTAAGTATTACTGCATTGAAATTTTAAATTTTCACCAAATAGATATTTAAAAAATAAATAAACCTAGTATTTTAGAAACTAAATTCAATTTTCTACAAATTCTATTTTTACATATTTTTGAAATAATATAGATAACTTATTCAAATTTTTACATCAAGTTGCCTAATTATGATTTTTCTGAATTTTTTGCTACTTAAGGGTCTATTTTTTCCATGATGATCCTACACATACCCTTATACCTCGTGATAACTTTAACAAGGCACCAAAAAGGAAAAATGTCAGTTCATGCTTCATGACACAAGCAAAGCTTCATATTCTTAGAACTCATGAACAAAAATAAAGGTACCACAGGCATGCAAGTTGCATTATTCAAGGTGGCAAAAAACGTGAAAAGTGTAAAATGCAAAAATGTAAAATGTAAAAGTGGAAAGGATGTCCAAAGGAGTCTTGTTAAGTTTATGCAAGGTCTATCACTTAAGGAACATTGTGTCTAATTTCTCCAAGAGAGGACCAATCAAAGAATAATATATTCACAACTTAAGGGATGCAATGTGTCATATCATGTAACTAGGAGGAATGTAATATGCTAAGATAGATCACCCTTATCAAGGACATCATACCCAATGTCATCCAAAAAGTAATTAATGCATCATATGAAATGTCAAGGCTACACTAAGAACCAAGAATGCAAATGAATTATGCCAATGTATGCCCCCCAATTTAAAGAAATTGCTACACACCATTCTGTGAGCAATTACTTTAAAGTAGTGAAAGAAGGAAAATGCAAAAAGTAAGTTCTGAAAAGACATGAGAGCCAACTCAAAAAGCCCTATGACAAGTCATATATTTTTGAGGTAGGTTGTGTCATGTAAACAAAAATAAAAATGAAAGAAAAGGGAATTTCCCCCCAAGAAAAAGGACACACCAAATAGGTAAGGGATCTATGGATTTGGGGTTAGTATGTTCATTACTTCAATGTTTTTATTAAAGAGCTCAGAACTATCATCATTCCCCAAAGCACATAGAACTAGAAGAATAACACAAAGAGAGTGAAAAAATAAAATAAAAATGTTTTGAGTCAACAGGGAAGAGACATTGTGGTCTCAATGCTTTTCATCATCCCCAAAAGAAAAACACAAGTGAAAAGAAAATGAAAAGGAAAAGAAAAAGGAAATTTTTTTTGGTCAACATGAAAGAGACATTTCGATCTCAATGCCTTGCATCATCTCCAAAAGGAAAACACAAGAAAAAACAAAAGAGAAGAAGGACCTTTTGGGTCAACATGGAAGAGACATCTAGGGTGTCTCAATGCTTTGCATCATCCCCAAAAGGAAAACACAAAACAAAAGTGAAATAAAAAGAACCTTTTGGGTCAGCATGGAAGAGACATAGGGCATCTCTATGATTTGTGTCATCCCCAAAAAGGAAAACAAAAAGCAAAAACAAAAAAAGAAGAAATGCGCAAAGAGAGAGAAAACATCAAACACGTGTGATACGGGGGAACACAATACACACATACAATTGCAAAAGAAAACTAAAAATGCAAAAGGATAGCAAGGAAAATGCAAGTCAACCATCTAACAAATCGTCTTCCTCCCAATCATGCTCAGTGTATTGCAAGGGTGGTTGGCTTTCCAAAAGGAAGAATTGCAAGTGTCGAACTAGGAGATGTACAAAGGGTGATTTTTGTGATCTCATCATCATCTTCATCATCAAGATTGATTTTGATAGGAGGACAAAGGGTGATTTCCAAGGAAGGATGTATTAAAAGTTGTGGTTGTCAGATTTCTTCATTTTGTTGTGAGGATTGGATTGTGCTATCTGGTGGTGGGTCAAGGGAAAGAGGGTGGTCATCTATTACTTTGGTCAAAGGTGGAGATTGGTTTTTTTTATTTTTCTCCATTTGAGACTAACAAGCAAGGAGATGACAATGATGCCTATGTTCCCTAGCACCATGGTTTCGTTTAATTTTATTTTGAATTTTTTGAGGTGTAAGAGTGGGTTGATTCATCATAGGTTCCTTTTATTTTGGAGGGCGAAGAATGGAAGAAATCGAAGAGGATGGGTCAATCACTTTCTCTTTAGCTTTATACACTTGTTTAATGTGGGGAGGCATGATGGGATTGGTTTCACTTTCTCTTGGTCATTTAAACGATGGAGGTGAAGTGTCTAAAGGTGGTTATATGGTTTGCTCAATGTCGGACTCAGGATGAAGCATGGTTTCATCTATGATAGGAGTGGAAGTGGACAGGGACATGTTACAAAGAGATAATTTGGTGATTCGTTTTAGTTTGAACTTTTGATAGGCTATGAAAAAGAAATCTTTATAGGGGGTGGTGGGTTCCATAGGTTTAGACCAAAAGGATTCTAAGGAAAAATTACCTTTAGAGGAAAATGGATTAAAGCCACTATGGTGTATGGTAAATATTTCATTTCCATGTGGAAACTTCAAACATTTGTGAACAACTGAGCGGACCGCTTTCATGGAACAGAGCCAGGGATGACCCAGTCGTAGATAAAATTGGTCTGATTGTGGAATGATAGAAAATGTTACATCCAAATTTTAAGGTCCTATTTGTAATAGGAGTACGATTGATCCAATTGTAGGGAACAAAAAACCAGTATGTGTTTTAATCCATGTAGTTGGTTTGTTATAATCATCTTGATATAGCTCATGTAATACTAAAAACTCTTCTGTGATCACATTCTCACCACAAGTAGGATCTCTTAATATCCCATTGGTGGGCTTATCATAGATTCTGTTAGCTATGTAAAGAGGACCATTGGGAATCTTCTTAAGTATATCTTTAGAAGAAAAAGTGATATCAAGAGTTTTGTTGGTTCGACCCTTATGAGGGATAACATCTATCGCACCCACAAGTTCATCCATAGGATTATCTTAGGTAACATTTGGAGTTATATCATGTTGTTCATTATTGGAATCAACATTCATTACATCAGTATTTGAAGGTTCACTAGCCTTGACAAAGGAAATATTTTGTTTAGGCATGGGGTTGGTGAAAATTAGTAAATTCTAGTTAGGGGGTCCAACGGATTTATTGCCTTGATCATTGACACCCGCAATGGACAAATGGCCTGAATCAATGAGGTCTTGAACTAAGTGTTTGAGAAGCTTACATTGTTCGGTGTCATGGCCATTTTGGCGATGAAAATGGCAATAAGCATTTGGTTTAAAGGTGGGTGGTAAAGGTTTGGTGGTATCAAGTGGTTTGACGGTAGGCAAGGTGATCATTTGTTGTTGGAGTAATTGGTTCATTGTATTATGGAGGGTATTAGGTAAGGGAGTAAATTGTCTCTTCGGTTCCCCATAGGTATAGGGAACTGATGTTTTAACAACTGCCACTTGACCTAGAAAAAGTTGGGTTTGTGGTTCAGGAGGCAAATTGATCTATAAAAAACCTCTATTTTGTTTGAAAAAGTTTTTTATGTTTTTTTGGTTATTAGGCTCAAACTTCTCGGTTCGGTTAGAAGTGGATTTTGAATCATGAATAGAAACCTAGTTTTGATAATTACATAGTGTTGTGCATAAGTGCATGAACGAAGGAAATTTCAGCATTGTTAACTTATCATGAAGGTTTGTGTGCATTTTTTTGATAAACATCTTTTGCAGATGTGAATCAAGAATTTTGACATAAACTTGGGTATACAATGACTGATAACGTGAAATGAAGTCAATTAATTTTTCATTGGAATTTTTTCTACAATGCATTAGATCAACCATTGGGTGTGTGCAAAATCATCATGGAAAAAATAGGCCCTTAAGTGGCAAAAAATTTAGAAAAATCAGGGTTAGGAAACTTGACATAAAAATTTGAATAAGTTATCTATATTATTTCAAAAATATGTAAGAATAGAATCTATAGAAAATTGAATTTAGTTTTAAACTACTAGGTTTATTTTTAAAAACAATAAATCTATTTGGTGAAAATTTGAAATTTCAATGCAGTAGTACATAAATTTCAAGGAAAAAATAAGTAGGTGTTTGTGGAAAGTTAAGAATCTCCTTTAAAAACCCTTTTCGTTTCATCAATTTTGGGTTAAAAAAAATCGTCAGCCATATGGGCCATCATATCAGTTAAATATTGCCAATTTTTGGCCCATCATGATCCTACACATTCCCCATTGTCTTCATAGGAGTCATATGAACTTGGAAGTGACTTATGCAGGAATCCACAAGCTCATTAAATAATCGAATGGAATGATTAGGAAACTTAGAAAACCACTCTAATGTAGTGTCTTTCAAGGTCCTAGGAAAAAGTTTGGCTAAGAGTTTATCATCAAGGACAAAATCACTACATAAAGTTGTATAAGCATTGACATGGTTAATAGGGTCTCCTTTACCTCTGCATTTCTCAAACCTAGGAAATTATATCCCTTGCGGCATCGAGGTGCATAATATTTCTAAGGATATTTGTTGTTGCATGGATGAAACGATATTAAGGAGTTGTGTAATGATGGGGTTGGGGTAAGTGGTATGAGGTGGAAGGGAAAATGGAGATGGAGTGTATGTAATATGAGGGGAAGTAAAGGGGACACTAAGAGGGGTGAAGGTGGTAGAGGGGATTTGCAATGCCACAATAGAAAGTAGAAATGAGAATTGGAATTGTGAAAGGAGTCACATGACTAACCTATTGCATAGTTGTTATAACCAAAGGAGTGGTATAAGTGGGTATGGATTCTATGGTTGAAAGGGGAGGAATGTGAGGGGTGAAGGTGGTAGAAGGGATTTGCAATGCCACAATAGAACTAGAAATTTTAGTTGGAATTGTGAAAGGAGTCACATGACTAACCTATTGCATAGTTGTTGTAACCTGAGGAGTGGTATAAGTGGGTATGGATGCTATGGTTGAAAGGGGAGGAATGTGAGGTCCTCCTTGTCTTGCCACTATGTTTGTTGATTTGGAATTGGAAGAGGCATGTTTATTGTAAATCTCAACAATTATTTTCATAACTTGTAGGCCATCATCACTTTCAATCAAACAATGAATGTTTTCTATGGCTGGTATGACAGTGGTGGAAATGTTTTCAAGGGACAAGTCTTGTTGTAAGTGTGCAAAATATTCATGATTATTAATGACCTTTTCTTGTGGGATGGAATTGTTTTGTATGTCAACATTCATTGGATGGAACTGTGAAGGAATAGAAGTGGTATTGTCCATTCCTAATGCACCATTGTCCATACTAGGAGTAGAAGCTCTTGAGATCCCAAGGTCAACAACGAAAGTGCTATCGCGGGAAGCCATGAGTCTAGAACATTGTCTCACTAAAGTATTATCAATGGGGCACCAAAAACTCATAAAAATACCACAAAAGATGTGGTGAATGAAAATACAAGCTAATTTAGGAGTGCAAAATGAAAATAACAAAAATTATGCTAACCGAAACAGAGAAGTAACCACAGAGAACAAAAATGCAAAAAAATGTCAAAAAATGTCTAAAAATGCAAGATGAAATGTATAGGTGGACTGATTTGCCCAGGGTGGCAAATGAGTCCAATATAAGAATTTTTTGTGTTTTTCAAAAAATTGAATGTGACTCTAATGCTTTTCATATGCCAATGAAGGATGCAGATGTAGATTTTTAGTTTTTTCAATGATATGCAATGCAAAAATGAAATCTAATTGAGTCTTTCACTAATGCAAGTTAAGAAACCTTAGGATGCAAAAGCAAAGCAATACCCTAATGGAATGTTGATGCAAATGAAGTCTAGGATGCAAGATGCAGTAGAAATCAGAAGTGTAAACTGTTCAATATGCAGGTTCACCAAAATGAACTGTAGATTTTTGGCTCCTTGATACTTTCTAGAACTTCTAGGATTTTTCACCTAAAAGGAGAAAGTAGAGCCAAAAGTTTAGTTAGGTTCACTCAAATTATGTAATGTATGATGTTATTTGAACTAAATAAAATGAACTAAGTGCAGTTATATGAACTAATTGACTGATTATGTATGTAGAACCTAAGAATCATGCAATGTTGGAAAACATAATGTAATATGCAAACAATGAACTATGAATGAACAAATGCAAAACAAAAAAGAAAATGGCTGAAACAGAGTGCACCTAGGTAGAGATTGGAGAATCTAGAATCTTTTGAATGCTATATGAAATCATAGAAAATCGCCAGTGGGACTCATTCACCACTGGTGGTGAATCAATCCTACTTCTGATGAAAACTATCAAGAATAGGTTTCTAAGTGTCGGGACCTAGAATTTGATAGAATCTATATTTCCAACCTTAAGGTGGGACTCATTTTCCATTGATGGAAAATCAGTCCTCTCCCAAAATTTTGAGAAATCAGGGGACAATTTTATAGCACAAGATCTGAGGTTGTTTGCTTGTCGGGTTGCTGAAGTCAAATTTGCAGAAAACGGGAAAAATGTCTTCTCCAAGCTTGAAATATGATATAGTTGACTTGAAGCACTTTGTTGACTTTGTTTCCACTTTTCAACACCTATATGCTTGTAAAATTTGCGTACACAAGTCTACAAACACACATGCAAGAGGGGGAAAATGGTTAAGGGTTAGGTTATAGGGATTTGCCTTCGTCAAATCCCACTTTGGTAATCAAACCCTTAATGAAACAATGAAATAAAGGAGAATGATAAACAAATAACGCACAAATGCTATCAACTTACCAAACACTTTGATGCTCAAAATTTGAAGACATAACAATGGTTGATGCAAAGTGCTTGAATGCTTGAATAAGTGGATGAATTAGTGAACTTGATGAATTGATGTTGATGGGGGTTAGAATGGATGTAAAAACACTTATTTATACACACTTGTGCCTTAGTAACCCAATGATACCTCATCACAAGCTGACATCAAGTAATTTTGAATAAAAACCTGAAAGAAAATTTGAAATATTTTGAATTTGGAGCCAAGAGGGACTCATTCGCCATTCATGGTGAATGTGTCCCACCTTGGACTTGAAAGTGGATGTCGGGAAATATTTTGCATTTAATGTTATTTGTTGGGTTTACATTAAAAGTTACACTTAATTAAGCCTTGTAAGGGCATAAATGGGTCAAATAAAGCACAAGAAAGCTGTAAATAGTAAAATTATGCCTAGAAAAGTGTGAAGTATTGTTACAAGGATTTACAACATTTTAAAATAGGACTTGATTAGTGATAAAAAAGTTGTTTTTTAGGTGAATTGTAATGAATAGAGCCTAGAAAAGTGTAGAAATGTTTTATAACATTTCACAACACCTTCACAGGATGCCATTATTTAAATTTTGATGACCTAAATGTGCATGTTCAAGCCATATTAAATCAATAAATAAAATTAAAATAGACCAAACATTGTGAAGAAAGGAATAAAAGACAATGAAAATGACAAGGGGCCATTTTTTTGTGATGCAATAAGAGAAGACATAGATAATAGATTCATTTTAATACTTACTCAAGAATTAAAATTAAAGTAACTAAAATAAAATAGCACTTGAACAATAAATAAAATAATAAGAAAATATATGTAAAAGATGCAAAATATATCATTCTTGAGAGACTAAATTTCTATTAATTTTCATATTAAAATAAAATATTCACCTATAAAATAATATATCTTGGCATCTTTTACATATTTTTTTTTCTAAAGATGGGTATGCTAGTTTTACTTTAGAATGATTTTAAATTTATTTTTAATAAATCTACATTATTCTTTGTTTATTTACTTTATTTTTATTAGAAGAGTTATATATTATGTATTTTGACAAATAAAATTGTAAATTATTAGATAATTGACATTTATTGATATGTTTTTTAAAATTATATATGCATAAGTTAAAGAATTAAAACCAACTTAAAACACTATCACTCCAAATGTTACTTGATGAGTGTAAATAATTGTTACATTTTAAATTAATATTTAATAAATAAATGATGCATATCTTTCAAACTTTATGTTGTTCATCTTATCTTTTAAGCTTTACACATCATACAATTTATTTTTTTTGCGATAAATTTTAAATTAATATTTAATAAATAAATGACGCATATGTTTCACACTTTAGGTTGTTCACCTTTGTACCATACAAAAATGGATCTTAGACATTTTCATAGTCTTTAAGGTCTTTCTCTTATGATTCTTGACATGTTTTACTTTTATTTAATGTTGCAAAGTAACTTATGAATTCACATTAGGTCCTTGATATTCAAATTATGATGTCTTTTGAAGGTGTTGTGAAGTGTTGTAACACATTTCTACACTTTTCTAGACTCTTCTCATTATAATTCATCTGAAAATCATCTTTTTATCACTTATCAAGTCCTATTTCAAAGTGTTGTAAAGACTTGTAACAAGATTTCATTCTTTTCTAGGCTTCTCATCACCAATTACACCTTTGTTATGCTTTATTTTGGACCCTTTATGAACTTACAGGTCATAATTAAGTGTATTTTTTAATACAAACCCAACAAACAACATTTAAAGCAACTTAATTCCCGACACCCACTTGCAAGCCTAGACTAGGACCCATTCGCCATGGGTGGCTAATGAGCCCCTCTTGGCACAAAATTCAAAATAAATTCAAATTTCTTTTGGGTTTTTATTCATTAAGACCTTATGTCAGCCTGTGATGATGTATTTTCAAGTAATTAGGGCATAAGTGTGCATAAATAAGTGTTTTTCTATCAATTTTAACCCATATTCTTTCAAGAATTCAAGCATTCATCTCATTCACTCATTCATTATTCTTGCATTCAATCCATCAAAGCATCATTCAATGATCAAGCAACTATCAAGCATCTTGGAGTAGCCATTCACATATTTTCAGACTTCAACAACAAGGATTTGGTGAGTTTAGGAAACTTGCATATTTTTTATTCATCATTCCTTGTTTATTTCATTTCATTTCTTTATCAAGGGTTTGATTACCAAAGTGGGATTTAACCAAGCCAAATCCCTATACTTTAACCCTTAACCATTTTCCCCCTCTTTTCATGTGTGTTTGGAGGTCTTGTAGGAAGATTTATCAAAGAACTAGGTGTTGAAAAGAGGTCAAAAAATCATCAAAGCCATTCAAGTCAACTAAGCCCTTATTCAATCTTGGAGACAACATTCAATCTATCTTCTGCATATTTGATTCTGTCAACCCAACAAGAAGACAAGTGCAGATCTAGACCCACAGAGTTGACCTCTGAATTTGTAGATTTTTGGAGGAGCACTAATTCTCCATCAGTGCAAAATGAGTCCCTCTACTAGGCTGGAAAAGTTGATTTCATCATAATTTAGTTCCTAATAGCTGGAAACTAGTTTTAGGAAAGTTTGCTAGAAGCAAGACTGATTCACCATCAGTGGTGAATGAGTCCCACTATTCATCAATAGTGAATTTTTTCAAATTCTAGAACCTTCCTACATCAACATTTCATCTCCAAGTGCACTCTGTTTAGTCTCATTTAGTTCTGAGTTCATTTCTGCATATCACATTCTGTTTTCAAACACTTCATATTTCATTGGTTTTGCATATATAATCAATCAATTTCATCAATTAGCTACATCTAGATCATTGCATTTAGTCATCATTTCATCATACCTATAGTAGTTTGAGTGAATCGCCTAGATTTTTGGTGTGGGGTCTATCTCTTTCCATTAGTTGAAAGACCCTAATTGAGAAAAAGAGACATAGCATCCCTAATCCATCAAAATCTATGGTTCATTTTGGTGAACCTGCATATTGAACACATTATCTTTCTAATTTGCATTTGCACTTACATCCTAGGACTCATAGCATTATCCCTTCCATTAGCCTTTGCATTATTTTTGCATCCTAAGGTTTATAAAGTTGCATTAGTGAATATCTCATATAGATTTCATTCTTGCACTTGAAAATGGGTATGTGCAGGATCATGATGGGCCAAAAAGTGGCAATATGATGGGTATGTGGTTGATGACTTTTTTTTACCCAAAATTGATGAAACGAAAAGGGTTTTTAAAGGAGATTCTCAAATTTCCACCAATATGAATTATTCTTTACTTTGAATTTAATAAGTAATTATTATTCATTTTCTATTTGAATTATGACTAAGAACCTGATCAATAGGCTGATTGAAAAAAATCTATAGCTTTCAAACGGTATCACATTTTTTGAACCCAAAACATGCGTCACATTCTATCATTTGTATACTATAGGATTAAGAAAAGAAAAATTGAATTTCATGAATTTTTGACCAAGTTAAGGTGGTCAGACATACAAGCTTTTATATATTTTTTAAGTTGTAATAAAAAATTCATATTTAATTATTTACCTAGAAAAAAATTACAAAATAATGTGCATCACATCAGGACATGAGTTTTCTACTTATATCTAAAATCTTATAAAAAAATATTATCATTTTATTGTGGTTAGGGTGGTCAGATAGACACCTATTTCTTATGTTTTCCCTGAAATTTAAGTACATCATTGAAATTTCAAATTTTCACCAAATAGATTTTTAGTTTTTTAAACAAACCTAGTAGTTTAGAAATTACATTCAATTTTCTATAGATTCTTTTCATACATATTTTTAAAATAATATAGATAACTTATTCAAACTTTTACATCAAGTTACCTAACTTTGATTTTTCTGAATTTTTTGCCACTTAAGGGCCTGCTTTTTCCATGATGATCTTGCACATACTGAAAAATTACAAAAACTAAAATTTTGCATTTGCATCTTCATTTTGCATCTGAACCACATAAAAATCACTTTAAATTTTCTAAAAAAACACAAAGAACACTCATCCCTAGACTCATTCGCCACCCAAGGTGAATCAATCTAGTTGCACTTTTTGCACAACAATTTCTATCATTTTTACAGTAATTTCTTCATTTTAGTTTTCTATTGTTTCTTTTCTATTTGAATTTACAAAATTTCTACTATTTTTAATTTACTCCTAGATTGCATTGCATTTGCATCCACCCCACCTCTTGTGGTATTTGTATGAGTGTTTCGTACCCTATTGATAATACTTTATTGAGAAGAATTTCCCGACTCATGGCATCCTACAATAACACACTTGTTGTGGACCTTGCGGTATGTGCAGGATCATCATGGAAAAAACAAGCTCTTAAGTGGCAAAAAATTCAAAAAAATCAAAGTTAGGCAACTTGACGTAAAAATTTGAATAAGTTATCTATATTATTTCAAAAATATGTAAGAATATAATATGTAGCAAATTGAATGTAGGGGTATGTGTAGGATCATGATGGGCCAAAAAGTGGTGATATAATGGGTATGTGTAGGGTATGTGGTTGAGGACTTTATTTTACCCAAAATTGATGAAATCAAAAGGGTTTTTAAAGGAGATTCTCAGCTCTCCACCAATATAAATTATGCTTTACTTTGAATTTAATAAGTAATTATTATTCATTTTCTATTTGAATTACAACTAAGGACCTGATTGATAGGCTGATTGAAAAACATCTATAGCTTTCAAACGGTATCACATTTTTTGAACCCAAGACATGCATCGCATTCCATGCTTCGCATACTATAGGATTAAAAATGAAAAATTGAATTTCATGAATTTTTTACCAAGTTAAGGTGGTCAGACATACAAGTTTTTTATATTTTTTAAAATTTGTAATAAAATTTTTATAATTAATTATTTACTTGGAAATAAATTACAAAAATATGGATCAAATCAGAGCGTGGAGTCCTCTACTTATATCTAAAATATTATAAAAAATATTATCATTTTATGTGGTTAGGGTGGTTAGGCAGGACACCTACTTCTTATTTTTCCACTGAAATTTAAGTACTACTACATTGAAATTTCAAATTTTCACTAAATAGATTTTAAAAAAAAAAACCTAGTAGTTTAGAAACTACATTCAATTTACTACAAATTCTATTCTTACATATTTTTGAAATAATATAGATAACTTATTCATTTTTTTATGTCAAGTTGCCTAACTCTAATTTTTCTGAATTTTTTGCCACTTAAAGGCGTTGTTTTTTCCATGATGATACTATTCTAAACTACTAGGTTTTTTTTTTTTTTTTTAAATCTATTTGTCAAAATTTTGAAATTTCAATGCAGTAGTACTTAAATTTCAAGGAAAAACTAAGAAGTAGGTGTCTGTCTGACCACCCTAACCACAATAAAATGATAATATTTTTTTATAAGATTTTAGATATAAGTAGAGGACTCGTGTCTCGATGTGATGCATATTTTATTTATTTATTTTTCCAAGTAAATAATTAATTATGAATTTTGTATTACAAATTTTTAAAAATATAAAAAATGCGTATGTCTGACCACCTTAACTTGGTCAAAAATTCATGAAATTCGGTTTTTAATCCTATACTATGTGAAGCATAGAATGTGACAAATGCTTCAAATTCAAAAAATGTGATATCGTTTGAAAGCTATAGATTTTTTTCAATCAACCTATCAATCAAGACTTTAGTCTTAATTTAAATAGAAAATGAATATTAATTATTTATTAAATTCAAAGTAAAGCATAATTTATATTGCTGGAAAGTTGAGAATCTTCTTTAAAAACCCTTTTCATTTCATCAACTTTGGGTAGAACAAAAGTTATTAGCCACATACCCTACACATACCCATCATATCACCACTTTTTGGTTGATCATGATCATGCACATACCCCTTGGGTTGTCTCCAACTCCTACTCCTAGTATGGAAAATGGTGCATTAGGCATGGATACTACCACTAGTACACCTTTACCTTCACATACAATGCATGTTGACACATCAAATGGTGACATTCCACAAGACAAAGTCATTAACATTCATGAGGATTTAGCACATTTGCAACAAAAACTTATATCTTGAAGACATTTCAACCACTGCTATTCCTGCTATAGACAACATCCATCGAATGCTTGAAAGTGATGAGAGCTTAGATGTCATGAAACAAATTGTTGAAATCTATCAAAAACATGCTTCTTCCCCCTCTAGCACATCTCAAGTGGCAAACACTATGGTTAGCCAAGGTGGATCTCACATTCCTCCTTCAACCGTAGCTTCTATACCCACATATACCACTCCTCAAGTTACAACAACCATGGAATAGGTTAGTCATGTGACTCCTTTCAATATTCCAACTAGCATTCCTAGTTCTTTTGCGGCATTGAATGCTCCATCCTCCACCACCTTCACACCTATTAGTGTCCCCTGCACTACATACACTCCATCACCATTCTCTCTTCCACCTCATACCACTTACACTAACCCTCTCATTACACAACTCTTTAACACTATTTCCTCTATGCAACAACAAATATCCACCATAATCCAAAGTTGAAACGCTCCACCCACATATTATGTTCGTAGTAGCCCCTTATCTTTGGAAATATTAAGAACACCAATGCCACAAGGAATTGAGATGCATAGGTTTGGGAAGTATGGAGGTAAAGGAGACCCTACTAATCATGTCAATGCCTATACAACCTTATGCAGTGATTTTTTCCTTGATGATAAATTGTTAGCTAAATTGTTTCCTAGGACCATAAAGGACACTTCCTTGGAGTGGTTTTCAAACTTACCCTATCATTCAATTCAATCATTTAATGAAATTTTTGATTTCTTTATAGGTCATTTCCAAGTCCATATGACTCCCAAAAATATAATGGCTGATTCAATGAGATGTAAACAAAATGCAGATGAAAAAGTAATTGATTTCATTTCATGCTATCGGTCATTGTATGCTCAAGTAGATGTCAAGATTCCTAATTCACATCTCCAAAATATATTTATCAAAAACCTGAACACTCACCTTCAGGATAAATTGACCATGATGAAATTTCCTTCTTTTATGCATTTATGCACAACCTTTTGTGACTATCACAACTCAGTTACTAGTTGTGATTCAATGTCCACTTCTAGCCAAGCTAAGAAGTTTGAACAAAGCACCCAAACCAATGCACAAAACTTTAGAAAACCAAACAGAAGATTCTTACAGTTCAATCTCCCTCCCTCACAACCAACTCAACCAGTGCATTTAATCAAGTGGCCTCTATTAAAGAAGCAGTACACTTTACGTATGGGGACCCAAAGAGACAATTTACCCCCTTACCCGATACTCTCCATAACACAATGAATCAACTAAGCTACAACAAAAGATGGTCACTCTTCTGATAGTTAAACCACTTGATACTACCAAGCCTTTACCCCCCACCTTTAAACCAAATGATTATTGTCATTTTTATCACCAAAATGGACATGACATAGAACAATGTAAGCATCTGAAACACTTAGTTCAAGACCTTATTGATTCTGGCTGTCTATCCATTGTGGGTGTCAATGATCAGGGAATAAGTCTATTCCACCCCCAAATTAGAACATGTACAAATTTTTACCAACCCCATGCCTAAACACAATGTTTCATTTGTCAAAGCTAGTGAACCTTCAAACACTTATGTGATGAATACTAATACAAATATTGAACAACATGATCTTACTCCAAATGTTACCCATGTTAATCCTATAGATGAACTTGTGGGTACAATAGACGTTATCCCTCATTAGGGCCAAACTAAAAAATCTCTTGATATTACTTTTTCTTCTCATGATATACTTAAAAATCATATCGATGGTCCTCTTTACATAGCCAGCTGCATCTATGATAAGCCAACCAATGGGATATTAATAGATCCCGCCTGTGGCGAGAATGTGATCATAGAAGAATTTTTAGTATTACATGAACTTTATCAAGATGATTATTTAAAACCAACATGGATTAAAACACATATTGGTTTTGCGTGCCCTATGATCAGATTGATCATACTCCCATTACAAATAGGACCTAAAACATTAGATGTAACATTTTTAATCATTCCACAATCAGATCAATTCTATTTGAGGCTAGGCCATCCTTGGCTTCGCTCGATGAAAGTTGTTCCTTCAGTGGTTCATAAATGTTTGAAGTTTTTGCTTGATAATGAGATATTTACTATACACCATAGTGGTTTTAATCCATTGTCTTCTAAAGGTAATTTTTCATTAGAATCATTTTGGCCTAACCCTATGGAACCCATAACCCTTTGCAAAGATTTCTTTTTTAATGCCTATCAAAAGTTGAAAGCCAAATGAAGAGCCAAATTGTCTCTTTTCCACATGTCCCCATCCACTTCCACTACTCCTATCCTCAATGAGACAATGCTTCAGTCAGAATCCAACCTTTAGCAAACAATGCAACCTCACAAGAAACCAATAACAAACATTTCACCTTCATCATCTAAATGCCCAAGAGATAATGAAACCAACCTCGTCATGCCTCCTCACATTAAATAAGTTTATAAAGTGAAAGAGACAATGATTGACCCATAAACTTTGGTTCCTTCCATCCCTCCTCGAGAAGAAAAGGAGCTTATGGTGGATCAACTTGTTCTCACACCTCAAAAAATTCAAAATAGAATTAAATGACACTGTGGTGCTAGAGAGCATAGGTGTCGTCATCGTCTACTTGCTCATTAGTTACAAATAGAAGAAAACAATGAAAATCAATCTCCTCCTTTGAGAGAAGTGATATTTGACCACCCTACTCCTAACCCGCCACAAGATAGTACATTACAACCATCAAAACAAAACAATCTGATACCACAACCACAACTCCTGATACATCCTTCATTGGAAATTACCATCCATCCTACCACATGATTAACCTTGACGATGATGATGATGATGAGATCTCTAAGATAGATGAAGAGGTGCATAATGATCTAAATTCTTTATTTTCATCTTCCATGAGCTTAAATGATAAATATCCTACACCAAGTGAAGAACCTAGTACTTCCCCTAGTTCGGCACTTACAATTCTGCCTTTAGACAATCAACTGCCCTCACAATACACTGAACATGATTGGGTGGAAAATGACTTGTTAGATGGTTGACTTGCATCTTCTTTAACTAGCCTTTTACATTTTCCTTTTTCTTTTTCTTCTCTTTAGTTTCCTTGTATGTGAGTATCGTTTTCCCTTGTAATGTGTGTTTGATGTTCTCTCTCTCTTTGTGCACTTCCTCTATTTGTACCTCTATTCTTCTATATTTCATACATTTTCCCCTTTCCTTTTTGCTTTTTTTTTGTGTTTTAATTTTGGGGATGATTCAAAGCATTGAGACACCCTATGTCTCTTCCATGTTGACCCAAAAGGTCATTTCACTTTTACTTTTCACCTTTTGTTTTATGCTTTTCCTGCTAGGGATGACACAAGGCATTGAGACCAAAATGTCTCCTTCATGTTGACCCAAAAGATTTTTCCTTTTCTTTGGCCTTTTCATTTTCTTTACACTTGTGTTTTCCTTTTTGGGATGATGCAAAGCATTGAGACCACAATGTCTCTTCCATGTTGACCCAAAATGAACTTTCTTTTTCTTTTATTTTCTTACTCTTTTTGTCATTCTTCTAGTTCTATGTATTTGGGAAATGATGACAATTCTGAGCTCCTTACAAAACATTGTAGCAATGAACATACTGACCCCAAATCTATAGTGGTGTAGGAGCACCTAAGGCCTTCAAGGAGATTTTCAAAGGTCAAAAGTGTGCAGGGGTCAGAAGGACCTTTCCATCAAATCAAAACATCAATTATGGTATCTTGGAGCCTATAATGACATTTGGGATGAATAGATGTAATGGGAATATCAAAAGTCCTAAGGGTCCTGAAAGGACCATAGGACCAAAATGCGATATAAAGGGAAAATCATGTTCTAGGGGTTTGATTAGTAATTTAATGCTTTAATTAGGTCAAATAAGATTGGATATTGAAGATCCAATGGTTTTTAGATAATAAAATTTAATAAATTGTAAATTGGAAATTCAAATTTTTAAAAATCCACTTTAGGCGGGAAAATGAGTTTTAGGTGTTTTAGAGGTAATTATGCATTATAATCAGTCAAGAACGGGTGGATCAGTTGGGGAATGGTTCTATAACACCAAAATAATCATTTGTATGGAGGTTGGATGTTTGAAAAAGTGACTGTACGGACTGCTATAGGAAATAGTGAAAAAACACAGTTTTCTTGCATTTTCTTGAGTCTTTTTGATGATCTATTGATTCCTTTTGAATTTATAATCAATTGGATGGTTTAAGAACCTGTATTTACTTTAAATTAACCTCTTTAATGATATGATAGCTGTTAGGAATCAGTTTTTATAACATATTGCTGACTGTCCTCAAGAATAACACATAATTTTCACTAGTTTTGGTGGTTTTCATGGATGATTGATCCATTTCAAGGTAGAATGCTGATGTTACCTGTGAAATGGATCATTACTAACATGTAACATACATATTTAACAAACTAATGTGCAGGGAAGAAGAATATTGAGGTGTACACCTAGATTTCACAATGCAAAGTGCTTGAAGTTGGAGGCTAGGGTATAGCAGCAAAAGATCTGCCTTAATGAGGGGCATTTTTTTGAGTTGGGATAGACTAAATATTTTTTCTTAATGGTGTAGAGTCAATGAGAAAGTTCTGGAAGTGATTGGAAGGTTAGTTTTCAAGAGGCCCTAGTTTTGGAGCAATTTGGTGAGGGTTTTGTGTTTGAGCATGTTAGGGGTGTCATAGAAGCCTAAAAACTTGGAATCCTTGGTTTTGAATCATTTTAAGGGACTTTTGAAAGTTTCATTGTCAGGGGTTAATTTTAAAGGGGGGTTGCTTTGTAAAAGTGGGCTAATTAGGCCTAAATTGGAGGAAACAACAGATTTTTGATTGGTGTGCTCCAAAACAAGTGCCATCAAGAATCTAGTATGTTATGTAACATCAGAAACCACATCTGGTTCAATCATTATTTTGGAGGTTCCTTTGGAAAGTTTGAGTGCAAAGTCAAAAATCCTTCGCTAGAGGCCTAGTTGGGCTAGTAGCCTAGTTAAGGTGAAAAATTGGTTTTGTGTCTAGGTCAAAGGGTTGGGCTTTGAAATCATTCAAAACAAGTTTTTTTGGGTCTCTTAAGAGTGTTCCTAGGGTTTGGGTCCATAAGGAAGGAAAATAAGTCAGTTGGTGCATTATTGAGGTTTGTCTCCATCAGAGTGCCTGGAAGAGTGGTTGGGATTGTGTCTTGCAAACCTTGAGAACTTTTTGTTTCTTTCAAAGTACTAGACCCTCTGCATCAGAGTGGTATCAGAGCATTGAGTAGGTCCTTTATGGATTGAAGAAACAACAATGGCACCAAAAAATCAATTGGCAAGAGAGTTGGAAGAGTTGAAGGAAATCTTGGAAAGGGAGAGAAGAGAAAGAAGGGAACAAGAAGCAGCAAGAGAGCAGGCTAGAGCAAGGGAAGAAAGGAAATGGAGAAGGGAGAGAGATAATATGCAAGCAAGGATAAACAACCTTGAGAGAAATAGAAGAGAAGAGCAAGAAAACCAAGAAGATAATGATGAAGATGAAGAGCATGGGAGGGTAAATCAAGAACAAGCAGCAGATGAGACAGAAGACCCTGAGGAAAGGAGGTTAGTGAGGTTGTTGAAAGTAGTACAAGGTCATGGAGGGAAGAGTCATATAGACTTTCCTATCTATCAAGGGAAGATGGATAGTGAAGAGGTGTTGGGATGGCTTGATGCCTTAGAAAACTACTTTGAGTTTGAGGAGATGGATGAAGAGAGGAAGGTTAAGTTTGCCAAAACCAAGTTGAGAGGCACAACATTGACATGGTGGACTAGTTTTCAGAATGATAGGATGGCTAGAGGATTGGAAAAAGTCTCTACATGGGCTAGGATGAAGAGTTTGGTCAAAGAGAAGTTCCTACCATCTAATTATACCATTCATGTGAAAAGGATGAGGCAAAATTTAAAGCAAAAGGACATGGATGTGATGTCCTATACTGAGCAATTTCACAAGCTTAGTATCATAGGAGGTTATGAAGAAGAGGATGAGAAAATAGCCAGGTACATCAATGGCTTGAGGTACATCTACAAGATGAGATTGGTTTGCAATTTCCAAGGACATTGGGAGAATGTTTTCAGTTGGCCATTAGAGTAGAAGAAAAGGTGAAGAGGAAGCAAGAAAGATCAAGCAATGGTGGAAGAGGAGGTAGTTCAAGCAGGGGCAGAGGTAATAGAGAACAAGGACAAGGCAGTAATGATAAGAGCAGCAATGACAAAGGCAAAGAGATATTTTCTGATCAAAGAGGTGGATACACTCCTAGAGGAGGAGGCAGATTTGGACAAGGTAGAGGACCATTCACAGGTAGGTGCTTCAATTGCAATGAACCAGGGAATCCTTCCTTCAAGTGTCCTAAATGGGAACAAGTTGATAGGGGCAAAGAATAGGAGAGCTAACTTGGTACAAGAAGAAGAAGACAAGAAGGAGGAATCCAAAACATTTATGGCAGACCCTGTGACTGATGGTGAGTTTCTTATGATCAAGCAAGGAGAAAGACTTCATCAAGCCAAAGGTAACTATTTTCAAAACAAATTGTCTCAGTCATGGTAAGATCTGCAGATTGCTCATAGATTCAGGGTCACATAGCAATTTAGTTTCACTTAATATGATAACCAAGTTGGGGATTGAAACATTTGATCATCCTACTCCCTACAAGGCCACTTGGGTAACTCAAGGACAACATGTAGAGATTTGTAAGAGGGCTTATGTAGATTTCTCAATTGGATCATATCATGATAGGGTGCTTTGTGATGTCATTCCAATGACTTGTGGTCATATCATCTTGGGGAGACCATGGCAGTATACTAGGCAGACATTGCATGATGGTTTTCACAACACATATTTGGTGCATAAAGATGCAGTTAGATACAAGTTAGTGCCTTTTCCTTTGGAGCAGTCAAATGAAATATTTATGATCTGTTTTGAGAAGCATTTGCAGGTAAATAAGCAGGGTAAGACAGGGGAAGACATTGGTAGGTTGAGACAAGACAAGTTGCAGCAGGGTTGTGAAGGAGACAGTCCTAAAAATCAGAATTTGTGGGACTTGGACAGTAATAAGGTGGGGAATATTGAATGCCCTATAATTGAGGGTGATAGAGGTGATGTCATTTCACAAAGGAGATAGTGGAGTAAGGGCAAGAACATGGTACAAGGGCAGGTTGAGATCAAACAGCCAAGAGGGCAGTCTCATCCAAGTTTTGATTCTGTCAAGAATGCAGATTGGCAGAAGAGGAAGACAGTGACTTTGGGAGACTACATATCTTCTCATTGGAAGATGAAAACATATGAGAGCAAGGGGTGTTTTGGTGGCAACACATGGGACACTTCTTGGGGCAAGAAATCTTTCTTTCTTGGGGAGAATGGTGCAGGAGCACCCAAGGCCTTCGAGGAGATCTTCAAAGGTCAAAAGTGTGTAGGGGTCAGAAGGACCTTTCCATCAAATCAAAACATCAATTATGGTATCTTGGAGCCTATAATGACATTTGGGATGAATAGATGTAATGGGAATATCAAAAGTCCTAAGGGTCCTAAAAGGACCATAGGACCAAAATGCAATATAAAGGGAAAATCATGTTCTAGGGGTTTGATTAGTAATTTAATGCTTTAATTAGGTCAACTAAGATTTGGATATTGAAGATCCAATGGTTTTTAGATAATAAAATTTAATAAATTGCAAATTGGAAATTCAAATTTTTGAAAATCCACTTTAGGCGGGAAAATGAGTTTTAGGTGTTTTAGAGGTAATTATGCATTGTAATCAATCAATAACGGTTAGATCAGTTGTGGAATGGTTCTATAACACCAAAATAATCATTTGTATGTAGGTTGGGTGTTTGGAGAAGTGACTGTACGGACTGCTACATGAAATAGTGAAAAAACACAGTTTTCTTGCATTTTCTTGAGTCTTTTTGATGATCTATTGATTCATTTTGAATTTCTAATCAATTGGATGGTTTAAGAACCTGTATCTACTTTCAATTAACCTCTTGAATGATCTGATAGATGTTAGGAAGATCAGTTTTTGTAACATATTACTGACTGTGCTCAAGAATAACACATAATTTTCACTAGTTTTGGTGGTTTTCATGGATGATTGATCCATTTCAAGGTAGAATGCTGCTATGACCTATGAAATGGATCATTACTAACATGTAACATACATATTTAACAAACTAATGTGCAGGGAAGAAGAATATTGAGGTGTACACCTAGATTTCACAATGCAAATTGCTTGAAGTTGGAGGCTAGGGTATAGCAGCAAAAGATCTGCCTTAATGAGGGGCATGTTTTTGAGTTGGGATAGACTAAATATGTTGTCTTAATGGTGTAGAGTCAATGAGAAAGTTCTGGAAGTGATTGGAAGGTTAGTTTTCAAGAGGCCCTAGTTTTGGAGCAATTTGGTGAGGGTTTTGTGTTTGAGCATGTTAGGGGTGTCATAGAAGCCTAAAAACTTGGAATCCTTGGTTTTGAGTCATTTTAAGGGAGTGTTGAAAGTTTCATGGTCAGGGGTTAAGTTTAAAGGGGGGTTGCTTTGTAAAAGTGGGCTAATTAGGCCTAAATTGGAGGAAACAACAGATTTTTGATTGGTGTGCTCCAAAACAAGTGCCATCAAGAATCTATTATGTTATGTAACATCAAAAACCAAATCTGGTTCAATCATTAGTTTGGAGGTTCCTTTGGAAAGTTTGAGTGCAAAGTCAAAAATCCTTCGCTAGAGGCCTAGTTGGGCTAGTAGCCTAGTTAAGGTGAAAAATTGGTTTTGTGTCTAAGTCAAAGGGTTGGGCTTTGAAATCATTCAAAACAAGTTTTTTTGGGTCTCTTAAGAGTGTTCCTAGGGTTTGGGTCCATAAGGAGGGAAAATAAGTCATTTGGGGCATTATTGAGGTTTGTCTCCATGAGAGTGCCTAGAAGAGTGGTTGGGATTGTGTCTTGCAAACCTTGAGAACTTTGTGTTTCTTTAAAAGTCCCAGACCCTCTATATCATATAGATCCCTTATGTGTTTCGTGTGTTCCTTTTTTGGGGAAGCCCAGGCTCTTTCTTTTGTTCCTTTTTCATTTACATGACGTAACCTTACTCGAAAAATGTATGACTTGGCATAGGGGCTTTCCAAGTTGGCTCTCATGTCTTGTTTTCTTTTTTCATTTTTCATTCGCTACTATAAAGTTATTGGGAGGTATAACTTTGATATGGTTGAGTGAGAAAATTATGAGGCATGACTTTCCCGATAGCCACCTATGTGTTTGTGAGTACATACCAGCCGAGTGTATGTTTCTCACCTGACGAACCTCCATGAGTTTCGTTGCCACAGAGTGAGTATGAATTTTATTTTCTGGACAAACAGTCTAGATCTAATCCACAACTAGCTGGAAAAATGATCGAATCTTGATCTGAATTTTCCTTTTTCTTTTCCTTTTTGGTGCAAGTGCACCTAGCAAAAGGAGTTTTCAAAAGAGGTCAATTTGTCAAGTCAAGGAGTTAGGGGTTCTTTTTGTTTTAGTTAAGGCCTATTTACACTAAATAAGTTCTATGGAGACCATTTTCTATGTAATTGGGTGATTTTTGAGTCTTAGGTGTCAAGTAAACAAAAGTTACAAAAAATGTAAATGTTATCTTAAGCAAAAATTGCCAAAAATACAACTTTTCAAGAATGTGAAAGGTCATAATATTTCAAAAGGAAGTTATAGACATTAGGATGGTTGGTTTTTATTATAAAAATAATAAAAAATCCTCAAAAATGCTTGAAGAGTGATTGATGAAGATTGTATTGAAGATCCCATAGAAATAACAATGTTTATTTCTACAATCTCACTATTCTCCTAAACATTTCAAAGACTGTACGATCCCGTATTTTTAATAATCTCTCTTAAATTAATTGGAATTTGTAATAGTAGGTTCTATCTCTATTTTGAATCTAGTCTGAGAGTCTAACAATAAAATTTGAGAGAGATTTCATTGATTTTCTGTAGCAACCCTATTACTTTAGAATTAAGGGTTGAAGGTCATTTAAGATGTTAAATTGACCCATTCCACTCACTGTACCTACTATAACTCATGGAATGGGTCTAATTCATTATGAACTAGGTTTTCATATGGTTTGGTAGGTAGAGAAATCAAGTTTTTTGAAATTGGGTGATGCCCTAGGGCTAGACAATGAGTTTTCCTTGTGAAAATGGGGTATAAATGAAAGGTTTTGATAAAATGTTGATGGAACCTTCTACATAATTTTTGTTTGACCTTGTGCAGGGTAATTGTGATGTGTTGGTGGCATTGGTTGGGTTCTATAAGCTTGAGTGATGGGAGTTTGAATAAACCATAGATTATTTGCATGAAAGTTGAGGGTTTGGTGGATCAACATCCTAGAAGTCTTGGATCTAAGAATTGATGATGGAATTTGGTGTTTTGTCACACAATTAGTGACTTTCAATTGATTTTTGGTAAAAGAAAAGTGTCTAGGAGGTACCTCCTTTGTAAAAGAGGGCTACTTGGTGGCCTAAAAGGTAGGGAAACCTATTAGTTTTCAATATTGTTGCAAAGAAACCTCTTGAAACATTTTGGTATGTTGTGTTGGGTTCTATGGTAAGTCTTATTTGGTGCTTGGTTGGCCTCTATACAGAATTCTCTAAAAGATATCTCCAAAAGTCAGTTTTGGAGGGCTACACGCCTCTAAGTGTGTGTTCAAGAAAATTTGAGTGAATAGTGTTGAAGGGGTTGGTTCCTTGTTTAAGTCTGATCATTTTGTGTTGGTTGGGGGGTATTCACCACCTAGGTTGCTATTAGGTGGTATCAAATCTCAATTAGTAGGTCTTTTGCAGGTGATTGATTGAAGTGTGGAGGTTGGAGGGTGAAAAGAAAAACTTATAAAGATGCCTCCTTAGAATGTTGGTGTTGCTAGAGAGTTGCAAGAGTTGAAGGAGAAACATGCAAAGCTTTTGTAATCTCATAATGTTGTGTTTTCAAGGCTTGCTACCTTGGAAACAAAGTAGAGAAGAGATGAAGTGGAGAGTGAATCAGATGAAGAAGAAGATGAAGAGTATGAAGATGTGAATGAGGAGTTAGACCTGAAGATCAAAGGATGGAAAAGTTTCTCAAGGAATTCAATGGAGATTCACATAAGATAAAGGTTGATTTTCCTATGTATGGTGGAAATTTGAATGAGGAAGAGCTGCTTGATTGGATTGCAACCATGGACAACCACTTTGGAAGTGAAGATATTTCTGATGAGCAAGAGGTGAAAGTAGGAAAAAACTAAGCTCAAAGGTTATGCACTTCTATGGTGGGACTACGATAAAACAAAGAGGAGAAAGCAAGGTAAGTCAAGGATAGTTTCTTGGGATAAGATGGTAGAAAAACATAAAGGCAAATTTCTTCCAAAAGACTATGAAGTGCAATTGTATAATAAATTGCAAGGTTTGAAGCAAAAGGATTTAGATGTTAAGACCTATATTGATGAACTCTACAAACTAAGGATAAGGTCAAGAAGAGACAAAGATGAAGTTGAAAAAGTGGCTAGATACTTAGGTGGCCTTAGATTTAATATAAAAGATGAATTGGTTGTTGCTAACCCAAAGACTATTGAAGAACTTGTTTCCAATTGGCTATTAGGGTGGAGGAAAAGATCAAAAGAAGGCAAGAGAAGTCTGTTAGAGGAAAAGGTAATAGTACAAGAGGGAGAGTATCAATCCCTACATCAAAGTATCCATTTGAGGAACAAGAAGTAAAGGTAAGGAGCAAGGTGTTGATGCAAAAGGAGGTTTTAGGAGCTCTAGAGGTAGACTTGGTGGAGGAAGGAATCCAAACATCTTTGCAGGAAGATGCTATAATTGCAATGAATTTGGGCATGCATCATACAAGTGCCTTAAAAATTTTGGTACTGGGTATGTGCAGGATCATCATGGAAAAAACAAGCCCTTAAGTGGCAAAAAATTCAGAAAAATTAGAGTTAGGCAACTTGACGTAAAAATTTGAATAAGTTATCTATATTGTTTCAAAAATATGTAAGAATAAAATCTGTAGCAAATTGAATTTATTTTCTAAACTACTAGGTTTATTTTAAAAAAAAAAAATCTGTTTGGTGAAAATTTGAAATTTCAATTAGTACTTAAATTTCGGGAAAAAATAAGTAGGTGTCTATCGAGCCACCCTAACCACAATAAAATGATAATATTTTTTTATAAGATTTTAGATATAAGTAGAGGACTCATGTCTCGATGTGATGCATATTTTTTTGTAGTTTTTTCCAAGTAAATAATTAATTATGATTTTTTTACTACAACTGTTAAAAAATATAAAAACTCGTATGTTTGACCACCTTAACTTAGTCAAAACTTCATGAAATTCTTTTTTTTTAATCTTATAGGATGTAAAGCACAGAATTTGATGCATGTTTCAGATTCAAAAAATATGATACCATTTGAAAGCTACAGAGGTTTTTCAATCAGCCTATCAAATAGGACTTTAGTCATAATTCAAATAGAAAATGAATATTAATTATTTATTAAATTCAAAGTAAATCATAATTTATATTGGTGGAAAGCTAAGAATGTCCTTTAAAAACCCTTTTCATTTCACCAATTTTGGGTAAAAAAAAGTCATCATCCACATACCCATCATATCGCCACTTTTTGGCCCATCATTATCTTGCACATGCCCTAGTTCATCTAGTGGAGGTAAAAATAGGACTAAAAGGAGGGATCAAATCGTACAAGAAGAGTAGTGTGAAAATACAAATTCTTCAAGCTATCTTGCTGCTCCTGAAATAGGTGAAACATTGATGATGAGGAAGACCATTCTTAAGGTAGCAAAGGAGAGGGAACCATTGTAAAGAAGGAGTCTCTTCAAAACCGCATGTAAGTTCAATAATAAGGTATGCAAAACTATCATTGATTCACACTTTACTAAAAAATAGGGTGTCAAGTGAGATGGTTAGTAAACTGAATTTGAAAAGGATCCCTCATGAATTTCCATATAAGGTGTCTTGGTTGAGTAATGGGCAGTCACTTTTGGTAAATGAACAAGTTGTTGAGTTTAAAATTGGTGGTTACAAGGACAAGGGAGTTTGTGACAATTTTCCCATGGATTGTTGCCACTCACTTCTAGGTAGGCCCGGGCAATTTAACGGGCATGCATTGTATGATGGGAGAGCAAACACATACACCATAAAGAAAGATGGATGTACAATTAATTTGACTTCACTTGTGGAAGAAAACAAAGGTAAGGGTATAGAGGCTAAGGTGATCATGTGTGGGTAGAAATAACTTAAAGAGGTTGTGAAATAATACAAAAGGTTTGGTGCTATAGTCAGTTCAAAGCTTGGGAATGTTGTGAGAGTAGGTGTGAAGGTTGATACAGTAATGAAGGATGGGTTGATAGTGAATTGGAATGATAATGTCTTGGTTGGTAGAATGGTGTTCCCTTTGGTTGAGATTAACGATAAATGAAAAGTGGTATCTACAGGTACAAAGAGTACAATGGGTTATAAGGATAGTAAGATACCTACAAAAGGTTGACAAGACATGAAGTTTGATGATAGTGGTAAAGGGACAGGGTGGACAAAGAGTTGAGTATAGATGTAAGCATGGAGATGAGTTAAAGGGAAATAAAGTGCAAGGAATAATTGGTAAGATTTTTTTTGAGTATGCAAAGGTAGAAACAATGCTAGGTTTTGATCAAACAATAGGTAGGATACAACTAGCAAGTCTGATTGCAGAGATGAAGACATGTGCAAATACAAGCAAGGTCGACGATGCGATATTTCTATATATGAACCAAAGGAAGGTATTTGTATACCATAGAACATGTGGAGCTGAGATGGAGCGTGGTACAAGGCCTAAATCATGTTACATGAGTTCTTTTTCAGAGGGGTTGTATGGTGCAAGTGCACCTAGCAAATGGAGTTTTCAAAAGAGGTCAATTTGTCAAGTATAAGAGTTAGGGGTATTTTTGTAAATTAGTTAAGGTCTATTTACACTAAATAAGGTATATGGAGACCATTTTCTATGTAATTGGGTTGTTTTTGAGTCTTAGGTGTCAAGTTACTAAAAGTTGCAAAAAATGTAAATGTTGTCTTAAGCAAAAATTGCCAAAAATGCAACTTTTTTAGGAATGTGAAAGGTCATATTATTTCAAAAGGTATTTATAGACATTAGGATCATTGGTTTTGATTAAAACAAGTATAAAAATCCTCAAAAAGGCTTGAAGACTGATTGATGAAGATTGTATTGAAGATGCCATAACAATAACAACTTGTATTTATGCATTTTCACTGTTTTCCTAAACATTTCAAAGACTGTACAATATCGTACTATTAATAATTGCTCTAAAATTCATTGGAATTTTTAATAGCATGTTCTAGCTCTCTTTGAATCTAGTTTGAGAGTCTAACAATAAAATTTGAGAGAGATTTCATTGATTTTCTATAGCAACCCTATTACTTCAGAATTAAGGGTTGAAGGTCATTTAAGATGTTAAATTGAACCATTCCACTTACTGTACCTACTATAACTCATGGAATGGGTCCAATATATTAGGAATTAGGTGTTCATATGGTTTGGTAGGTAGAGAAAGCAATTTGTTTGAAATTGGTTGATGCCCTAGGTAATGGTTGTTTGACCTTGTACATAGTAATTTTGATGTTTTGGTGGCATTGGTTGGGTTCTATAAGCCTGTGTTATGGGAGTTTGAATAAACCCTAGGTTATTTGCATGCAAGTTGAGGGTTTGGTGGATCAACATCCTAGAAGTCTTGGATCTAAGAATTGATGATGTAATTTGGTGTTTTTTCACATAATTAGTGACTTTCCATTGAGTTTTGGTGAAATAAAAGTTTCTATGAGGTGCCTCCTTGGTAAAAGAGGGCTATTTGGTGGCCTAAAAGGCAGGGCAGCCTATTAGTTTTCAATATTGTTGCAAAGAAACCTATTGAAACCTTTTGTTATGTTGTGTTGGGTTATGTGTTAAGTATTATTTGGTGTTTGGTTGGCCTCTATACGTTCTTCTCTAAAAGATATCTCCAAAAGTGAATTTTGGAGGGCTATAAGCCTCTAGATGTGTGTTCAAGAAAAGTTGAGTGAATAGTGTTGAAGGGGTTGGTTCCTTGTTTAAGTATGCTAATTTTGTGTTGGTTGGGGGGCTCTTCACCACCTAGGTTTCTATCACTTTTCTTTTCTCTTTCACACATGTGTTCCTTTGTTCTTGTGTTTAGTTTGGCATGGTATCTTCATCCTAGGGGCTTGATCATCCCTCTTGACTGTTGTTATTCCATCTTACTAGTATAAGTGAATTTGGATCCCTCTCTATATGCATGGATGTACTTTACTGTGAGTTTGATGAAGTTCATCCTCTCACTAAAGTGGGGGCTAAATGTACCATAGAAAAATGGATCTTAGACATTTTCATGGTCTTCTAGGTCTTTCTCTCATGATGATTGACCTATTTTTCTTTGATTTAATGTTGCAATGTAACTTATGCATTCACATTAGTGTTAAGGAATAAGATTGTCTAGAAAAGTTTGAACATGTTTCTAGAAGAACTAGAATCTTCTAGAAGGGTTAGAACCTTCTAGAAACTAGAAGCAACTAGAAGATGTTCAAGGAAAAAGAACATTCCAGTTTAGAGATATCTAGAATATTAGAAGTTTCTAGATCTTAGAGGCATCAATTATAAATACAAGGTTGTCCATTGTGAATAGCACTACTGTTGAGGTAAGTTGTTGGATTGTATGTAAGCAAGTTAGATCACTATAATTTCTTTGAGCCATTTCATAATTGTTTTATGCTCTGTTTTGTCCTATTTGTTATTGTTTTATTATTTGTACTTGTTTTACATGGTATCAGAGATAGAAATATTTTAACAGAGTTAAGATATTGTTGGATTGATATTGATTAGCAAGATAATCTTTGAAGAGGTTTGATATATTTGTTTGAGGGCTATTTTTTTAACATGGGCTCTACAAGTGAAAGTTTTCCAATCTTTGATGGAAGTGGATTTATAGATTGGAAGATTATAGTTAAGAATGCTTTGAGAGAAAAGGCTCTATGGAGTATAGTGAATAAAGAGATTGGAGAACCTCACCAAAAGAAAGAAAAGGATTAATGGAAATTCAAGTTGGAGCGAGCTAGAGGAATTATTGATAAGGCCTTGAGTCCCAATCATAATAGAAGGTTTGTTGATGTTGATAATCCAATAGAACTATGGGAGAATCTAGAAAAAGACTATAAAGATGTAGATATGGCTAGTGTATTCAGCATAGAAGAAAAATTGGTGAACATAGGCCCAGCTAATTTTGAAAAAATGGTTGATTACTTTAATGAGGTTACATATTTAAATGCCCAGTTGAAGAAAATAGGTATTGAATATGCAATTTAAAAGGATTTTTCAGTTGATTGCAATGGTTGAAAGTAAGCTTCCCCAACCTTACAAGGTATTTAAAGAATCAAGGAAAAGGGTTATTCAGTTAAATCCTAATACCCACCAACAAACTTTTGATCAATTTTGTAAGTCAATTTTAGATGAAGAAGATCAACTTATTAAAGAAGGTTACATTAAGAAGAATCATGCATATGCAGCTATGGGTAAATCATTCTCTAGATATGATGATGGAAAGAAGAATTGGAAAGCATATAATAAATTTTGAAATAATGGTAGTTCTAACCAGTTTTCTAGAAATGAAAGTATGGAAAAGCAGTTGGAAAGAAAACCTATCATTTGTAGGTATTGTGGAGGTGAGAATCATATGGAAAAAAAATGTTTGAAGAAGAGTAACAATGAAAGACAACAATACAAGCCTAAGAAAGAACGGTTTAAGGAAGGAAAGACAAATAAAAAAAAGTTTTGTAGCCATCTCCAGGCAAGTAAAATCAAGTGTAGAGGAAACTTCTGAAATTGAAAATACAGTAAAGGTAGGATACTTTGCTTCAAATACTAATAAAGAATAGATTTTAGATTCAGGAGAATCTTTTCACATGATTGTAGATAGATATTTATTTATTGATTTTCATGAAGGAAATAATTCAGATCAAGAAATCACTATTGGCAATAAAATGAAACTATCAGTTCTAGGAACAAGATCTATTAGTGTAACAAATGGAACTTTGAAAAATGTTTTACTAGTTGAAGGATTGAGGGTGAATCTTATTTTAGTGTATATAATTTCTCAAGTTGGATATGAGTTTATTGTTATTTTTGATCAAGTAATTGTAAGAGATAGAAAAGACCCAAAAAGTATTATTGCTATTGGTAGAATTGACCATAAAGAAAGTCTCTTTAAATTTGTTGGATTTGTTGATGATGAATACACACACTCCCATGCTTTTGTTGCTCAAAGTGATTATATGTCAAAAATGTGGCATGCTAGACTTGGACATACAAATTATAGAAAATTACAAGACATGATTAGAAAGAATATGGTTAGAGGATTAACAAAGATTTCAGCATTTGAAGGTGTATCGAAGGATGTGCGTTAGGGAAACACCATCGAGATCCTTTTGATTCAAGAAAAGCATGGAGAGCAAGTCATCCACTACAACTCATTCATAGTGATTTATGTGAATCGAGATATCCTTCCATCTCAGGTGCCAGGTACCTTCTCACTTTTATTGATGATTATAGTAGATGAGTATGGGTCTATTTTCTTGAAAGGAAAAGTGAATTCTTTGAGGTATTTCAAAGGTTTAAGGAATTAGTTGAAAACCAAAGTGGAAAAAGGATTAAATGCCTAAGGACATACAATGGGGGTGAATATTGTAATTATGCATTTGAATCATTTTGTGAAAAAAATGGTATTAAGGTACAAAGAACAATTCCATATACCCCTCAAAAAAATGGAGTAGTTGAATGGATGAATAGAACTCTTTTAGAAATGGCACATTGTATGTTGCATTTTAAAAGTTTACATAATAAATTTTGGGGATTAGATGTCTCTTGTGGTGCACATATTGTGAATAGAATCCCCGCCAAATCCCTCATAAATGTTACTCCTGAAGAATCTTGGAGTGGAAGAAAGCCTCACATCGAGTATTTTAAAGTTTTTGGGTGTATTGCTTAGGCTGACATCTAGCTAGAAGAAAACAAAAAAAGCTAGAACCAAAAATTCATAAGTTTTTATTTATGGGCTATAGTGAAGAGTCAAAGGCTTATAGATTGTATGATTTGGAAACAAAAAAGATCTTTATTAGCAGAGATGTAAAGTTTGATGAACATTCACAACTTACAGCCACAAATGATTTCCACATTTCAAATATTTTACAAAGCAATGAAAACTCTATTAACGAGGATGATAAGAGCACTACTACTAATGAAGATGGTATAACTAATAGTAGTGATGATGAAGAAGAAATTCCATCTAGAAAAAAGACAAAGAGTATTGAAGAGATATATAGACAAAGCCTGAAACTCCAAGGAAGGAATGGTAGTGCCCTGATGGAAAAATTCTTACAAATAAATGACCCAATCTCATATGAGCAAGCTAGAGTGAAGAAAGAATGGGAGCAATCCATGAAAGAGGAGTATGATGCATTACTAAAAAATAAAACTTGGGAACTCGTGCCCCTTCCCAAAGGTAAGAATGTTATTGGTTACAAATGGGTTTACAAAAAAAAAATCAAATCCAATGGAGCCATAGAAAGATACAAGGCTAGATTGGTTGCTAAGGGATTTAATCAAAAGGAAGGTGTTGATTATGAAGAAACATTTTCTCTTGTCATCAGAATGAACATTGTTAAAATTATTCTTTCTTTGGCAGCAAGTCTTGGATGGCATGTTCATCAAATGGATGTTAAAAATGATTTCTTAAATGCAGATTTAGCTGAAGAAATATACATGAATCAACCACCTAGTTTTGTAGATGAACAACATCCTCACCTTGTTTGTAGATTAAAGAAATCACTTTATGGTCTAAAACAAGCACCTCAAGCATGGAATGAATATATAGATAGATATTTTCCACTTCATGGATTTAAAAGGTGTAGATTTGATCCAAATATTTATGTGAAGAAAGTTCAAGATGAGATTATTCTTGTTGCAGTTTATGTAGATGATTTATCATTTTTGGACTGAATTTTGGGATAATCAATGATTTAAAATTAGAACTTAAAAGGGCATTTCAATTGAGTGATTTGGGAGAATTAAATTATTTTCTTGGTTTACAAGTTTGTAGACTACATGATGGAATATTCCTCTACCAATCAAAATATGCTTTGGATATTTTAGAAAAGTTTAACATGCTAGAATGCAAGCCAGCTTCTACTCCTTTTCAATCTGGAATCAAGGTGATCCCACAATAGTGGTTTACAATTTTTGGCCAAATTGGACACTGAAATTATTATTTTTAACTAAATCTTCACATTCGGGCAACTATAGCGGCTAAACCGTAAGGAATTTGAAGATGATGCAAACTAGAGTCTCGTCACATTTTTTCTGTAGATTCTAAAAATATTTTTTTCAAAAATTTTGGAATCAGATTGCACTTCTTTTTCCATCTCCCACAAAAATTGGTTTTTTTCAAAAAATAGCATTTTTAAAAAGTGACGCACACCGTATAACATATATTTTTTTTTCCATGAAGGATAAAATTCTAATTCTTTCAAATTTAGATTTGTAACTCCGATATCTAGTGCTTCCACTTGGTTAGATATTTTTTAATTGAATATTTTTTCTTTAATCAAGTTTCAAAGTCAAACCAATTTCAATTCAGACATAGTGCAACCGTATAATGCGTAACTTTTTTTGTATATATCGAAATTCATTTTTGTTTTTTTGTTGGATCAAGGACTTCAATATCTAGTGCACTCATATTTTTCAAAAACAAAAATTGATAATATACTATTTTTCCACATGTGTAGAACAAAGACCTTCATTTTCGGTAAAGAACCTATGTTTAATAAAACTAAAAAAACAAATACATAATAAAATCAAAACATACAAAAGTTATATTCATTGGATAGATCGTTCTGAGGACTATCTGATTTTAGAAGGGTTTTTGAAGAATTCTCCATTTTCATCCTCAACCTGAGCTCCGAAGCATAAAAAAGTAGACTATTTTTGTGTCTTAGGAGGGGGATGAGGGGCAAGGGGGGTTCGAATGAACCCCTAGGGTTTCGAGTGAACCTCTTCAAGGGGGTTCTCTTGAACCCCCTTTGCTATGCAATTTTTTGTTTTTTGGTGGCCAAAATTTAAAGGGGTTCGCTCAAACACTAGTTCCAATGAACCCTTAATCCATTCGGTCGAACCAGCAGGTTCATACGAACCCCCAAAATCACTTTTTTTGCTTTGGGGTCATTTTTTGTGAGTTTTCCTTCCTCACTTGAATTGTAAACCACTATTGTGGCTTCACCCATCAAGCTTACTAAAGAATGTACTTCCAAGAAGTTTGATGCTACTTTATACATGAAACTTGTGGGAGGCTTGGTTAAATATCTAACTCATTCTTGACCAGACATGTTTTTGTAGTTAATCAAATATCAAGATTTATGCAGGAACCTAAATAAATTCATTAGTTGGCTACAACAAGGATATTGTGGTATGTTCATGGAACAATACACTATGGAATCCACTATGCGCATAAGTCCTCAATTTCTTTGGTTGAATTTATAGATTTAGATTGGGGAGGTGATATAGATGACATAAAATCTATAGGCGGTTATGTTTTTCACCTTGGATCAAGCCCTATTACATGGAGCAACAAAATGAAAACTACTACATCATTGTTTTCATATGAAGCAAAATATAAAGCAGCAAAAGAAGCAAGAAAGGAAGCAGTTTGGATTCAAAATCTTCTATTTGAGCTTGGTTTTTCCCAAAGTTCTACTACTGGCTATGTGCAGGATCATCATGGAAAAAATAGGCCCTTAAGTGGCAAAAAAATCAGAAAAATCAGAGTTAGGCAACTTGACATAAAAATTTGAATAAGTTATCTATATTATTTCAAAAATATTTAAGAATAGAATCTATAGAAAATTGAATGTAGTTTCTAAACTGCTAGGTTTATTTTAAAAAGAAAAAATCTATTTGGTGAAAATTTGAAATTTCAATGTAGTAGTACTTAAATTTTAGGGAAAAAATATAAGTAGAGGACTCATGTATGGATGTGATGCATATTTTTTATAATTTTTCCAAGGAAATAATTAATTATGAATTTTTTATTAAATTTTAAAAATATAAAAAGCTTCATATGTCCGACCACCTTAACTTGGTCAAAACTTCATGAAATTCAAATTTTATTTTTTAATACTATAGTGTGTAGCGCTGAATGTGACGCATGTTTCAGATTCAAAAAATATGATACTATTTGAAAGCTATATATTTTTTTCAATCAACCTATCAATCAGGACTTTAGTCATAATTCAAATAGAAAATGAATAATAATTATTGATTAAATTCAAAGCAAAGAATAATTTATATTGGTGGAAAGCTAAGAATATCCTTTAAAAACCCTTTTCATTTGATCAATTTTGAGTAAAAAAAAATTTGTTAGCCACATTCCCTACACATACCCATCATATCGCCACTTTTTGGCCCATCATGATCCTGCACATACCCTACTACTTTGTACTGTGACAATCAAGGTACAATACAAGTTGCCAACAATCCAGTATTTCATGCTAAGACAAAACATATTGAGCTTGATGTTCACTACATACGAGATCTTGTTCAAACAAATATTGTGCATCTACAATATTTTCAAAGTGAAGAACAAACAATTGATGTATTTACTAAGAGTATGACTAAAGCCAAATTCTTGAAATTGCAAAAAAATCTTTGTATGTTAAAGGTGAACATTAAGGGGGGATGGTAGTATAATGTTCCCCTCTCCCTTGTATCTTCCTCTCTTCTTTGTATCTTGTTTGTAATATTCTATCCAATCTTAAGAGGGGATGTTAAGGAATAAGATTGTCTAGAAAAGTTAGAAGATGTTTCTAGAAGAACTAGAATCTTCTAGAAGGGATAGAACCTTCTAGAAACTAGAAGCAACTACAAGATGTTCAAGCAAAAAGAACATTCTAGTTTAAAGATATCTAGAATATTAGAAGTTTCTAGATCTTGGAGGCATCAAGTATAAATATGAGGCTATCCATTGTGAACAACACTACTGTTGAGGTAAGTTGTTGGATTGTATGTAAGCAAGTTAGATCAATATAATTTCTTTGATCCATTTCATAATTGTTTTATGCTCTGTTTTGTGTTGTTTTTTGTTGTTTTATTATTTTGGCCTATTCTTACAATTAGGTCCTTAATATTCAAATTATGATATCTTGTGAAGTTGTTGTAAAGTGTTGTAACACTTTTCTAGAATCTTCTCATTATAATTCATTTAAAAATCATCTTTTTATCACTTATCAAGTCCTATTTCAAAGTGTTGTAAAGACTTGTAACAAGCTTTCATGCTTTTCTAGGCTTGTCATCACCAATTACACCTTTCTTATGCTTTATTTGGCCCCATTATGCACTTATAGGTCATAATTAAGTGTATTTTTGAATACAAACCCAACAAACAATATTTAAAGAAACTTAATTCCTAAAACCCACTTGCAAGCCTAAAATGGGACCCATTCGCGATGGGTGGAAAATGAGTCCCTCTTGGCACAAAATTCAAAATAAATTCAAATTTATTTTGGGTTTTTATTCTTTAAGACCTTATGTCAGCCTGTGATGTTGTATTTTTGGGTAATTAGGGCATAAGTGTGTACAAATAAGTGTTTTTCTATCCATTTTAACCCCTATTCATTCAATTCTTCAAGCATTCATCTCATTCACTCATTCATCATTATTGCATTCAATCCATCAAAGCATCATTCAATCAAGCAACTATCAAGCATCTTGGAGCATCCATTGACATATCTTTAGACATCAACAATAAGGATTTGGTGAGTTTAGGTCACTCATTCATCATTCTTGCATTCAATCCATCAAAGCATCATTCAATCAAGCAACTATCAAGCATCTTGGAGCATCCATTGACATATCTTCAGACTTCAACAATAAGGGTATTGTGAGTTTAGGTCACTTTCCTATTTTCTATTCATCATTCCTTTTTTATTTCATTTTATTTCTTTATCAAGGGTTTGATTACCAAAGTGGGTTTTGACCAAGCCAAATCCCTATGCTCTAACCCTTAACCATTTTCACCCTCTTTTCATGTGTGTTGGTAGATCTTGTAGGAAGATTTATCAAAGAAATAGGTGTTGAAAAGTGTTCAACAAGTCATCAAATCCATTCAAGTCAACTAAACCCTAATTCAAGCTTGGAGACAACATTCAATTCATTTTCTATAGATTTGATTTTGTGAAACTGACAAGAAGACAAGTGCAGATCTAGACCCATAGAGTTGACCCCCAAATTTGTAGATTTTTGATGGAGGACTAATTCACCATTAGGGGTGGATGAGTCCCACTACTAGGATATAAAATTTTATTTCATCAAAATTCAGTTCTTGATAGTCAAAAACCAATTTCAAGAAAGTTTGCAAGAAGCAGGACTAATTCACCATTAATGGCGAATAAATCCAACTAGTCATCAACAATGATTTTTTGTTAGATTCCAGAACCTTCCTACATCAATATTTCATGTCCAAGTGCACTTTGTTTAGTATCATTTAGTTCTGAGTTCATTTGTTTATGTTTTTAGTTCATTTCTGCATATCACATTGTGTTTTCAAACACTTCACATTTCATTAGTTTTGCATACAAAATAAGTCAATTTCATCAATTAGCTGCATCTAGATCATTGAATTTAGTCATAATTTCATCATACATACAATAGTTTGAGTGAACCACCTAGATTTTTGGTGTGGGATCTATCTCTTTCCATTAGGTGAAAGACTCTAATTGAGCAAAAGAGACATAACATCCCTAATCCATCAAAATATATGGTTGAATCTTATCTTTTAAGCTTTACATTAGAATTTATTTTTTATGGATGCAATTATCTACCCTCACATATTTCAAATAGGTTGATTGTACTTGATTGACTTTATTTTCTCTTATTTAGATTATATATCTTCAAAGATTGAAGTAGAGGCCTTCTTACTTTATAGTCGTGTTCATCATCTTATGTAAGGAATTCAAGGTCAATGGTTATTTATTTTAACTTTTACTTAAATTTTTTTCTACACCATTTAATTTATAGTTTATTGAAAATCCATTTATTTTTTCAATAATAATTCAATAAACCATTAAAAATAATGACAAACAAGAAATACTTTAATTTTTACTTCACAAGTTAGTATTTATATTTACATTTTAATTTTGTAGGATTTTTTTCTCTCAAATATATAATTATTTGTGTTAACAAACTCACACCATTACATGGTAACCCTTGCTTCCACTATAGTTATGCATCTCCAT
Source organism: Sequoia sempervirens (assembly GCA_007258455.2). Lineage (NCBI taxonomy): Eukaryota > Viridiplantae > Streptophyta > Pinopsida > Cupressales > Cupressaceae > Sequoia > Sequoia sempervirens. Next base: position 66,273 of record VDFB02271453.1, on the reverse strand, counting down.
GTAATAAAATAACTATTGAAAAAGAATTATTTTACTTACTAAATAGTTATCTTATAGTTATAGTTTTAATTTTCAATATTTGACTTTGTGATTTAAGATGGAATAAAATTTGAGGTTGAGACTAAAATATGAATGTCTGAGGATTAAAATAAAATCAGGACAACTTGCAAGTCACATGGGCAATATATAAATTACTATGTCCAGTATGAAGGGTCAATTCTATGGATTTAGATCATCTTTTTGATAATAGAAAGGTTCAAAACATGCAGAAATGATTTGGTAATCTATACAAAATTAATTTTAGGTTTGTCTAGTTTATCTATGCTTTGTCTATGTTTCTTATTATATGAAACTAGCAATATTTAAAAAGACCTTCAAAGGATTGTCATTATATCAAAAAGGGAAATATTATCCTAGGTAAACCCTAAGGAAACTTTAATAAATAATAAAGGAAAATATTATTTAGCCATGCATATGCTCCTAAGATAAATGTGTATATCTAGATTAGTTTCAAAGAACCAATCAAATGTTTTCCTTCCCTAGATGTAAATGATATTCAAATTAATTCTTAGATGACCAAAGGAATGCAATTGAGTTCCTTTAAATATAATTTCAAAGTAATAAATATTCCAATTATGTGTTAAATTATCTCTAATTGGGAAAGGAATGGGAGTGAGTTAGTCAAACTTTGAATTTCAATTTTAAAATGTAAAAGGTCAAATCCAAGAATATATGGTCAATGTTATGATTGTAAAATAAAATCATGAAATTCTAAGAGAAATACAATTTATATCTCATCATTTTTCTTCAAATATATATAAGATGTTGTAAATATGATTTGTGGTTTAAAATTCATAATCTTGAAGTACTAGACATCTATATTTACCCATGAAGGAAAAAGGTGATATAATCAAGGTGAGAATGAAATGTGTGAGGATAAATGCATAAATAGGTGTAATAAATGTAGAATATGTGATAAAATAAGGAAATATGGATAAGGCATGGATAAAGGTTGTAGGAATTGAACCATCAATTTTTGTTTGTTCTATGAAATTCTCTTGCACTCTTAGGGTTTTTCACCTAAAAGGAGATAGATAGACCAAAAAATTGAGCTGGTTCACTCAAACTAAGGAATGTATGATGTAATTATGAGTAAATATAATGATCTAAATGCAGCTAATTGATAAAATTGATTGTTTATGAATGCAAAAACTAATGAAATATGCAATGTTTGAAAACACAGTGTGATATGCATAAATGAATATAAAACATAAACAAATGCAAAAAAAATTAAATGAGACTTAATAGAGTGCACCTGGAAGTTTAATGCTAATGCGAGGAGATTCTGGAATCTAGAAAAATTAACTGTTAATGACTAGTGGGACTTATTCGCCACTGATGGCGAATTAGTCCTCCTACTGGTAAAATGACCTGAAACTGGTTTCTGACTGTCAGGAACTAAATTATGATAAAATCAACTTTTCAACCTGAAACTGGGACTCATTTTTGACTAATGGAAAATCAATCCTCCTACCAAAATTCTACAAATTCAGGGGTCGAGTTTGTGGGTCTAGATCTGCACTTGTCTTCTTGTTAGTTGACAGAGTCAAATCTATAGAAAATGGGTTGTATGTTGTCTCCAAGCTTGAATTAGGGTTAGGTTGACTTGAATCACTTTGATGACTTATTGACCACTTTTCAACACCTATTTCTTTGAAAAATACGCCTACAAGACCTCCAAACACACATGCAAAGAAGGGAAAAATGGTTAAGGGTTAGAGTATAGGGATTTTCCTTAGTCAAATACCACTTTGGTAATCAAACCCTTGATAAAAAATGAAATGGAAACAATAAAGGAATGATGAATAAATAGCATGCAAGTGTCCTACACTCACCAAATCCTTGTTTTGAAGTCTGAAGATATGTCAATGGCTGCTCCAAAATGCTTGATGATTGCTTGATTGAATGATGCTTTGATGCAAGAGTGCTAATTAATGATGTATGAGTTAATGAGATGAATGGGGGTTAAGATGGATGGAAAAACACTTATTTATACACACTTATGCCCTAATTACCTGAAAATACAACATCACAGGTCGACATAAGGTCTTAATGAATAAAACCCCATAAGAAATTTTGATTTATTTTAAATTTTGAGCCAAGAGGGACTTATTCACCATCCATAGTGAATGGATCCCACTCTAGGCTTGCAAGTGGGTGTCGGGAATTAAGGCGCTTTTAATTTTGTTTGTTGAGTTTGAATTCAAAAATACACTTCATTATGATCTGTAAGTGCATAAAGGGGTCAAATAAAGCATAAGAAAGGTGTAATTGGTGACGACAAGCCTAGAAAAAAATGGTGTTAAATGGACCTCACAACCAGAAGAATCCTAGCCATTCAAATTATTAAATTGGGGCATTTATAATTTTAACTACCAAAGCCTCATTTTCAAACATAGAAAAGTATAGGATTTTTGTTGGTATTTTGCATATAGAAAATGGTGGATAAAAGAAAATAGTCAATACAATTACAAACAAGTTTGCAATATAAATAAAAGATGGTAAAGATTTATAATATAAAAAATGAAAAGAAAGCCCAAAAATATAAGGTAAATCTAGAGGGGTTCAAATATCAGATTCCCTACAATATAGGGGAAAATATTCACCCTATAACTAATTATCTATCTAAGTCTAATAAGTGATAAGAAAACAATGTAATAATCTATTCCTAACCCAAAAATGTTGAGCTATGATTATCAAATTTAAATGAAAAGCTAGAGTTTTATCTACTCTTTGATGATGTTAAATCATAGAGTTGCTAATTTGACTATATGAAAGTGCTTGATAGTGTAATATAGAACTTTGGAACCAAATTTAAGGTGGGAAATATTAGGGGTCAGGTAAATTGGAGCAATAAACATTAACAATTATATGCAGATTAAATAACTTGAAAATAAAAATGAAGAATAACACAAAAGAGATCAACATAGAAAATGAACGTGGTTCACCCAATATGGGATACATCCATAGAAACTTATCCACCCAATGATTTTATTATCTAGTGAAAAAAATATTAGAATTGCATGAACACACACTACCGCAACATACATCCTGGATGCTTATAACAAGATTTTTGGAACCTTCTAGAATTAGGGTGTTACAAGGTCATTTTCAATTTGACGAAAAAACCTTGACGTCTCAGTGGGAAAACCTTGACGAGTTAATGAAAAAAAAAAAGTTGAGGGTTGCACCCTTGAACCCCTGCTATCAGGTGTTGCTGCCCTTGAACCCCCATTATTTGGGGTTGTCGCCCTTGAACCCCTGCTCAGGGCCCGGCTCGACACTGAACCTCAATGAGGATATGTTAAGAGTGTAGAGTATTTGCATGATCAATCACCACATATCAACAATCTACCACTTGGAGATTGATCAGGCTCCACACCAAAAAATCTCCCACTTTGAGACTGATCCTGGATGACAAGTCTGGGTATGTGTAGGATCATCATGGAAAAAACAAGCCCTTAAGTGGGGAAAAATTTAGAAAAATCAGAGTTAGGAAACTTGATGTAAAAATTTGAATAAGTTATCTATATTATTTCAAAAATAAGTAAGAATAGAATATGTAGAAAATTGAATGTAGTTTCTAAACTACTAGGTTTTTAAAGAAAATAAAATCCATTTAGTGAAAATTTTCAATTCAATAGTATTTAAGTTTCAGGAAAAATAAGAAGTAGGTGTCTTCTGACCACCTAACCACAATAAAATGATAATATTTTTTTATAATATTTTAGATATAAGTAGAGGACTTATGTGTCAATGTGATGCATATTTTTTTTGTAATTTGTTTCCAATAATTAATTATGAATTTTTTTATTACAACTTTTAAAAAATATTAAAACTCGTATGTCTAACCACCTTAACTTGGTCAAAACTTCATGAAATTCAATTTTTTAATTTTTTAATCCTATAGTATACGAAGCAGAGAATGTGACACATATTTTAGATTAAAAAAATATGATATCGTTTGAAAGCTATAGATTTTTTTCAATTAGCCTATCAAACAGGACATTAGTCATAATTCAAATAGAAAATGAATAATAATTACTTATTAAATTCAAATCAAAGCATAATTTATATTGGTGGAAAGCTGAGAATCTCCTTTAAAAACCCTTTTTCGTTTCATCAATTTTGGGTAAAAAAGAAGTTGTCAGCCACATACCCATCATATTGCCACTTTTTGGCGCATCATGATCTTGCACATACCCCACTACTACACTTGCAGCTCCCACTGGATTACAGGTCTAGTTGGTTTCTTATGTCCACCATTATCAGTCATGAAGGCCAATAGAAACTGATGAGGAAATCATTTTCTCCCGTGTAATTGTCAATATGAACATATCTGCAAGATTCTCATTTGTGTGAATTTTCTCCAGCTTCAACTGTCCATCCTCCAAAATTGACCACATGAAGTGGTATCTAAATTGTATGTGCTTAGTTTTTTAGTGCAGAGTTGAATTCTTAACAAGATGAATGACACTCTGGCTATTAGTTTACAAAGGGCTATCTTGTCATTTTCCCAATTCCTCCAAAAAGCGTTGTAACCAAATCATCTCCTTGCTAGCTTTTGTAGTAGCAACATACTCAGCTTCAATGGTTGAAAGCACAACAACCTTTTGCAGTCTTGAAATCTAACTGACTGTAGTACCTCCTATAGTAAAAAAATACCCTATAGTAGTCCTCTTGCTATCAAAATCACCTGCCATATTAGAGTCAACATATCCTTTAGAGAAAAAAATTTCCTCCAAAACATAGTTTCTTTGAAGTAGTACCTCTCAAATATTGAGGAATCCATTTTACTACATTCCAATGTTCCATTCCTGGATTGCTCATAGACCTTCTCACAACTCCCACTGCATGTGCAATATCTGGACTTGCACATACCATTGCATACATCAAGCTACCAACTATTGATGCATATGGTATTTTAGACATTTTATCTTCCTCCTCTAGTGTCTTTGGACACATCTCCTTAGTCAACTTAAAATGACTAAGCAAAAGTGTACTAACTGCTTTTGCATCTTGAATGTTAAACCTTTTCAACACATTCTCTACACACTCACTTTGAGAGAAAAATAATTTTCTTTTTGTCTTTTCCTGTGTGATCCTCATACCAAGGATTTTTTTTGTTGCACCCAAATCCTTCATAGCAAATTATTTTTTGCTAATTTCTACTTAGGTTCACTAATATGTTGCATGTTAGACCTAGAAAAAAGCATGTCATCAACATAAAACAATAGGATAATATAGCTTCCATTATCCAATTTCTTAAAATAAACACAATAATCAGAATGACATCTTTTGTAACCTTATTCAACCATAAAACTATCAAATTTTAAATACCATTGTGGAGGTTCTTGCTTCAAGCCATACAAACTCTTCTTTAACCTGCACAAAAAATCCTCCTTACCCTTGACCTCATATCCCTATGGTTGTTGCATGCATATTTCCTCTTACAAATCCCCATGGACAAATAATATTTTCACATCTAGTTGTTCAAGATGCAAGTCTTCCATAGCCATAAGATGTAGAATAGTTCTAATAGAAGTCATCTTTATAATTGAAGAAAATATTTCATCAAAATGTATACCTTTTTTCTGTGCAAAACCTTCTACCATGAGTCTGGCCTTATATCTTTTCTTACCTCCATCTTCTGCCTTTAACCTGTAAACCCATTTATTTGGTAATTCTCTTTTAGTTGTAGGTAATTGGACTAAGTCCCAAGTCTGATTCTACAGGAAGGAATCCATTTCCTCTTTCATGCCTAGCTCTCACTGCTCTTTGGTATCTACCTCCATTGCTTCTTCATAACCTTCAAGTTCACCAGAATCAATTAATAATATAGAATATAATGATGGAGAAAATATTTTTGGAGGTCTAGTTATCCTTGTAGAATGTCTAACACTTGTAGGAGTCTGTGGGATAACTTGTTGTTGTTAAAAATTAGGTACCATTGGCATTTTATTTTCTAAAATCTCATCCAGCACCACATATTCCTTTTTGGCCTATTCATGCAGTTGATCCCTATACATGACCTCATTGAATATAACATCTCTAATCCTAACAATTTTATGATTTTCATAATCCCATAATTGATAACCAAATTCATCTACTTCATATCCAATGAAGGTACATTTTTTAGACTTAGCCTCAAGCTTGGTTCTCCTTTCAATATCAACATGGACAAAAGCTTCACAACTGAAGGTTTTCAATAAAGAATAGTTTACCTTTTTACTCATCCATGCCTCCTTTGGAATGCCACCATCCAAAGGATTTGAAGGTCCCTTGTTTATTGAATAAACAACAATATGCACAACATCTGCCCAAAACTATTTAAGGGTAGTCTAGTATGCAATCTCATTCTCCATAATGGTCCTATTCATCCTCTCAGAAACACCATTTTCTTGTGAGGTTCTAGGAACCATTTTTTGCCTATAGATTCTATTGTATTGATAGTAATTTTCAAATTATTTGTTGCAATACTCACCTCCATTATCAAATCTAAGACACTTCAACATTTTTCCTATCTCATTCTCAACCAAAGCTTTCCATTTTTTAAAAGTTTCAAACACTTCTAATTTTTCTTTTATCAAATACACCCATGTTTTCTTAGTTGCATCATTAATAAAAGTAACATAATAACAAGAACCACCATGAGAAGATACCTAAGATGATCTTCATACATCTAAATGCACAAGCTCTAATTTCTCACTCTTGTTCTCTTTCCCAACTTTGAGAAATCAAACTCTTTTCTATTTTCCATAAACACATTTTTTGTAGAACTCCAAGTCAATCTGCTTTAGACCTAGTAGCAACTTTCTAGAGTGAAGAATCTTCATCTCTTTCTGACTCATGTGCCCAAGTCTATGGTTCCACAGTTTTGTTTATGTCCTTGTAGAAAGTGCTACAACTATCTCAGTAACAACTGTTTCTGTAGCAACTAAGGTAGAAAAATTATTACCAGTACACATATATAATTTTCATACCTTTTCACCTTTAGTGACCTTCCAAACCTTGTCTGAAAAGGTAACCATGCAACCTTCACTACCCAATTGTCATGTAGAAATTAAATTCCTTCTTAAATTTGGAACATGCCTTACCTCCTATAGCAACCATTCATTTCCATTCTGCAACTTGATTTTTATCTTTCATTTTCCAACAATTTGACAAGGTTCATCATCACCCAAATATACCTGTGTAAATACAAAATATTTCCTATGGGGTGTGGCATGAAATGAAGCCCCTAAATATATTACCTAGGAATCATTAACATTATCTAAACACAAAATTAAAGCATCCCGCACTTTATTACTTGCAACATTAGCTTCCTTACTATCATCATGTTGTCTATCTCCTTGTTTTCCTTTTCGAGACCAAAAATCCTTCTTCAAGTGTTCTAGCTTTCCACAATGCCAACAATCTAGTCTTCCTCTAGATTTAGATCTACCTTTCTTCAACTTCCCTTGTGACTTCCCACAATTTGTAGCCCACTTTTTCCTCTCCTTTGTTCTTCCCCTATTCTCTACAGTCAAAGCATTACCTGATGTTGAACTCTCACCTGTTATTTTCCATCACATTTCCTCACTAAGGATAACACCAACAACATCATCAAATTTTAATGTATTTGAACCAGAGACAGAGTTACTTACAACCATTACCAAGCCATTCTAACTTTCTGGAAAAGAACATAAAACCAAGAAAGCCCTCACTTCTTCATCAAAATTCACTTTTACAAAATTTAATTGATTGGTAATTGTATTAAACTCATTTAAATGATCTATCACAGATCCACCTTCAATCATTTTCAGATTAAACAAATGCTTCATGAGAAATACCTTATTTGAGGTAGAGGGTTTTCATACAATTTAGCCAAACCAAACATCAGATCCACTGTTGTCTTTGCTTCTATTATATTGAATTCCATGGATGGTTCTAGGCACAACCAAAAGGTTCTTAATACCTTTCTATCTAGAATCTCTCATTCTTCATTAGACATCATAGCATCTTTATTTTCTTTTCCTTGCAATGGCCGCCATAGATCTTTTTGATACAAATAATCTTCCATCTGCATCTTCCATAATTGATAATTTTGGTCATTGAACTTCTCAACCTTGAATTTTTCTTTTTCCATTCCTCTCACTCAAATCTAGAGGTTTCCTTCCAATCAACTGAAATACACATGGCTCTAATACCAATTGTTAGGGTTTAGGCAGATTTGAGCAATAAACATTAACAATTATATGCAGATTAAATAACCTAGAAATAACAATGAATAATAACACAAAAGAGATCAACACAAAAAATTAACGTGGTTTACATAATATGGGCTACATCCACAGAGACTCAGCCACCCAATGATTTTATTATCCAATGCAAAACAAATTACAATCTTGTGAACACACACTACCGCAACATGCATCCCAACTACTTGTAACAAGGTTTTTGGGACCTTCTAGAATTAGGGTTTTACAATGTCATTTTTCATTTGACAGGAAAACAGTGACGTCTTAGCGAGAAAAAATTGACATCTTAGCAAGAAATCTCTGGCGAGGATACGTTACGAGTGTATAAGATTTGCATGATCATTTGCCACATATCAATAGGAACTCAATTGTTAATTTGCATCTAATATTTTCTTTGTATTAGGATAAAATTAAATTTGATTTCATCATTCTTAAGAACAATTCAATCTACCTTGATGTAATTCTATTTTCTATTGCTAAATACCTCTAAATTCAATGTAATTATATGGATCTCATCCTTTCTAGCTTGGGTGCGTTGAGAAACAACTTGAGAAGACGCGTATTTAAGTAAGAGATTTCTCTAACCCTAAGTTAAATCTCTTTTATTATTTTCAGAAGATTTAAAAACACCAAAGATATTTGAATACCATATATCTAACGTGTAGTATCCATTGATAAAACATTAATGTAATGTAAACTACTCTATGCATGATCTAATAAACTTTTGATACATGATTTCAAAATGATTTGATGATTTTCAAATATTCTAGATTTTTCTATAAATATGATATCCTATGTGATGAATTTAAATATTCCGACAAGTAAATAGATGAAAATAACTTTTAACTTTAAAAATTTGATTATGAATATAATTCTATTCAAGAGATGGAATCAAGTATAATTCAATTCAAAACAGAAAACACCGAAATGAATTAGGCTGGGTACAAAGCTTAGCTTAAGGTTAATGGACTAGTCAAGTTTTCTTGGCCTATGTGAAAAAATAGATGAATTGAAATATTGAGAATAGTTTTGTAATGAAAGGTTGATCTTATTTTCAGTCCTATTCTATTACTTATCCACCAACGTCGAGGAAAAACGTATCGAACAACTCGCACGTTACTCGGATAGAAAACTATATGGCAACACAAATTTTTTTTGTTACCCAGGTGAATTCTCTAAAGATTCTCAACCAATGCTCTATTAACAAGAAGAAACTGCACACTAATTGTCCATGTGGCATTTCGATTTTGAATACACCCTTCCAAGATAAAAAGGCTGACTTGCCATTTGAGGAATACAATTATAATGCAGGCTTTCCATGTGAGAAATACAAATTGTAATGCATACTGAGCAGAAACAACCAAAAGCAGCCAGAACTCCCATTGTCATCTGTTACATGGACACTACTGAATTTCCAAAAGGACATGATTACTAAAACGTGCATGTATAACCAGGACACCATTTATTAGCTGACAAAAGTTATCTTCACGTGCAGCCTCCTACTATTTGCTTTAAAACGTGTATTCAATTCCTAACAAATACTGAAGTGGCTCAAATTTCTAGTTCATGGAAGTGTAAAGTTCTTTCCAAAATGATTGGAAAGAAGCCGAATCATTTTCCAAGCCCGTGATCATTTGTACAGGTAGCACAACCTGTCGATTCGTTTCGATAATACAAAAGAAGCAACAATTGCCAACATATAGACATAATCTAATCCTGGAAAAAAGGGAGCACTGTAATCTGCACGTGATTGTTTGAGACGGGGGCCATGCGGCATGTGCTTCCAAGTAGGCCTCATATCTCAAATGGGTCTTTTGTCACAAATTATTATTTTCTAATTCCAAGCAATCCATAAGAGATTATTTAGAATAAGGCCACATGATCAAACTTACCCTTTCTCCACAAAATAATAGGTGGCTAGGGAAATTTACAACACATGATATTATTCTACAAAGATGAATCTAATTTTTGGGTTATGTTGCTACTCAAAGATAAGGCAGCTAGGAAGTTAATGGAGACCAAATAGTACTCTTACCATTTGTTAATATTAAGATAGGATTCGAGTCTTTAGAGTATGAATGACACTTTAAACATTTAAGTGGTACCAAAATTAAAGGAATTAGGTTTTGGTAGGTACCATGAATGCACATACAAGAAGGAATTTTCCCTTATTCTAAGACAAATCCAATATAATAGAGTGTCCTACTATATATAAAGGTATGCATAGCATTACAATCTAGTTTCTCTAAGCATTAAGGTTATACATTTGGGTTTGATCTAATTTAATATTTGTCCTATGATGAATTGAATGCCCCATTGCAACTAGTGTAACATGTCTCATGTGGAAATTTATTACAGAATAAACATACTAAAGGAATGGGATACTTGAAGGAAAAAATGTAATGCCTTGTGTAGAAGGATTAGGATATATGGTAGATGCATGACAAGTTTAGGGAAAAATTAAGCTATAAATATAACTTCTCTTGATGAAGTTAGGGTTGCAATAGTTGGATCATTTTTTGTTGAAATCAATTGAGTGTGTCCTCTAGTCTTAAATGTTCTTCTTGTTAATATTTTGTTCAAGTTTAATTTCCAGTGTATCTCATGTTTGTAAAACCTAGAGAAGATGCTTACATGTATAAAACCATCTCCATATGAATGTCTCCATTGTTGCTTGAGAATTTAATGGGATAGAAATATAACTTTGGGTCTATATTTTCTATCTTTTTTGTTTTTTTTATTAGTTGACTATCATGGGAGTTATAAAAATCCTTCAAAGTCTTTTAACACTCTTTTTATAATAATATATATTGGGTTTCATTTATCAAATATGGATTATTAAAGTAGATTTAATCATGTGAAATTTATGCTAGTTATTAAATTACATTTAGATGAAATTGTAATTAAACTAATTGGATTCTACTATACACTTCTAGTTCTCTATTTTTCTTGATTTATTTCTTGCTAATAGGATCAAAATTATATGTGTATGCACTAGATTTCAAAACTTGACTCTTTAACCCAACAAATTTAGGCACATGCCTTTGATTAGGAAACTATAAAACATGCAAAGGAATTGCTAGGTGGTGAAACTTTCAAAATCCATGACCATTTTTAAAATTTTGAGGTCTTTGAGGTTTTGAAATTCTTCAATTGTCTCCATTTAGGGTTCTGAATCTGCAAGATAGGGCTTCCTAAAAACCTCATGAGTAAAACCCTAATTCCTTGGTCTAAGCATGAACTTTTGTTATGTCTCTTAGTTGACCTCTTGTGGTCGGTTCCAAGTCATTTAAGTTATAATCTTGTACCTAGGTTATCATTTTTGTACCAACCCCCTAATCCATTTTACCTCTTGTAATAGTGCATCATAAAATTTGACAAAGTCTAAGGTTTGTCGGTCTTTTGATTAGTTTTCAAACCTCTTCAGCCACCAACAAAGTTTAAAAACCTCTCATTTCATCGACAATGTTAATTCTCAGTCTTTGGCATTTTCTAAAATTCTTTCATTCAAACTTCCTAGGCAATGTCCCCCTTTAAAAACAACTTATAACACACATCCAAAATTATTTCACTTAAGTTGTTTGCCATCATGCCTTCCCTCTGTATCATGTTTTCATTCCTAGTACTTCATATGAGAAATATGATGTGCCATGTAAATTTTCCATCACAATGCTCCTTTGCATCACATTTTTGTTTCTAATGACATGGAATGAAGATGTGATGTGTGAAGCTCAATAATTGACAGTTCAGGGTGGAGGATGTTGATCTAATTGTCATCATAGGTGTTCAATACATTGCATTTGTGTTCCAAAGTAGCGAAATCTTGTATTCAATGTGCGATGGGTGGAGTATGATATCAGCTTAGATAGGTGGTAGAATCCCACTATCCCATGGTGATATTGTGGGACCTTTATTTGGACTACCAAGTATGCAGGGAGATGAGAGCTATCTTAGTCAGACTAAAAGCGTGGTTTGTGGAATGTAGAAATAAATGATTGTAATTTGAGTAGATGAAGCTATTAGTTGTTGCACAAGTCATTCACATTGAAATTGTGAATGACCTCGTGCCAAGGTAAAGTGTGATATTCATATGTGTTATGATGGAGAACTGACAGCTCAAATGTAAAGATAGATCCAACGGCTATCGCATGTACTTTGTGTATCACTTTTGTGTGCTAAATCACCCAAGGCCTATGTGTGATATGTGATATGAAGGTGATGGTAGCATCTAGGTTTAATTTGTGATGGTGTGATATTCTAATAGGTCTCCAAAATAACAAGTGGTAAGATCTAATTGCATCACACAAGTAATTCACATCATTGTTGTGAATTACTTTACAATAGGCTAAGTGTGATAGGCATAAATGATGTGATAGAGATCATGGACCTAGATTTAAAAGGTTTATAATCTGGCAATCTGGTTTTAAAGTTCAAGGAAATCAATGATGGGTGATGGATCTTGGTGTGAGGTAGGTGGATCGATGACCAGAATTCAAATATTTGATTCTACAATGGCTAGGCAGTGGAATGGATAATGTGAATTCAAGAAATAGTTATGGAACGCCATAAATGGAAAAATCACTTGCTATATCTACCACAACTACTCACATTGATTGATGATAAAGACATGGAGGGCAAAGGAGGGAATGATCTATCATAAATCTCTTGCTTGTCCAAAAATTTGGCCATGGATTTCCTAGGTGTGTCATGTCTACATTAATGAGAGACATTATGGGGTGTCTTTTCGAGATGTTAGGGCTATTATGTGTTGAGTTGTAGCTCATGTTTAGGGGGAAATTTCAAATGTTTGTAATCTGATCGGAGTTCATCGTTTTTGTAACTTTGATTGAGTTACAATTAGGGTTTGAAGTCAAATTTCAGTTATGCTTGCAATATAAAGGAAAGTTTTGTTGTTTTTGTTTGGGTTCAAATTACTAATCTCCTACCTCAGGGGTTTGGAATTGTTTCTTCCCTTCCACGATTCTAACTTCTAGCTTTTTGTAAATATTTTGTTGTGTCAAACTGAATAGGTTAGATCATTAAAATCCAAATAGGGAATGATATAAGTTATGCTCTATAATAGCAAGAGATGACTATAATAGACATTGTATTTAGCTCAAATTTGAATTTCAATTTGTCATACTCTCTAGCATTGTACACTTTATCTTTTCGATGAATGTAACCAAGCATTATTAAGATTTTTAAAACACATTTTTTCTTCAAGATTTTCTTTTGTGCTTTCCTTTCATTGAAGGAGTGACGTAAATTCTCACATAGAGATAGTGAAGATATTATTGTTGTAGTTGAAAGGTTGAAATTTTGTTGCTTCTATGCTTGGGAGATAGAATAACAATCTTCACACTCTCTCATTCAAGGAAAACCTTAGATATCTCAATCTAAAGTATGCAAAGGAGAAAGAGATCTTGCAATAGAGCTATCTTGGGGTTTGATTATAAACTAAAGAGGGGTTCACCTAATGCTTAAACCTGGTGAAAGTCAATACTTCACTAAATGACCTAAAAATGCATCCAAAACATAAAAAAAAGCTAAGAGATGGAAGGTGTGCACCTAGAAACTTGAAGAGGATTGGATGAAGACTTAAAATACTAAAAAACATTGAATTTAATGATGACTAGGACTCATACACCAAACTGGCCGATTTAGTCCCAGATTATGGTTTCTGGGCAGGAACAAATTTCTAGCAGTGTAGATTTTGGATTTGAAAAAATATAGAAATTGACCTATACTGGGACTCATACGCTAGAAGTGGTGTATTAGTCCAGTTATGGTTTTTTGGAAATTCAAAGTTTTTTTCTACTCTTGAATGTTTTTTATGTCCTCTCCACTTGATTTCTAGATCCGAAATTCTGATTTGTAACCTATAGATATCTTCCAATGATTTCCAATGCAATATGACAACTTTCACAACTTTCACAACTTTGAACACTTTGGAAACTTTCTCCAAGCTTGCTCTTCAATGTGTCTTCAACCTAGACCTATAAATCACACATAAAGAGAGGGGAAAATGGTGTTTTGTTAGTGGAAAGTCAAACCCTGTTTTGGTAATCAAACCTTGAAATGAAATGAAATAGGAAAAGAGAATAATGAGTGAACAACATGTAATGTTAAAACTCACCCAAACCTAGCAATAAAGTGTTGCAAACATGTATGAAGTGGATCCAATGGATGTAGATCTTGACTCTTACTTGAATGTGATAGATCTTGACTTGAATGCTAGCTTGAATCATAAAATTGTACATCACAATTGTTAGCTAAAAAAAAAAACATGACTCATGATGACTTTGGAATATGCTTGATACTTGAATAATTCTCTAGAAAACTTGATAATCAACTCTTGATGACTATTGAATACTCTTGTAAACAATTGAATTCTCTTGTGAACTCAATTTCACTAGGATATATACTCTCACAAAAGTCTTAGGTGAAAATGAGTGAAATAAACTTGTATTTATACTTGTTTATGTCAAATTTCCTAAAATTACAAAACTACAAGCCAACATCAGATCTAGGAGGATTAAATCTTGCCATAATTTAAATTAATTTTAATTTTGGGCCAGACGGGACTCATATGCTAGAAGTTACATACAAGTCCCATTAGGCATTAATTATGGGACCATTTTAAAAAATGTTTAGAAAGGCGTGAAATCCAAATCAGGACCAAAACCCTAGGTGAGACTCATATACATCCCAAATCACTAAATCTAGGCCACACAACCTAAAAACACCTAAATTATTATTGGATACTGATTTATGTCAAGACTATCCTCAAAAAGATGTATTAACTGACGTTTGTGGATCACCTTCTACAATTTTAGTGTGATGATTTGTTATCAAAGAAATCATTGCACAGAGGTGTGATATGTGAATGATGTTATAGGGACCCCCATTGGTTCTACATAGCCTAAAGTGCAGAGGAGAATTTTCCAATTTGTCTCCTATTCATTGGCCACTGAACTAGGGTTTTTGAGAATAAGATGTAGCTAATTTTTAGGAAAACCTAGAAAATTAGTTGGAAATACCAACTGATTGTCGACTCCGTTGGGAAAGAACAAGAATTTTTAGTTATATCAATTTGTTGTATTTGTTATTTTTGTCCAGTTGAAGCTCCCCATCTGAGCCACCAATAGATTGGTGACTCTTCTAGAGAAGAAAGAATAAGAATCTTTGGTTTTATTTATTATTGATGTCCAATTGAACCTCCCCATCTAAGCCACCAACAGATTGGTGACTGTATTGGGGATAGGTACAAAGAAGTCTTTGGGTGAGCAACTAAAAATATGATTTTCCTCATCTGAGCCACATATAAATGTGTGATTCCATTGAGGAAGATAGAGATATATCCGTTTGGGAGAGTCAAGAAATTTTTTGATCTAAAGTTTTGGGTTAGATGATCCAAGGACCTGCATACTTGAAGAAGGATATTGTTGCAAAATTTCTAGTGTTCTTGAAGCCCAGTACTCTGATGGTGGAGAGAACTTAGAAATAACTTAGATCTTGGAAGGATCTCCTTGCTGCTTGAAGATCTTGTCCTCTTTTAAGTGGTGGCGACTATACAATTTTTTTTTACATCATCAGAAGAGTTGGTCGCAATAGTTTTTCATGTATTTTCTATTGAAGCATTTTGTATGAAGGTCTATGTAAAAAATCTCTAGTAAATATTATCCCTTATTCAGTGCTTTAAGGTACTAGTAAAAACAAAATTGAGAAAGTTGGATATTTTGAAGCTAATAGTTGTAGAGGGTTAAAAATTTCACTAGAAAGTATGTATAACCAGATGTTTCCCCCCTCTACAAGTTATTCAGCCATGACTAAATCATAGTCATATCCTAAGAGAAAAGGATTCTATATTGATAGATATAACCCTCTAGATTTTGGTAAAGTACAAGGTTATCCCCGTTCTATTCCAAGAGAAATAAATGAATACTTGCCTAAGTTTAGAGGAGTTTTAGAAGAATCAACATCAAGAAAATTGTAGGATTTCACTAGTTTGGTGGTGGAATGTCAAATAGTAGAAGATATTGTCATGATTTTTTCTGTAAGAAATTTGGAGAATGATGCTTGGGACTAGTTTTATAATCTACCTTTGCATTATATCTATTCATGGCATGAGCTTGAGATACTATTCATAGATTAGTTTGATGAAGTGAATGATGAATGTTTATTTGACAGTATAGACTTTTGCATAGTCAGGAATAATTTGAATAATAAAGTGAATCTAAGGTTGAAACTTTCTCACCTCTAGATGCATTATTGGACATAGAAAGATATGAGGGTGAATCTCAAAATAATTTAAATACATATGATATTCATTGAATGTGTGTATGCTATACCAGAATCAAATAGTCCCAATGAATCAATATGTATTGATTTCTTTTGTGAAAGACTTGATCCAGGTTTGAGTACAATGCCACAAAAATGGAACCCTTCTAGAGTTAGAGAGATTGATGGATGGCTTTCAATTATTGATGAGAAAATAGAGAGGCATGGATATTTTTTCCTATCTCGACTATGCGATGGTACTTATCCTAGGAGTCTCGATGGTATAGAAAAGAACAATGATGCATATTGTTGTGATGAATACTCTACTTTTGAGCAGCTCACAAAAGAAATGTGTGTAGATGAGAGTTGTTGTGGCAACAACCAAAATGTAAGGTATGAGGAAGTAACATAAATATTTGATGGCATACCTTCTGCAAATGTTGAAATAGTAGAAGTAGAGAGTCATCTCTCTATATCAAATGAGTGTGATAGTATGTGTGGTGATTTTCAACTAGAAGAAAGTAGCAATGATGAATCTAATGATGACTTCTAGTTTGACAGTTGTGGATATGATATTGTTGATTGGTGCAATAGTATGGAAGAAGAAGAAGATATGTATGTAAGAGATTCATTGGATGAATCAATTCAAGTGGTTGATTATGTTGACCATGCATATGATGGTGATATAAGTGATGAACAGGAACCTACTTCCTTGTTTGATTTGTCACCTTCTTCTATCCCTTTATCTAGTTTTGAAGTTGTCACTAAAATTTTGCATGAAGATAACATAGATACAGATGTACGTGAAGATGAAAATGAAAAGATAAATTTTAGTATAGCTAAAGATGATATTTATGATGAGTTTGCACTTGAGGAGTGTGATTGTTCCAGTCATATGGATGCCTATGAAATCTTGTTTTTAGGGGGTGCAACTCATAGTATTCCTCATGAGTAGTGCACCTCAAATCTATTATGGTGGAGCAGTGTTGTTGAGATGAGTTCCACAAATGTATGTCATAGTTCAACTTCTTGTAACACACATATCTTAGTGGATTACAAAGAAATTGAAACAAAGAGACAATTTGAAGAGTATAGCTCTTCACTCAAAATGTCTCATGATCTGAATAGATGTGTTGATGAGGTCTACATAAATAATGATGACTCTAATCATGCTACTTGCAGTATTGATGAGTAGCCAGAAAGTAATAATTTTATTGCTTCTCATGTCCCTTGTATACTAGAGATTCAAAGTTTTCAATTTAACATGCTAGAGTATGAGTTTCCCTCTGCATGCCAACACAACGAAGAGGAATATTTTTCTTTTCCATGTGAATTGGAGGCATCTTATTTTCACCATGATTCATGTGAGGGGGTCAACAGATATGACAACACCTTGGTTTCATGTGGTGTTGATCAAAGTTCTAAATTTTTGTCACTTAGCAAAAAAATTGAAGATGTAATGTGTGGCAATGAGGTGACCTATGTGGTATGGCTACCTTGCAATGACAAGATCAAACATGGAGAAAATATTCATTTGTTCATGAATAACTATGTGTTTTTGTTTGAAGGAAAGGGGTTACTTTTACTACTATGGTGACATGATAGAAATAATTATTGGTTGAAGGAGATAAACTCCTTTAATAGATTGGTGTTTGATAGAGGTAGGTGTTGAATTGTCGAGTTTTCATTTGTTGGATTGGGGCCATTAGATGAGGTTGAAAGGTTGGGTTGACTCTGTGGCCCAATGGTTTGACATGGTTTTCTTCTCTAGAGATTTGAATCCTTTCTTTTTTTCTACAAAACAGATGTCCCCAACTAGAGCCACTAGTGGAGCTTGCAAAATCCATGGCTATTTTTGAAAATTTGAGGTCATTGAGGTTTTGAAATTCCTCAATTGTATCCATTTAGGGTTCTGAATCTACAAGATAGGGCTTCCTAAAACTCTCATGTTTAAAACCCTAATCCCTTGGTTTGAGCATGCACATTTGTTATGTTTCTCTGTTGACCTCTTGTGGCCTTTTCCAAGTCATTTAAGTTATAACATTGTTCCTAGGTTATCATTTATGTACCGACCCCTTGATCCATTTTATTGCTTGTACCCATGAACCTTCATAAAATTTGACTCAGTCTAAGGTTTTTCAATCTTTTGGTCAGTTTTCAAACCTCTTCAACCACTGACAAAATTTCAAAACCTCTCATTCCATCCATAATGTTAATCCTTAGTCTTTTCCCTTTTCTTAAATTCTTTCATTCAAATTTCCTAGACAATGTCCCCCTTTAAAATAACTTATAACACATATGTAAAATTATTTCACTTAATTTGTTTTCCCCCACACCTTCCTTTTGTATCAAATTTGCATTCTTGGTACTTCATATGAGAAATGCGAAGTGTGATGAGAATTTTCCATCGCAGTGTTCCTTCGCATCACACTTTTGTTTTTAACGACGTGGGGTGAAGATGTGATTTGTGAAGCTGAATAATCAACAACTCGGGATGAAGGATGGAAATCCAATGGTCATCATAGGTGTTTTATACATTTCATTAATATTCCAAAGTAGGGAAATCTTGTATGTGATGTGTGATGGATGAAGTATGGTATCAATTTAGATAGGTGGCAACAATTCACTGTCCCGCAATGATATGGTGGGACCTTTTTGGTCCCAACAGGTATGTGGGGAGACGACATGTGGTTTGTGGTGTGTAGAAATCAACAGATGTGATTTGAGCATATGAATCTAACAATTATTGTGTTGTGAATGATCCTAAGCCAGAGTAAAGTGTGATGTCCATATGTGTTGCAATGGAGAACTGAATGCTCGTATGTAAAGATAGATCCATCGGTTATTGCATGTAATTTGTGCATCGTGTTTTTGTGCTAAAGCACTCAGGGCCTATGTGTGATATGTGATATGTGATATGAAGGTGATGGTGGGTCTAGGTCCAATTTGTGATGGTGTGATATGTTGACAGGTATCCAAAATAATAGGTGGTAAGATTTGAATGCATTGCACAAGTAATTCACATCACTATTGTGAATTATACTATGCTGGGATAAGTGTGATAGGCATAAACAATGCGATAAAGATCATGGACCAAGATTTAATAGGCTTTTAATCTCACAGTTATGTTTTAAAGTTCAAGGCAGTAAATGATGGGTGATGGATCTTGGTGTGAGTCAAATGGATCAATGACCAGAATTCAAAGATCTAATTCTACAATGGTTAGACAATGGAACCGATAGTGTAAATGAAAGAAATAGTCGCAGGTCGACATAAATAGAAAAATCAATTACCATAACTCTCACAAACACTCACATTGATTAATGATCAAGGGATGAATGGTGAAGAAGGGCATGATCTGTCAAAAATCTCTTGCTTGTCCAGATTTGGTCGTAGATTTCTCAAGAGTTTCATGTTTTGCATTCATGAGAGATATTATGGGGTGTCTGTTCGAGATGTTAGGGCCCATTGTGCCTAGATTTGCAGCTCATGTTTTGGGCAAAATTTAAAATTTTTGTAATCTGATTGGAGTTCATCCTTTCTATAACTCTGATTGAGTTAGGGTTAGGGTTTAAAGTCAAATTTTAGTTATGCCTCCACTATAAAGGAAAGTTTTTTTTTTTTTTTTTGGTTCAAATTCTACTCTCCTGCCTAAGGGGTTTGGAGTTGTGTCTTCCTTTCCACGATCTAACTTCTATTTTTCTATAAATATCTTGTTGTTTCAAGTTGAATAGGTCAGGTCTTTGAAATTCAGATAGGGAATGCTATAAGATATGCTCTATAATAACAACTGATGATTGTAATACACATTGTATTTAGCTCAAATTTGAATGTCAAGTTTTCATAATATCTAGCATTGTACACTTTATCTATTGAATCAATGTAATCAAGGGTTATTAATATTCTTCGAACACTTTTTTTTTTTGAACTTTTTTTTGTTTTCTTGTCATTCAATGAGTGATATAAATTCTTGCATAGAGATAGTGAATACATTGCTGATATAGTATTGATCAGTAAGTGGTGTGATTGTATTTTCCATTTTTTGGTATCTCACTATAATGTAGTGAGGTTATGAGAAGCCATGGTTGGTCTATTGTTGGATTTTATTTCATTCCTAACTCTATACATGGAATAGGCACTAGTTAAAGGGACTCAAAATTTTTGAAGCTAGGGTAGAATCAAATCTTCAAATCATAAAATCTAAACAATTACTTTCTTGCATTTTTTATTTGTCATGTATTTTACCACACTAAAATGAATCATAGAAAATATAGAGGGTTGTAAGGATGTTTTAGCCCATCAGTCACCTTCTACCATTTTAGTGTGATGATCTATTATCAAAGGCATCATTACATAGAGGTGTTATATGTGAATGATGTTATAGCAATACCTACCTTTTTTGCAAAGGCTAAAGTGCATAGGAGAATTTCCCAATCTATCTCCTATTCGTTGGCCACTGAGCTAGGGTTTCTGAGAATAAGAATTAGCTAATCTTTAGGAAAACCTAGACAATCAGTTAGAAACACCAACACTAGGTACATGTTATCCCTATGTGAATTAAGGATAGAAATATAGGAAATAAAGGCATGGGACAATTCCATAAAATAATTGTAAAGAAAGCATGGTGAACCAAACTATTACACAAATTTTATTTCTTAAATAAATGTAAACTATATCATTAATAAAATACCATCATCTAAGTATTTATAAATATCAATTAAAAACTATTTTACATGTAGAGAATCATTCACAAAATTTTTATAATAATTATCACAACCATTCACAAAAAGAGTAAAATATGCATCATACGGTATAAAATCATTAGGGGAGGTATGTATATCAATAGAAGGAACATGATATGTAAAAGTTTGATCATCATGCATCACATTATCAAGTATGAGAGGATATATGTCATCTAAAAAAATTAAACCTATATATGTAGAACTATCATAAAATGGAGGAGAAACATCATCAAAATTCACAACTATATCATAAATAAGTAAAGGATTTGTAGCTACATCATCAATACCCATCATACAAGGTGTATCATTATAGAAAACCTTACTAGATACGTACTCCTCACTATCACAATACACAAGATCATCATGAAATTTATAAGTAAAATGTGTGATGTGTCTAAATGAAAAGAATAAGCACTGACCAACTCCATGAAGGAATGGAAATATTTGGTTGAGATATTTTGAGATGCACAAGGATTCTAGTAATTTTAAATAGCTATTGGAAATTATCAAATTGTGAGGGTCAAGTTTCATTGGTCAACCCCCTTACTAGAAGAAATTTATGGCCTAGGACAAGTTTTCAAAGAAAAATTCTAAAACATGTAGATGTCCTATGATATTTGATGTAGATTATAGTTCCTTTTGGCGTTCCAAATTAACATATTCCTAGAATTACTCTCCTTGTAATTTTTTAAGCTCTTGATTCTCTAATGTGAATTAGTTGTGCAAATGAATGTCATTGAATACAAAGACATGGAAAAATTTCATGAAAATGTAAACCAAATTGGATCACCATAATTAGTGAAAAAAATAGGAGTTAGCAATTTAAATGTTGGATCAATCTTGAGTGTGTTATGAGATGAACTCATAATAGGAATCTACAAATCTCAATATGGGGATTGAATGTGTGAATGTGTGTGATGTTAGGTGTAGTTTATGACTAATAAGAGTGAATATGTGTGTGGTGGTAGGTGAAATAAATGGCTACTAATGGTGAATATGTGGGAATTTGTGTGGTGTTAGGTGTAAAAAATGACTACTAATGGTGAAAATAGGTAATGTGTGTGATGGTAGGTGCAATAAATGGCTACTTATAGTGAATGTGTGGTATGTGGGAATGTGTGTTCTACATGTGTCGCATCAATTGTAGGGTTAGTCAGTCTTTCTATTTCACCTTCCTACTTCCTCTTTGTCCTAAATATAAAAGAAGAGATCATTGCACATACACACGTTTTGAGATTGTTTCTTGGATAATTTATTGTGCTTGATTCTTTTGTGGAAGTTTATGAATTTTTCATTCATAATTTTCTACTCAAAAAAAGATCACCAATTTTTTTGATGTAGTGTAGGAAAATGCATACCCTTTCATTTTCAATCTTATATGGGCCTAAATTTCTTTATTTATCCTTATTTATGTCTTAATTGGTTCTATTTTTCATCCACAAGCCTAATAAATTGTATCTTTTAATTGCTAATCCGAAAAAATCAAAGGGAAAATGATAATTTAATGATTTTGGTTGTGTCCTTGATTTTTAGGTCGAGACTAACATGCCACCTAGGGTGTCTTTGTCCTACAAAGGTCTTGGGAACCTCTTTTCAAAGGAACCTTAATTGGGCCTCTTTTTGGAATATATTCCTCAAGTTTCGAGCCTCGAGACTAAGATGCCACCTAGGGCGTCTTAGTCCTCCTTAGATGAAAATCAGGATCTAATTTCAAATCTTGGCGGGATTTAGGCTCCTTTAATTAATGAATTCATATGTTGGCTTTTTGTTGTGTAATTTTGGGATATTAAGCATGGATAAGTATAAATACAAGGTTCTTTCACTCATTTTATCATCCAAGGATATAAGACTTTTGTGAGAGCATTCCTTACAACATAATTGAGTTCACAAGAGCATTAAAGTGAAATTCATCAAGCATTTGGAGCCATCATCAAGATTCAAGCACCATAGATATTCTTTCATCATGTGTGTTTTTGAGCTAACATTTGTGATGTAGGTTTTTTATTCAAGTAAGGAATTCAAGTCAAGATCTATTAAGCATTCAATCATTTAAATATTTGCATTCAATCTAGCCATTTCACACAAGTTTTTTAGATTTCATAACAAGGGTTTCATGAGTTGTAACATAGGATTTGTTTATTCATCATTTCCTTTCATTATTCTATTTCATTCTAAGGTTTAATTACCAACAAGGGGTTTGACCACTTAGGAAAACCCCCATTTACTAACAATCAACAAGTTTTTCCTCTCTTGCATGTTTGTGTTTATAGATTTAGGTTGAAGATCATTTGGAGTGCAAAGTTACAAAGTTGCAAGGTTGCATTTCAAAGTTTTCATCTTCACGGAAACTCACATATAGGCTAGAAGTTTCAGGACTTTAGATATGAGAAGAAGGAAGTGTAGACATTGAACATCAGGATCAAATTCAAAGATTTCAAAAATTTAAGATGGACTAAGTACTCCTAAGGGTATTTTGCAGAGATTCTTTCAGATCCTATTTTGACATCCAAAGATTCTCCATCTCCCCCCAAAAAAACATCAGGACTAAGACAATAATAAGGGTGTCTTATTCCTCCCTGACATATTTTGATAGCATTTTTACATTTCTAGAATCCTCATCACATTTCCAGACTTCCTAGGTACACACATCATAACTTTTTGTTGCTTAATTTCATCATTTGCACTCATAATTTAACTTTCATTACTAGGTTTTCTAAGTTGAATGTTAAGTTATATTTTCCAAGCTTGGTAGTGAACCCCTCAAAATTTAAAGAACCCCCTCCTAGGTCTTCCTTGTTGTGAATTGACTCACCTTTCGGTTGATAGTCAATCCAGTTTGGGTTCCTAGGACATATTTGAATGACAATTGGGGAAGTGTGGTGTTAAATGTCCTAGGCCATAAAGCATCCCCATTTCCCCTATTGTTCATTTTAAAATACATGTTAATTTAGATATCTATGGGGTTCCCTTGAATCACAATTAATTTGGTATTTATGGTCACCTAAATAACATATTTTAATATTAATATTCTCACACAATATAAGGAAAATGGCCTTCATGAAAATCATCTTGATTCATTTATTTCCTCTATAATGCTGATAGAAAACTAAATTTAAGATAAATTTTGAATCTTCTCAAAATTTTCACTAGATTCAACACCAAATCAAAATATTTGATTACAAATTTAAGAAAAAACATCTTTTAATGGACATCAGAGAATATAATTAACTAATCAAATCTTGTCTAGGTGAGTGTTGAATTATTCCAAACAAGGTTGATTCAAATCTAACAGTCCCTTGATGAGGTCCATGTCATCATAGAAAAATAGATTGAAAATGCCTCCTTAAGCTCTAGTTCTAAGTTGTGAAAATCTAAGACAATTAAATTTTTAAAACCATCACCTTACATAACAGTGAGCAATATTAAATTTCAAAAAGAACATGTGTATCAATATATATATATATATATATATATATATATATATATAAGAAATTTTTAAACTCTTGAGAAATTTCTCTTTTCAAAGAACCTACCAAAATCTAATGTATCTCTAAAATTTCCTTGCAACTCTATGTTTAATATGGTAATTTTGAATGTTGAATTAGAAAATAATATTCAATTGAATCTAATTTCATGATTTACCACAAGACCTGAATATGATATTTTGTTACCTAAGGAAATTACCAGAAACTCTACCTTATTTGGATAAATGTGTGTGGTAGCATGGTGAAATTTTAAATTAAACCCTAATCCTAATCCTCTCATACCCATTACAAAATTTTCTTTATCTATGTATTTTATGAATTTCTCAAAGTTATCTTAGAAAAATAACAACATAGAATAGATTTCTCTTTGCAAGGCACGAAGACAAGAAAAATAATTTAAATAAAATCTTAAAACTAAGAAATATAGGTCCAAGCTCATCATTATTGAAGCTTAGACTAGATCATATTTATCATATTTGGGTACACATGGATAAAATCGATTGCAGACACAACGACACACTTTTGTAGGGATCCACGTCGTCTATATGTCTAGAAATAAGGCTAAAAAGTCACTTATAATGACTTGTAGCAATAATTTCATATTAAATAATATTTGTTAAATTTATTCACACAAAATGTGGCACAATTAGAGGGAGGGCTATGGATTAGGAAGAAAAAATATACTCTAGCATAAGACACATGTGAGCATATTTGTAAGACACCAAATACTAAATTTTATAATATATAAATGGACCTAATGTGGGACTAAACTATGATATACTTGTACCATAGGTGGTTTCATTGAAGTACTCGAAATCCAAATTCTCTTTCTTGGTAAACATAAAAATTTGAGTAAATTTAGATGTTGAGAATTTCAAATTTAAGGTGAGGACATAAGGTGGTCTAAGAATGATAGTGGAGAGTATGGAATACATACAGTCAACAATGTCTCAATCTTACACATTGAGGTTGGATCTAGATTTAGAATGATACATACACAAAGTTTAGAATGAGACATGTTGATATTAGGATATCTCACCAATGATAAGGAAATAACAATAGACATAAATCATCCCCTCAATAAAATTTAAATAAGGATTCTAAGTTTGTAAGGGGCCCAGACTTAAAATTTCATGATTCTAAACACAAGAAGTTGATTTAAACTTTGTTGACCAAACATTTGAAGTTTGGAGTGTTAGAAATGAAGTCCTTTAATATAGATATGGGTCAACCATAATATTGTGTCTTAGTTTTTGGCCAAAGTGGGACATTTAAATCAATATTAAGAATTCGATGATGATGTGAACTAGTGATTTTAAAGATGTTTAATGTAGATTGTAAATGTATTTCTTTTAAATTGAAAACATGATTTGTGAATATTTTACATAAGTTTTAATAATTTATTTTTTATAGTTAACAATTTTTAAAAAAATTGATGTTACTTTTTGTAAAGGATAAACTTATTTGTAACACAAATATATATAGTTCACATGATTTGTGAATTTTTTAAATGTATTTCTTTTAAATTTAAAACATGATTTGTGAATTTTTTACGTAAGTTTTAATAATTTATTTTTTATAGTTAACATTTTTTTTTAAAATGATGCTACTTTTGGTAAAGCATAAAATTATTTGTAACACAAATATATATAGTTCACAAATATTTTTTCATAATTTTTTGTTGTATAGTTTTTTATAACTTCTTAAAGTAAGATTAACTATAATTCAAACATATGTTACTTCAATAATGCATTTTTTTTGTTTTCATCTAAATTAACTTTATATTTTTTTGTTAAAATAATGGCACCAATACCTAGTGCATGAATATTTTGAAAAACTCCATTTTTTAAATTTTTTTGCATGTGTTAAACAAATACCTTTATGTTTAATGAAAAATCTATGTTCACAAGAAATAGAAGTTGAATATAATAATAAAATTAAATATATTCAAAATTGTAGTTTTAGAAAGCTTATAATAAGGGCTACTTACTAAGAAAATAGATCTCCTAAAATGAATTCATCTGATTCGACAAAAGTTGAAGTGAAAGTGGTTTTTTTCCAACATTTTGATAGGTGTGGAGGAGGCTCCATTTAGGTTTGATTTAAGATTAGGCTGGTTTTATCTAAGGGGGGGTGATCTAGCGGGGTGTGATCTAACCCTCTTCAATCAAAACCCTTTAGATGGAACCTCTCAAGGATTAAATCATTAAGTTTTCTAAGAAAATATGATTTTAGACAAAAATCAGGATGTCATAGAAGTGGGACACACTATAATGGTAGCACCCATATGTGAATTAATTTTTCAAGGGATGTGGAATCCTCAAATATATTCAAACATAAAGTGCTATTAATTTTGGATATGAAATCCCTACTCAACTCAAATATAAAAGGGGCTAGGGTCCACAAAATGAAATATTACCAAAGGAGTGTGTAAAAAGATAAAATTAATTCAAATGACTTTATAAAATTTTGAGATCTACAAAAGATGTAAAATTATGGATATTACTTATAGATTTATAAAATTTAGTTAATCAAATTAAATATGTATGTCTAGGTCTAAAGACCACTCTTGACATGAAACTACACTAACTTGAGCATAAAAAATAAACAAACTTACATTTATAATTTTATTGGGTATATATTCTAATAGACATGGATTATGAAAACATGGGTACAAAATTGAAAGGTAGGAAAAACTGAATTTAATCATACATTAAAGCCCCAAGACTCCCAAATTAAATCAAATTACATCATAATCTTATGAATGCTACAACATTAAATCCAAATATTTTTGAATGACTTCAAAATATCCAAAAAAATGCTTGAGAAACCAATAAATCATGTAGAATTATCAAAAAATAGGGAAAATATAAAAAACAAAAAGTAAAAGAGAATGATACTTAGGAAAATTAAATAAATCAAGAGACTATGGGATCCCCCTCAAATGCGTATAAATAGAAAATAAAAATCCACTAACTTGGAGATCTCAAAATTAGCCATGATTATATTCTTAAGAAAAACATGATAAATAAAACCAAGAAAACTATATCAAAAAAGGAGGATATCCATTTTCCATAAAGAAATTAGGGTATGTTGTGCAAGCAACATTAAGTGTTATGACTGATTTCACTAGTACTATTTTTATTTATAGTTAAAGCTAATGTACTTTGTCTACTAAATATCGCCAATCCTCTTCATGGTGGTGTCAAGGATGGATTACATGACTATGGAGGTATGGGTAGGAATATTAGTGATAATAGGTAAAATATTTATAGATTGAGGTGGAATAGTTAAGAGAGAAATGATAGCATGAGAGATAAGAAGAGGCTAATATGGTATAATAATTGTAACATAGAAAAATGGCCCCTTATCATTTTCATGGTCTTTTAGGCCTTTCTTCATGATGCTTGGTCCATTTTTCTTTGATTTAATGTTGCAATGTGGCTTGAACATTCACATTAGGTCCTTAAAATTCAAATTATGGCATCTTGTGAAGGTGTTGTGAAGTGTTGTAAAACATTTCTACACTTTTCTAGACTATGTTTATTATAATTCACCTAAAAATCACCTTTTCGTCACTTATCAAGTCCTATTTTCAAGTGTTGTAAAGTGTTGTAACAAGATTTCATGCTTTTCTAGGCTTAATTTAACTATTTACACCTTTCTTATGCTTTATTTGACCCCTTTATGATCTTATAAGGCTTAATTAAGTGTGTTTTTGAATGTAAATCCAACAAACAACATTAAATGCAAGATAATTCCAGACACTCACTTTCAAGTCCAAGGTGGGAGCCATTCGCCATAGGTGGCGAATGAGTCCTTCTTGGCTCAAAATTCAAAATATTTCAAATTTTCTTCCAGGTTTTTATTTAAAATCACCTTATGTTGGCCTGTGATCAGGTATCCTCGAGTTACTAAGGCACAAGTATGTATAAATAAGTGTTTTTCTTCTCATTTTAACCCCCATTCATCAAGTTCACTTATTCACACATTCATTCAAGCATTCAAGCACTTTCCATCATTGAATCAAGTATTAATCAAGTATTTTGGAGCAACCATTGTTATATCTTTAGATTTCTTCTATAAGGGTTTGGTAAGTTGATAAAATTTTCATGTTATTTGTTTATCATTCTCTTCCATTCCATTTCTTCATTAAGGGTTTTATTACCAAAGTGGGATTTGACCAAGGAAAATCCCTATAACCTAACCCTTAACCATTTTTCCCCTTTTGCATGTTTGTTTACAGACTTGTGTATGTAGATTTGACAAGCTATTAGGTATTAAAAAGTGGACAAGAATTCAACAAAAAGATTCAAGTCAACTACAACCTATTTCAAGTTTGGAGAAGATATTATGTCTATTTTCTACGGAATTAACTTCGTTAACCTAACAAGTAGACAACCTCAGATTTGGTGCTATAGAATTGGTTCCTGATTTCTTAAAATTTTGGGAGTGGAATGATTCGCCATCAATGGTGAATGAGTCCCACCTTAAGGCTGGAAATCCAGATTCTGTCAAATTCTAGATCCTGACACTCAAAAACCAACTCTCAAAAGTTTTCAGTAGAAGCAAGACTGATTTTCCATCAGTCGCAAATGAGTCACATTGGTGATTTTCAGTGATCTTTTCTAGCATTCAAGACACTCCAAATTCTTCATTCTCTGCCCAGGTGCACTCTAATTCAACCTTCTTCTTTTTAATTTTGCATTTGTTCATACTTTAGTTCATGTTTGCATATCACATTGTGTTTTCCAAAATTGCATAATTATTATGTTTTGCATTCATAATCAATCAAATAGTTCATTTAATTGCACTTATATCATTACATTTATTCTAAATAACATCATACATTCCCTAATTCGAGTGAACCACCTAGAATTTTGAGTGGGGTTTATCTCTCTCCTTTTAGGTGAAACATTCCTAAGAGTGCAAGTGTAGCCTATAATCCCTACCCAAAAATCTATGGTTCAATAATATAGGAGGTAGGAACAAGGAGTGAAGTAATAATAGGAGTACTATAAGAAAGAAGTGGTTAATGTGATGAGAATGGAAAAGGACTAAGAGAGGAAGTGGAGTGTAGAAAGTAAAAGGAGTTAAATAATGGAAGATGGATGTTTTGATTGGGAAGAGATGAGAGCATCATGAAGAGAAATTGATGTATTCTTTTAAGGACTTAAATTTCATAAGATTTAGATAAATTTAAAGGATTAATGCCATGATAAAGTTTGGAAAAATCTGCAATAAGAATGTGTATTGTATTGGAAATATCCTACTTATCCATATTAAAAAAATTGACCTTATAATCAAAAGAATCTTAGTCATTCATATTATTAAATTGATGCATTTATCTAGAATTTTAGTTACAAAAGCTTTCTTTTCTAATATAAAAAATTATGGGATTTTGGTTGATATTTTTGCATATAGCAAACCATGGATGAAATAAAATAATTAATACAATTCCAAAAAAGATTCAAATCTAAACTAAAGATGAGAAATATTTAGAAATAAAAACTGAAAAAGAAAGCCCAAAAGCCTAAGGAAAAATTAGAGGACTTCAAAGGGTAGGTTCCTTACAATGTAGAGAAAAATATTCACACCCTAAGACTAATTATTTGTGACATAGAAAAATGGCCCTTTGACATTTTCATGGTCTTTTAGGTCTTTCTTCACGATGCTTAGTCCGTTTTTCTTTGATTTAATGTTGCAATGTGGCTTAAACATTCACATTAAGTCCTTCAAATTAAAATTATGATGTCTTGTGAAGGTTTTCTGATGTGTTGTAAAAAATTTATATACTTTTCTACACTCTATTCATTACAATTCACCTAAAAATCACATTTTCATCACTTATTAAGTCCTATTTTTAAGTGTTCTAAAGTCTTGTAACAAGATTTCATGCTTTTCTTGGTTTAATTTCACTATCTACACCTTTCTTATGCTTTATTTAATCCCTTTATGCACTCATAAGGTTTAATTAAGTGTGTTTTTGAACGTAAACTTAATAAACAACATTAAATGCAAGATAATTCCCTACACCCACTTTCAAGTCCAAGGTGGGACCCATTTTCCATTGGTGGCGAATGAGTCCCTCTTGGCTCAAAATTCAAAATATTTCAAATTTTATTTTGGGATTTTATTTAAAATCACCTTATGTCGGCCTGTGATGAGGTATCTTCGGGTTACTAAGGCACAAGTGTGTATAAATAAGTGTTTTTATATCCATTTTAACCTCATTCATCAAGTTCACTAATTCACTCATTCATTCAAGCATTCAAGCACTTTGCATCATTCAATCAAGCATCAAGAAAGTATCTTGGAGCAACCATTGATATATCTTCAGATTTCTTCAACAAGGTTGGCAAGTTTAATATAATTTCATGTTATTCATTCATCTTTCCTTGTTCATTTCATTTCATTTCTTCATTAAGGTTTTGATTACCAAAGCGGGATTTGACCAAGGAAAATCTCTATAACCTAACCCTTAACCATTTCCCCCCTTTTGCATGTGTGTTTGTAGACTTGTGTATGCAGTTTTATCAAGTATTTAGGTGTTGAAAGGTGGTCAACAAGTCAAAAAAAGGTTTCAAGTCAACTACAACCTATTTCAAGCTTGGAGACAACATACAACCTATTTTATGTAGATTTGACTCATCAACCCGATAAGAAGACAACCTCATATCTGGTGCCATAGAATTGGTCCCTGATTTCACATAATTTTGGGAGAGTATTGATTTGCCATCAGTGGAAAATGAGCCCACCTTAAGGCTAGAAAACTAGATTTGTTCAGATTCTGGATCCCAACACTCATAACCTGTTTTCAAAAGTTTTCATTAGAAGCGAAATTGATTCACCATCAGTGGTGAATGAGTCCCACTGGTGATTTATAGTGATCTATGCTAACATTTAAGACACTCCAGATTCTTCATTCTCTTCATTCTCTTCCCAGGTGCACTTTGATTCATCCTTCTTCCTTTTTGTTTTTCATTTCTTCATGCTTAGTTCATGCTTGAATATCACATTTTGTTTTCAAATTGAACCATAGATTTGTGGGCTAGTGATGCTAAGTCTCTTTTGTTCAATTAGGGTCTTTCACCTAATGAAAAAGAGATAGATCCCACACCTTAAATCTATGTGGTTCACTCAAAATAACATATGTATTATGAAATTATGTCTAAATGAAATGATATAAATACAACTAATTGATAGAATTGATTGATTAAGAATGTAAAACCTAAAAAATGTCACTTGTTTGAAAACACATTGTGTAATGCAACAACACCTAGAAATGAATGCAAATTGCAACAAAACCTAATGAAACTGAA
Organism: Sequoia sempervirens; assembly: GCA_007258455.2. NCBI lineage: Eukaryota > Viridiplantae > Streptophyta > Pinopsida > Cupressales > Cupressaceae > Sequoia > Sequoia sempervirens. The sequence continues at coordinate 34,144 of VDFB02271453.1, read as the reverse complement.
AGTGTGCACCTAGAATATTGAAGGAGGATAGAAATGAAATTTGAAATTTTTTTGATCTTGATTTTTAGGCTTGATGGGATTCATTCTCCATTCTGGGCGAATCAGTCCCAATTCTCCAAAATTGTTTCGGAACCTGTTTCTGACAATAGGGTATCTAAAAATGCAAAAAAATCAAAATTTACCTAGAAGTGGGACTCATTCACCACCCATGGAAAATGAATCCACTTTTTAATTTCTTATTATTCAAAGGCAGAATTTGGAGCTCTTGGTCTGCACTTTGATTCTCTACAAGTGTATGCTTCTGAGACTCTAATATCCGAACCTAAAAATGAGTTTTTGTTGATATTTTGAATTTTTAAATGAAGAGAAGACTTGAGAAGCCTTGAAACTTTATTCTTAATGATTTCCAAGATTCTAAAATGTCTAACTTTGAAAACACACAAGACAAGAGAGAAAAATGTTGAATGTTAGGGCATGGGGGTTTGCCTAGGTCAAACCCCTTTTAGGTAGTTAAACCAAAATGATGAAAGAAAGGAATGAAACATGCAATAATGGAGTTTATTACCTTTCCATGATGTTTTATCTTGAAATTATATAGAAAAAAATGAAGAATCTTCCCTTGAATGTATGAAAATTGATGTCTTGGCGACTTGAAATGAAGAAGCCCTAAGTTGCTTGACTTGAGATGGAAGAATGGTGGGTGAATGATTGATAAGAGATATGAATTAGGGTTAAAATACTTATATTTATAGGAAATTCACCTATTTTACCCGTTAATACCTCATCACAGGCTGACATGAAGAAATAATAAAATAAAATTTCACTTTTTTCCTGTTCAAAGGTCAAAATTTAACCAAATGGGACCGATTCACCACACATGGTGAATGGGTCTCACCTAGATGGGACTAATTTTACATGCATGGTGAATGGATCCCACAAGGGCCATTTTGATCACTAAGATGCTAGGAGATAAGGAAATAAGGTTTAAATTGTAACCTTGTTGAGTATTTGATCAATTTAAGCCTCAGGATGCACAATATGGGCTAATAGGGGCCTATTAGTGATGATGTAAAGGTCAATTAGGGCTTGGGACATAGAATTCAATGTGAAAGTGTGATTATATACAATTTACAACACTAAAATGAGGTCCACATAGCCTAGGAAAGCACAAGAACTGATGTGAATGTGTGACACATTACAACACTATTTTATCATTAAGATTAAGTTAAAAGCCTTCTAAATTGATGTGATAATGCTATTAAACAAATTTGATAATGTTTTTGATAAAGGGGTAAAATGGGTTTTACAGGGACCCGAAACCACAATGTTTACAGAGAAAAGAAAAGGAAATAAAAATCCAACAAAATACACCAGCTTCCCAAAAGGTAAGAGATAGAGCAAGCAGCAGCCAACCGAACCAGACCAGAAAGGTTAAGCAAAAAGGGCTAGCAGAGCAGACAAAAAGAAACCGCCCGCAATTAATCCAGAGTCTTGAGGATAGACTCTGTCTTCGCCTCCAAATTCTGCATGTCATGGATGCCCTTTTTAAAGATTTGAATCATCTTCAGAGTAGGGGGAGCCTTTCTCTTCAGATTGGCCCTGGTTCTCTTTGAAATCCTAGCATCCATACCTTGGATTTTATCATCGGTTTCCTCCAGATCCACCACCAGAGACCCCTATTGGGCTCTGTCTAACTTCTTAGTCATTGCATTAATAATAATGGTGTTGTGTCTAGCCATTCGGTTGTTTTGTTCAACAATAATTTTGATGGTGTTCCTCATATTCTCAACCTCAATAACAATATCTTTGTTTTTGTCAACTTGGTACCTAGTTTCTTTGCTGAGGCCTTGATCACCTTTGTCCTCTTCTTTCTTTTCCATCGTTGAAATCTTGGCACCCAACTCTTCCAACTTGCTTTGAAGGGCCCAATTTGTTATCTTGATCTCATTAATTTCATTGAAAGTCCATTTCAAAAATTTGAAATGGAATCAGCATTATTTTTGGCTAAATTTAAAACATCTAAAGGGGGGTCCCTTCCAGTATTAAGACCAATTTTAGCAGGGTCAGGAATAGCAGGGGAACCATCTCTAGCAGATTTATCCAACAAAGGGTTGACACTTGACTCAGTATTATTGGCACCAGACTCCTCATATTCAGGGGAATCTTCGAAATAGGAAACAAGGTTTTTAGCCTTGGAGTTCTCATCGACAAGACTAGTCTTGAGGGAAGGGCTTCCTGGGCCAAACCTAGCACGAGCTTCATCAGAAGGAGGGGTAGGGTTTTTTTTGCCAGAAAGGCCAGCATGCAGGCTAAGGACCGTTCTATCCAAACTTAAGTTGGGAAAATACTCCAAACAACTGGGCTCAGTGTCATCATCCTCAGATTCAGGGAAGGTTTCCAGATTAGCGGGGACGGGCATGTTTTGAAAATGCTCAACAATCAACCTAATCAGCCCAATATGCAGGATTGGGAATCCTCTAGGGTTTTTCATATGATCAACCAAGCTTTTCCTTAGAGAACAGAAAAGGTAATAGGGGAATGAAACCCTTACCTTATAGCAGAAGTGATTGAGTAGAGAAAAGTGGTAGCCATAAACCCTGGTGAAGCGCCCGTCCACTGTAATGTACTCCATGATGACCCATAGGACCTTTTGCCAAAGGGATTTTATGGTATCGGCATCAAAGTAGTTGTTGGAAATTTTCACAAGATTCAACCTTTCTTTTTCTTTTTTGGGAAATCTGACAACGACATCATCTAAGAAAACCCTGTCCCTGAAGAAATTATTCCCATCAATAGACAAACCCGTCACTTCAACTATCAAATTTTCATTGAGCTCCACATTCCTCCCAAATAGAGTAAGGTTACCATTATTCCAATTTTTCACAAAAAGGTCAGTAGTTGCCTAATTGGAGCCATGGAGCTTCTCCAGAAAAGGGAGTAACCCACCACTTTTGACTTTATTCCAAGCTTTAACATTTTTAGTGTGCACCTCAAAGTTGTCCGGCTCGATTATTTTCTTGTCTCCACCCATCCCGGCCAACACTGTGGGACAGACACAAACAAATTCTTTACTAAAATTGGCCTCACCAAATCTGAGAACCCACAAAGTGTGCGGAGCTTCCTTGCAACCTAAGCCATTGAACTCGGTCCCATACAATCTAATGATTGTGATGTGATAAATCCAACTTGTCCTCATTAAATGGATGAATCACTTCTTGTCCATGTGATTTATCATAATTCAATAATGCATAGACATTAGAGTTCAGATTGCTAACATTAAGCCAAGTGCGCAAATCATTACTCCTAACTCCTTCATTAGCAAAAAAATTTGCAACATCATTGGCTTTCCTATAAGCATGTGATATTTTAACTTTATCAAATTTAGCCAAAGTAAAGATGGTTTCATCAATCAAAGATTGTCCACGAGGGAGAAGACTTGCCATGGAGGTATTCAATTATATATTTGGAGTCACCTTCAATCCAAAGATTTTTAAAGTTAAGACTTTGGGCTAAATTTATAATATGAAAAGTGTCAGCTGCCTCTGCTAAATAATTGGTTTGGGAGCCGAGAGGAGAGGTCGTCGCACCAAGGAAATTTCCAAAGGAGTCCCTTAAGAAACCACCACAACTAGCCGCCCTCGGGTTACCTTTAGCTACACCGTCAAAGTTAGCTTTGACCCATCCATTAGGCAGAAAAGACCAGCGAACATCCTCTCTGTCCTTCTTAGCTTTTTTTGGAACACAGGGCAAGTCCAGGCTAATGTTCCATTCCGTAGCCACAATAAGGTCATAGGAGGAAATTCCCGCTTTCTCCGACAAGCAATCTTTCTGGGGAAAAACATTAAAATTTTCTTTCAAGAATCTGACAATTTTCTCAAGAACAATATCCGCAGACTCTTCTTTATCTCTGTAAATTCTATTGTTGTGTTCTTTCCAAAGACCCCAAGCAACATGAGGGAAGGATAAATCCCATAAAAGCCTGAGCCTATACTTTTTAGTCAGGGATTTCCATTGAAGAAAAAAATCTTCAATGGACGAAGGAAAAACCCAAGAAATATGCCACAGGCTAATAATTTTATTCCATATAGCAGCAGCAAATGAGCAATGAAGGAACAAATGATGCACAGATTCAGCCACCATCTTACAAAGGGAGCATCTGTTAGGTAGTTGGAATCCATGTTTGTAAAGGTTATCAATCGTGAGCACCTTGTTTTGGAGAAGGATCCAGAAAAAATTGTTGATTTTAGGGATCAAATGTTTGAACCAAGCTTTCAACCAAAAAGGAGAGTCCTGAGATGAATTAATTCTTGCGAAGGCAGACGAAATAGAATAATTGCCCGAGGGTTCATCAAGCCAGACAAGACGATCATCCACCTGATCAGAGCATAGTCTAACAGCCAGCAAGGAAGACTGGATAGGAGCAAGAGCCCGACTGACAAGACCTAGATCCACCCATTTACCATTTGCTCTGTAGTCTTTCACATAAGAGCCATAATGGGCCTTGCAATTCTCAGCCCATTCACTAAAGGAATTGGTATTTAAAAGGGGCTCCCTGAATAGCCATCTATCCTACCAAAATCTAGTATGGTTACCACTTCTCACCTGCCAACCAGTTCCTGAATCCACAATATTCTTACCATTGATTAGATTATTCCAGCAGGTAGACCCTCTAGGGAGAAGGAGGGAGTCCTTCAAAATAATAAAGGAACGGTTATTTTCTAAATATTTTCTTGCCAATATATCTATTCATTCTCCTGACGATGAGAAGATTCTCTAGATTTGTTTAGCTAAAAGGATTTTGTTAATCGTTCTAATTCTTCTAAGACCTAATCCTCCAGCCTTTTTTGGTCTACAAACCAGATTCCATCCAATTAAAGGAAGTCTTTTTTTTTCAACACCTGACCAGAGAAATTTTTTTTGAATCTTTTTGATAGCATCAACAAATTTAGCAAGAATTTTAAAGATGCTTAGGGCATACATAGGCAAATTCTGGAGCGAGGCTTTGAGGAGTTGAAGTTTTCCCGCTTGACTTAACAGAGCTCCTTTCCAGTCAACAAGCTTCTTGCTAAATCTTTCAACCAACAAAATCCAAAAAGAATCAGGAGGTTTAAGGCTTAAGGGTAACCCAAGATAGGTGGCAGGTAAAGAGTCCACCCTGCAGCCTAGAATTCTAGCAATTTTAGTCTTTCTTTTATTTGGCGTGTTGAAGAAGAATAGAGAACTTTTTTGATTGTTGATCAACTGTCTTGAAGCTCTCCCATATTTATCAAATAGATGTTTTAAATTTTTTCCTTCAGCAATAGAAGCTTTACCCATTAGCATAATATCATCAATGAATTGTTGATGGGAACAAACTAGGTTACCAAAAGAAGGTTTGAGACCAAAAAGAGATCTATAGTCAACCAACTTTTTCATATTTCTGCCAAGACTTTCAGCCATGATAGTGAATAAAATGGGAGAAATAGGATTGCCTTGTCTTAGACCTCTGGTGCTTTGGTAAAAATAAGTAGGGGAACCATTAACCATAACCGATATGGAAGCAATAGACGCAAGTTGTTCCACCATTTGGATAACCCTTTCACAAAATCCAAAAGCCTTTAATATTTTAAATAAGAAAATCCAATCAACTCTGTCATAGACTTTTGAAATATCAAGCTTTAATAAAAAAGCCTTTAGTCTTCAATTCCACTAAGGAATGAATATTCTCATGCATCATCACAATAGAGTCAAGGATTTGTCTGCCAGGGACAAAGCCATTCTGTTGAGGAGAAATTAAAGAGGGAAAAAGAGTTAAAAATCTAGAGGTTAAAACCTTAGAAATTATTTTATATATAGAATTACAAAGACTTATGGGCCTGAAAGCCTCAAAATTATTAGCTCCAAGTTTCTTGGGGATAAGGACCAAGAAGGTGGCATTTTATTCTTTTAGGAGACTTTTGGATCCAAAAAATTCTTTTACTGCACTCACCAAATCTTCTTCAACAATCTCCCAAAGCCATTGAAAGAAAAATAAAGGGAAACCATCCAGACCCGAAGCTTTAATCCCATCAAAGGAAAACACAGCCCTCTTAACTTCCTCATTGGTAGGGATAGCAGACAACAAAGAGTTTTTTTCCTGGTTGATAATTCTTGGAATAGCATCAACTAACTGATCCTGATCAATTTGGTTAATTTCATCATTTTCCGAAAAAAGATGTTTGAAAAAAGAGTGAGCATGCTTTCTAATATCCTCCTCCTCCTCATACCTGATACCATTCACTTCAATTTGAGATATTTTGTTTATAGCTCTATGTTTTGAAGCTGAAAGATGAAAATACCTGGTGTTTTTGTCACTTGTAGATAACCATAGAGCTCTAGATCTTTGCCTCTAGAACTCCTCCTCCTTTCTGATTATATCATGCATCTTAGTTAGGATCTCATTCTCTTTTTCCTTAGTTTCATTTAAATATCCCTCCTTTTGGATTTTACATTGAATTTATCCCAGATCCATCTGGAGGTCAAACTTGATCTTAAAGATGTTCCCAAAAGACTCCTTTTTCCATTTTTTTAGATTACATTTCATTTCCCTTAGTTTTTTAGCTATTCTAAACATAGTTGTACTAGGAATACGTATATTCCACCATTTCCTAATTTCCTCTTTAAGAGCATGATGAGAGGTCCACATTTTTTCAAATTTGAAAGGGATGTTTTTCTTCCTTTTTATGGGATCCACAATTAAACCGATGTGAAAATGATCAGAACCAATCCTAGAGAGAGCTTTAAGAGAATAGTAATAATAAAAAAACCAATGATTTTAAATTAAAGATCTATCTAATCTAACCTGAAAGAGATCCAACCCCTTTCTGTGATTAGACCAGGTATAGAAAGCTCCATGTAAATCCAGATCAATAAGCCCTTGATTATCAATAAAATTTTGAAGATCCTCTTTGCTCTCCTCATTGATCTAGGTTCCTCCAAATTTTTCCCCATTCATTAAAGGTGTATTGAAATCACCCATAACAACCCAAGCCTCTTTATCAAAAATCCTCCTAAAGGCAGCCAGCTCCAACCAAAAGGATTTTCTCATACCTTTACCATTGGGGGCATATATATTCAGTTGAATCCAACTAAAGTTGTCCCTTATATGTGTGAATCTAGTGGCAGTATGATTCGTTTCCTCCAAAATCAGACCACCTTTGATTATGTGGCTATTCCAGAAAGTAGCAATGCCTCCAGAAGCACCAATCGAGTTATTACCATGAGTACTATAGTGCTGGAAAAGTTTCACCTTTTCAACTTTCTCCTTTGACATTTTAGTCTCCTGAATTAAAAGAATATCAGACTTTTGATCTCTAACAAAATTGTGAAGAACATCCTATTTATGGGGGCTATTGAGTCCCCTGATATTCCAAGACATAATCTTCATAAATTACCAGGGGAATTAAGGCATTCTGGGATGGTTTTATGAGACCCATCCACTATATCCTAAAAGCTATTATGCTCTCTTATCTTTTTAGAAGACTTTTTCCCTTGAGAGTTCTTTATTGCTCCACAGTCTGCCTTAGCTTTTGATCTGGTAGAAATGCCACTAGGAGTTTTCCCTAGTTTATTTATTTCTTTCTTCTTCTTTGATAAGTTTGAGCTTCTTTATCAGTCTCTTCTTGGCTATCTGACTCTTTGCTAGATTCCCATTCCTTATCAGTTAGGATCCTTTGATCCCAGGGTAAAGTATCCATATTACCATTGCAAGAAAGATCTACAGCCTGGCCCGGATTTTCAAGGGAGTCCTTGACCACCTCAAAGGAGTTGGGATCCAAAAAGTTCACATCACCCGTGGGGGAAGAACCTTCTGAAGACGGGAAAGGGAAAGAGATATTTAGTTCCAAGGACAAGCCCTTACTAGGAATTTCCTCCAAGCCCAGAGTCTCAACATAAATTTCTATTGGGATGGTCACTAGAGGCACTGATTTAGCTTTTTGGTTCAGATCTTCTTCCCCAGTTGGCAGATCTTCAATGGAAACATTTTCCTTTAAATATAATGTTTTAGCAAGATTCATATCATGGGGATCCATAGGTATCGCACCATTATTTTCCAAAACCACTTCAGTCTCAGAAGATGTGCTATGAGTATTAGACTCTTTAATATCCAAGTCTTGAACATTTACCTCTTTATTTTCCTTACTATCTCCTCTTGAAATTTTTTTTTTTCCAGAATATTTTTGAAGAGCCAGCCAGTTTCTCTTTCTCTGATGTGGCGTTTAAGGGACATTTCTTTTCCTAGTGCCCTGATTTCCTGCACTTGAAGCAGGCAAACAGGATGGTTTCAAACTCTATATTCTGCAACCAGGATCCAAGTTTAGACTGGATCTCAATCGAAGAAGGAAGGTCAGCTTCCTGGGAGACCCCCACACATATCCTCGCAAAAACTAATCTCTTTCTAGCAGCTGTCATAGTATCAATAGAAAGGAGCTCACCAAAGGAACTCAGAATACCATAAAAGATATCTTCATTCTAGTATTCCAGGTCCAGGGCTGAAAGTCTTACCCAAACTGGGACATTCTCAAAAATGGAATCTGATAGATTCAAGTTAGAGGACCACTTCTTTAGAGCCAGTGACGATTTACCTATAACCTAGGGACCCCCACTTCTAACAACCAAGATGTCCTTTCTGCAAGTAAATTCAAACGCAAAGAAACCCTTTGGAAGAGCAGCAACTGAGACTTTTCCATTTGTTCTCCATTTATTTTTAATGAACTCCCTAACCACTTCAATATTTGGTTTAGGGCCCATAAACTTCCCCACCAAGGTTCTTTCCATTAGAGTGATATTATGATCGATTATCGTACAACACTTTACGACGCCTTTACAAGACATCGATAAAAGCATGTTATTTAATTTGCAAGGGTCCAAGACCTAGTGTGGATGCATAAAATGCCTCATAACACCTAAATAAAGGCCTCATTGCATCCAATTTATCATGAATTATTCCCATGTCAAGCAAGAGGTCCTTTTTTCTATGGTACACAAACATTGCATATTTCTTAGGTTTTGCATTCATAATTAGTTAATTTCGTAGCTTAGTTGCATTTAGATCATCTCATTTAGCCTTAATAACATCATACACATCTTAATTTGAGTGAACCACATTGATTTTTCACTAGGTTTATCTCTCTCCTTCTAGGTGAAACATCCTAAGAGTGCAAGAGTAGCCTATAATCCTCACACCAAAAAATCTATGGTTCATTTTGGTGAACCCACATATTGAACATCATATCATTCTAATTTGCATTTATATTTACATCCTAGGACTCAATTGCATTGTATTTTGCATTGTTTTTGCATCCTAGGGTTTCTTAAAAGTGCATTAGTGAAAGACTCATGTAGACTTCATTTTTTCATATCCTATCATTCAAACACTTAAAATCTACATTTGCATCCTTAGTTTGCATCTGAAAAGCATTAAAATTACTTTAATTTTTTTGAAAAACACAAAAAAAATCTCATAGTTGGACTTATTCACCACCCTAGGTGAATCAGTCCACCTGCACATTTCATACTGCATTTTTAGGCATCTTTCTAGGAATTTACTGTGTTTCTATTTTCTATTGTTATTTATTTGTTTCAGTTTGCAGAATTCCTATTATTTGCATTTTACACTCCTAGACTACATTTCATTTGCATTCAACCCATCTTTTGTGGTACTTGTATGAGTGTTTTGTGCTCCATTGATAATACTTTAGTGAGATGAAGTTCTAGACTCATGGCTTCCCGCAATAGCACTTTCATTGTGGACCTTGGGATCTCAAGAGCTCCTACTCCTAGTATGGAGAATGGTGCTTTAGGCATGGAAAATACCACTACTATGCATTCATCTTTCCATCCAATGAATGTTGACACACACAAAAAAATCATTCCGCAAGAAAAAGTTATTAGTATTCATGAGGATTTTGCACATTTACAACAAGATTTATCCCTTGAAAACATTTCGACGACAACTATACCTACAATAGAAAACCTTCATCATTTGATTGAAAGTGATGATGAATTACAAGTTATGAAAAGAATAGCTGAGATATACAATAAACATGTTCCTTGTACTTCCCAATCAACTAACATTTTTGTAAGTCAAGGAGGACCTCACAATCCTCCTCCTTCAACCATAGCATCCATACCAACTTATACCACTCCTCAAGTTACACCAACTATGCAACAGGTTAGTCATGTGACTCCTTTCGCTACTCCAACTAGCATCCCTAGTTATTTTGTGGCATTGCATATTCCTTCTTCCAACTTCACCCCTCTTAGTGTCCCTTTCACTTCCCCTAACATTACATACACTCTATCACCATTTTCCCTTCTACCTCATACCACTTACACCGATCCCATCATTACACAACTCTTTAACATAGTTTCATCCATGCAACAACAAATCTCCACCATTAGCCAAAGTCAAAATTCTCCACCCACATATCATGCTTGTAGTAGTCCACTATCCTTAGAAATATTACACACACAGATGCCACAAGGAATTGAAATGCCTAGTTTGAGAAATACTAAGGTAAAGGAGACCCTATTAATCATGTCAATGCTTATACAACCTTGTGCAGTGACTTTGTCCTTGATGATAAGTTAGCCAAACTTTTTCCTAGGACTTTGAATTACACTGCATTGGAGTGGTTTTCAAACATACCCAATCATTCAATCCGATCATTTAATGAGCTTGTGGATGCCTTCATAAGTCATTTTCGAGTCCATATGACTCCTAAAAAGACAATGATTTATTTAATTCAGTGTAAAAAAAATGCCGATGAAAAAGTAATTGACTTCATTTCACATTATTAGTCATTGTATGCTCAAATTGATGTCAAGATCCCTAATTCACATTTGTAGAAATTTTTTATCAAAAACTTGCACACTCACCTTCAGGATAAGTTGACTATGATGAAATTCCCTTCATTCATGCATTTATGTACGACCCTTTGTGACTATCACAACTCGATTTCTAGTCATGATTCAAAGTCCACTTCTAACTAAGCTGAGAAGTTTGAGAAAACCAATCAAAACAACATGCAAAACTTTAGAAAACCAAATAGAGGCTTCTTATAGTTCAATCTGTCTTCTCAAAAACCAACTCAATGTGTTCAAAGTCAAGTGGCATCTATTAAAGTAGTGGTGCCCTTTACCTATGGGGACCCGAAAAGACAATTTACTCCCTTACCTGATACCCTCCATAATACAATGAACCAATTGCTCTAGCATCAAATGATCATTTTCCCTACCGTTAAACCACTTGATACCTCCAAGCCTCTACCACCTACCTTTAAACCTAATGCTTATTGTCATTTTCATCATCAAAATGGACATGACACCAAACAATGTAAGCATATCAAACACTTAGTTCAAGACCTCATTGATTTGAGTTGTCTATCCATTGTGGGTGTCAATGATCAAGGCAATAAGTCCATTGCACCCCCTAACTTGAATTTATAAATTTTTACCAATCCTATGCCTAAACATAATGTTCATTTGTCAAGGCTAGTGAACCTTCAAAAACTAATGTAATGAATGTTGATACGAATATTGAACAAGTTGATATAACTCCAAATGTTACCCTAGTCAATCCTATGGATGAATTTGTGGGTATGATAGTTGTTGTCCCTCGTAAGGGCCCAATAAACAAATCTCTTGATGTTACTTTTACTTCTCATGATATACATAAAAATCTTCCTAATGGTCCTCTTTACATATCTGGCAGAATCTATGAATAAGCCCACTAATGGGATATTAATAGATCCCACCTGTGGCGAGAATGTGATCACAAAAGAGTTTTTAGTATTAAACGATGTCTATCAAGATGATTATAACAAACCAACTGAATGGATTAAAACACATACTAGTTTTGTGTTCCCTATGATTGGATCGATTGTACTCCCCTTACAAATAGGACCCAAAACTTTGGAGGTAAAATTTTCTATCATTCCACAATCAGAAAAATTTCATCTATGGTTGGGTCACCCTTGGCTCCACTCAATGAAAGCGATCTCATCAGTTGTTCACAAATGTTTGAAGTTTCCACATGCCAATGAAATATTTACCATAATCCATAGTGGCTTTAATCTGTTATCCTCCAAAGGTAATTTTTCCTTAGAAGCCTTTTGGCCTGAACCTATGGAACCCATCACCCCTTGAAAGGACTTCTTTTTCATAATCTATCAAATGTACGCATAGCCAAATTGTCTATTTGTAACATTCCCCCATCCACTTCCACCCCTCCTATCCTAGATGAAATCATGCTTCGGCCTAAGTTCGACATTGAACAAATAATACAACCTCATGAGAAACCTACCATGGACACTTCCCCTCCATCGTTTAAATGACCAAGAGAAAATGAAACTAGTTCTATCATGCCTCCTCACATTAAATAAGTGCATAAAGCTAAAGAGAAAGTGATTGACCAATCTTCTTTGGTTCCTTCCAATCTTCCCCCTCTAAAAAAAAGGAACATATGATGGATCAACCCACTCTTACACCTCAAAAACTTCAACATAAAATAAAATGAAACCGTGGTACCAGGGAATGTAGGCATCGTCGTCATCTCCTTGCTTGTTAGTCTCAAATGGAAGAAAACAAAGAAAAATAACCTCCACCTTTGACAAAAGCAATAGATGATTACCCTCATCCTCCTAACCCACCACAAGATAATACAGTCCAACCCTCACAACAAAATGAATCACTCCAATAGCCACAATGATGCGTTCACGGTAGGAGGTTCCTCAAAGAGAACTATTTGAACCATGTAGCAATAGTCAAACAATGAAATAAACATAGAAAAATGGAGGAAAATGTAGATCAAAACATTCTTATTATCTAAAATATCAGTTACAAACAGTTGGCAACATTTGGGCTTATAGATTCAGCTCACAGGCTTGATACAATATGCTCAAAATACAACATTTCAATATGCTCTTTAACACGAGTGAAAATATTGCTTATAAAATCTACATTAATGGTCTACTTCATTGACTTCTTCCATTCTAATGATCTATTACAAACCTTATATCATATCTAGAGATTTAGAATCTTATGCATCATCCAAAGATCATTACAATCTCTAATGAAAGAAAATGTAATGTGTGCATGAATAGGTTGGACTCAAATTTGAATTACTTCACAACGAATTCATAGGATGAAGTGTGGACCTATAATTAAGATCTAGGACACTCCACAAAACAATTTGAATCACATTATTGAGATCCACAAGTTATGGGAAAGATCCATAAGTGATCAAACTAGCCAATAGTTTAGAAAATTATTCTGGTGTCAGTTCAAGTATCTACTATTAAATCCAGAAGTGATAACTTGACAAAAAAAGATCCAATTGTGCTCAAATCTTGGAATAAGGAAAATGAAAATGTCCATGATTAAAATATAGATCAGCATGGTCAAGTGAGAAAATATGATGAATCCACCAGCTGAAATTGAACAAAGAACTAAACAAGAAAAAAAACTAAAATGAAATATTTTTGGTTGATGCAAGATTGCCACGACACAAGGATGCTCTTGCATCAGACACATCTGGTGAGAAAAGATGTTCACTGAGAGGAAATCATGAACATCTGACAAGAATCAAGATATAGATCCCATGCTCATTCCTGATCCAAATGTCTTCTTTGTCTGTACTTTTCTTCCTCCAAACCTCTTTTCTTTCCTCTGCCAGATTCTTCAACTTCTTCTTCTCTTCACCTTCTTTTCCTTTCCTCATATCTACACATGGTAGTAAGGGACATTTACCACCACTCACCTTCTTCCACTCATTTGATTTACCTCTTTTGCAGGACTCCACCTTACCTACAACCAAAGTGTTATGTTGCATAACTCTACCCCTATATCCTTTCAGTACCATCTCGCTCTCAGATATATCTGCAAGGTTCCTCTTCAAATCCATGCCATCCTCCAATACAACCTCTACATCCTGATTCTTAGCATTGCGAATCTTCACAAGACTCATATTCCTCACTCCCTCCTCTTTATCCTTCAAGGAAGAAAAGATAAAATTATGCCCACCCTTCTCTTTAGTAATCAAAATCCTTCTACAATCATATATAGCTCCTCCATCAAATTGCCAAGGTCTACCCAATAGAACATGGCAGGCACTCATAGACAAAACATCACACAAGACTTCATCTCTGAAAGGGCCAATATTAAAATTCACCAAGCACTACTCTTTCACCTCCACTACATGATCATCTTGTAACCAAATTATCCTATAAGGACAAGGATGCAGAAACCTCTTCAAACCAAGTTTCTCCACCATCTCCTCAGATACCAAATTATCAGTACTACCACTATCCACAATAACCTTATACCACTTACCTCTTGATTTGCACACATTTCAGAAAAGTTTATTCTTTTGTGAAGTCTTAGCCTCTTCTCTTCTCTACCTCATCAAGACTTTCCTAAGAATAAGAGATTCTCCTTGCTCTGGTTCTATCTCATCTAGCACTCCAATTACCTGCTCTTCGTGTGCCATGAAATTATTTTTACCAGTTCCTTTACTTGATCCATCAAAACACTCAAAAGATTGATGTCTAGTTTTTCTACACTTGAAACATTTACCCAAGAATTCCTTGCTGATATTTCCTCTCCTTTGTTCTCTTTGATCTGATTCTTTGCTCCACTTAGGTCTTGATTCTTCTTCACTTGTCTGCTTCTCCTTGATGCTGCTCATCTTCTTTTCTTCACCCCTGGTGTTATTCTATTATCTTTTCTTCACTTTATCTTCCGCCTTAAGAGCATATTGGAAGGCATCGTCAACTATGGGAATACTAACATGCTCATCTCATCCTGAATGTTAAATGTAAAGCCATTTATATACCTTGCTACTTTTTCCCTAGTCATCTCTTAGTGCCCATATATGATTGTTATCTTTTAAAATTCCTTAGTATACTCTTTCACACTCATGTCCTTCCGTGTCAGGTTCTACAACTTCTTGAAAAATTCCAACTCATAGTCTTCCAAAATGAATTTAGCCTTTAGCCTTACAACCATCTGCCTCCACCAAGTGATTCTCATTTCACCATTTTCCACTCTATCTTTCTACAACTCTTTCCACCATAAAGCAACATGTCCCTTTAACTTAGTTTGTTCCATCCTAACCTTTAGTGGGTCTCTAATATCCTCAAGCTCAAAATAGTCTTCCAACTCTCCTATCCAGTCTATCATGTCTTTTAGATTCAATGTACTAGAGAAATTAGAAACCTCCACCCTATGAATTTTACTCACTTGTGCCACTACTCTCAACAATATCTCTTCTCTCTCATTTGTTGGTACTTTAACCTCTTCAGCCTCAATTTCTTTTGAAACCTCTTCATATTCATCCTCCGAATTAGGATTCCTCCTAAAACCTACCAAGGTGTTCTAGATCTCATTCCTCATCTCATTTCTAAAGTCCTCCATTATCTGCTCTATTCTTCTAGGGTTCATCCTTCTTGGAAACATCTCTTCCTTTGCTCTAGTGCAACTTCCTTAGCTCGGCAGTTTGACTACAAGGTTTCAATTTCCTCTCCCTTGGTGATATATTGAACACACTTAAAACCTACCTCAAACCAGTGATCTATTCACTCAACAAATGCCACAAGGACTGCAATGCACTGAAGGTTTGCAACCTGCTTTGATACCATCTGATGTAGTCATGGTAGGAGGGTCCTCAAAGAAAACTATTCGTAACATGTAACAAGAGTCACACAACGGAAGAAACACAAAAAAATGGAGGAAAATGTAGATCAAAAAATTCTTATTATTTGAAATCTCAATTACAAACAACCAAAAACATCTGGGCTTATAGATTCAACTCACATGCCTGATACAACATGATCAAAATACAAAATTCCTATATGCTCTTTAACATGAGCGAAAATATTACTTATCAAATCTACATTAACCTACTTCATCGACTTATACCATTCTAATGATCAATTACCAGCTTTATATCATACCCATAGATCTAGAATCTTTCTCATCGGCCAAAAATAATTACAATCTCCAATGAAAGAAAATGTAACGTGTGCATGAATAGGTCAGCCTCAAATTTCAATTACTCCATGACAAATGCATAGGATGAAGTGTGGACCTATAATTAAGGTTTGGGACACTATGTGAAAAAATTCAAATCACACCATCGAGATCCGCAAGTTACAAGAAAGATCCACGAGTGATCAAACTATCCAATAGTTTAGAAAATTATTCCAGTGCCTATTCAAATAATTTCTATTAAATCTGAAAGTGATAACTTTCTGAAAAAAGATCCAATTGCACTCAAATCTTGGAATAAGGAAAATGAAAATGTCCATGATTAAAACATAGATCCACATGGTCAGGTGAGAAAATATGATGAATCCACTAGATGGAAGTAAACAAATAACTGAACAAGAACAAAAACTGCAATGAAATATTTTTGGTTTATGCAAGATTGCCACGACCCAAGGATGCTCCTACATTAGACAACTTTTGTTACATCCTTGCAAATAACCGTTTTTCCTCCTATCGTAATTAATCTTAATGATGATGAGGAAAAGGAGATCACAAAAATAGATGCAAGTGCATAATGATCTAAACTCTTTATTTTCATCTACCATGAGCTTAAATGATAAATCTCCTATACCAACTAAAGAACCTGGTACATCTCTTAGTTTGGCACTTGCAATTCTTCCTTTGGACATCCAACCGTCCTCGCAATATATTGAACATGATTGGGAGGTGGATGACCTATTAGATGGTAGACTTCATTCACCTTACTAGCCTTTTATATTCCTTTTTCTTTTTCTTTGGTTTTATTTTATGTGTGTATTGTGTTTCCCCATAACGTGTGTTCGATGTTCTTTCTCTTTGTATACTTCCTCTATTTGTACCTCTATTCTTCTATATGTTGTGCATTGTCTTTTTCATTTTTGTTTTGTGTTCTCCTTTTATGGATGATGCAAGGCATTGAGACCGAAATGTCTCCTTCAGGTTGATCCAAAAGCTTTTCCTTTTCTTTTTCCTTTTTTTTTTCTTTTCTCTTATGTTTCTCCTTTTGGGGACGATGCAAAGTGTTGAGACCAAAATGTCTCTTCCATGTTGACCCAAAAGGACCTTTTTCCTTTTTGTTTTGTATTCTCCTTTTTGGGATGATACAAAGTGTTGAGACCGCAATGTCTCTTCCATGTTGACCCAAAACAAACTTCATTTTTCTTTATTTTTTACTCTCTTTGTGTCATTCTTCCAGTTCTATGTGCTTTGGGGAATGATGATAGTTTTGAGCTCTTTCATAAAAACATTGCAGCAATGAACATACTAACCCAAAATCCATAGATCTCTTATGTATTTGGTGTTTTCCTTTCTATGGGGAAACTCCCTTTTCTTTTGTTTTCTTTTTCATTTACATGACATAGCCTAACTTAGCAACATATGACTTGGCATAGGGACTTTCCAAGTTGGATCTCATGTCTTGTTTTCTTTTTGCACTTTTCCTTTCCTACTTTAAAGTAATTGCTCACAGAACAGTGTGTAGTAATTCCTTTAACGTGGGCGGCATGCATTGGCATCACTACATTTTTCATTCTTGGTTCTTAGTGTAGCCTTGTCACTTCATACAATGCATTCATCACTTTGTGGATGAAATTGGGTGTGATGTCCTTCATAAGTGTGATATATCTTAGAATATTACATTCCTCTTAGTGGCCTGATGTGATGCACTGCATCCCCTAAGTTGTGAAAATTTTATTCTTTGATTGGTCCTCTCTTGGAGACATTAGACACAATGTTCCCTAAGTGACAGACCTTGAATGAACTTAACAAGAATCTTTGAACATCTTTTACATGTTACAATTTTGCATTTATCATCTTTTCCACCTTACATAACACAACTTTCATGCATGTGGTACCTTTCTCTTTGTTCATGGGTTCTAAGCATACAAAACTTTGTTTGCCTCATGAAGCACAAATAGACATTTTCCCTTTTAGCCCCTTGTTAAAGTTATCAGGAGGTATACCTTTGATATGGTTGAGCTAGAAGCCCATTCAATGACATGACTTTCCCCATAGCCACCATTGTGTTTGTGAGTGCATAACAACTAGCATATGTACTTCACCTTTTTGGGACTTCTCACCCAACAGACCACCATGAGTTTCGTCACTCCAAAGTGAGTATGTATTCTCTATTTTTTTGAAAAATAGCCTAGATCTAATCCACAACTAGTTGGACAGATGACCAAAGCTTAATCCAATTCCCCCTTTTCTTATCTTTCTTCTCACTTGCGTTCCTTTGTTCTTATGTTTAGTTTGTCATGGGATCTTCATCCTAGGGGATTGATCATCCCTCTTGATCATTGTCATTCCATCTTGCTAACATAAGTGAATTGGGATCCTTCTCAATATGCATTGCTACTTTAGTGTGACTTTGAAGAAATTTCATTCTCTCAAGTTAAAGTGGGGGCTAAATGTGCCATAGAAAAATGGCCCTTTGACATTTTCATGGTCTTTTAGGTCTTTCTTCATGATGCTTGGTCCATTTTTCTTTGATTTAATGTTTCAATGTGGCTTAAACATTCACATTAAGTCCTTAAAATTCAAATTATGACATCTTGTGAAGGTGTTGTGAACCGTTGTAAAACATTTATACACTTTTCTAGCCTATATTCATTACAATTCACCTAAAAATCACCTTTTCATCACTTTAAGTCATATTTTGAAGTCTTCTAAAGCCTTGTAACAAGATTTCATGCTTTTATAGGCTTAATTTCACTATTTACACCTTTCTTATGATTTATTTAATCCCTTTATACACTCATAAGGCTTAATTAAGTGTGTTTTTTAATGTAAAACTGGCAAACAACATTAAATGCAAGATAATTCCCAACACTCACTTTCACGTCCAAGGTGGGACCCATTCACAATGGGTGGCGAATGAGTCCCTCTTGGCTCAAAATTCAAAATATTTCAAATTTTCTTTCGGGTTTTTATTTAAAATCACCTTATGTCAACTTGTGATGAGGTATCTTTGAATACTAAGGCACAAGTGTGTATAAATAAGTGTATTAACATCCATTTCAATCCCCATTCATCAAGTTCACTAATTCACTCATTCATTCAAGCATTCGAGCAATTTGTATCATTCAATCAAGAATCAAGCAAGTATCTTGGAGTAGCCATTGATATATCTGAATATTTCTTCAACAAGGTTGGTGAGCTTAGGACATTTGTATGTTATTCATTCATCTTTCCTTGTTCATTTCATTTTTTTCTTCATAAAGGGTTTGATTACCAAAGTGGGATTTGACCAAGGAAAATCCCTATAACCTAACCCTTAACCATTTTCCCCATTTTGCATGTGTGTTTGAAAATTTTTATATGTAAATTTATCAAGTATTTAGGTTTTTAAAGGTGGTCAACAAGTCAACTACAACCTAGTTCAAGCTTAGAGACAACCTACAGCCTATTTTCTACAGATTTGACTCTGTCAACTAGACAAGAAGACAACATTAGATTTGATACTACAAAAATTGGTCCCTGATTTCATAGAATTTTGGGAGAGGAATTATTCACCATCAATGGTGAATGAGTCCCACCTTAAGGCTAGAAAATAAGATTTTGTCAGATTCTAGATCCCGACACTTAAAAACCTATTTTCAGAAGTTTTCATTAGAAGTGGGACTGATTTGCCATCAGTGGCGAATGAGTCCCACTAGTGATTTTCAGTTATCTCTTCTAGCATTCAGGACACTTCAGATTCTTCATTTTCTACCTAGGTGCACTCTGTTTTAGCCTTCTTCTTTTCTATTTTGTATTTGTTCATGCTTAGTTCATGCTTGCATATCACATTGTGTTTTCAAACATTGCATATTTCTAGCATTCAGGACACTCCAAATTCTTCATTCTCTACCTAGGTGCACTCTGTTTTAGCCTTCTTCTTTCTTGTTTTGTATTTGTTCATGCTTAGTCCATGCTTTCATATCACATTGTGTTTTCAAACATTGCATATTTCTTAGGTTTCACATTCATAATCAATCAATTTCATAGATTAGTTGCATTTAGATCATTTCATTTAGCCTTAATAACATCATACACATCTTAATTTGAGTGAACCACATTGATTTTTCATGAGTTTTATCTCTCTCCTTTTAAGTGAAACATCCTAAGAGTGCAAGAGTAGCCTATAAGCCTCATGCCCAAAAATCTATTGTTCACTATCTAAGTCTAATACAAGATTAGTAAACAATGTAATAATCTAATCATACCTTTAAAATGTTGAGCTATGATTATTAAAATTAAATGAAAGGTTGTAATTTTATCAACTCTTTGACAATGTTAAATACAAGGATAACTTTAAGAAACCCTCCCCCTCGATGAAGGTGTAAAATCCTGGAGAATCTTATATACTTCTCGATAAAAATATTAATTTTAGTGGAAAATGTTTTTTGTTTTTCAGGAAAAAAAAAATCTCAATTGGTGAATCTTTTCTAATCAGTAGAAGTCTATGGAAAATCCTAGTGAATTGTAATTTTTTTTCAACTGATAAAATATTTTCATTGGTGATTAAAATCTATTTTCAAACCTAGAAAATATTTCCATTGGAAAATTAATCATGTTTTCATAATAGAGAAAACAATTTTTTTGGCGATTAAAACTATTTTTCAAACCAAAAAAATATATTCATTAGAGAATTAAACCTATTTTGAAATGCACAAGAAAAAACATTGGAAAATTAGCATAATCTCAAACTACTAAAAAAAATTAGTGGCGAAATGTCAACGCCAATCAATATAACCATGACCGTTGGATGGATTTTCGATGGATGACTATAGTTGCATTCCGAAAGTAAATCTATGAAGCACTAGGTTTGTGAATTGAAACCTCTGGAATAACACTAGAACCATTAGATGCAGACATGTGGCGAGATCAAGGCTCATCACTCATCTCGGTAATGAACACGATGGGTTGAAGGATTTTGGTGATGAGCGATAGAATAACTTAAGTGGAAAAAATATGCATGTTCATAAAGTTTGTTTTGAAAAAGGGACCGCTTAGGAAGAATATACGACCAGGGCTTAAAAACTTAATCTTCCATATGTGTGAAGGATATTCCATATCTGTAGCCAGATGTCAGTACAAATCAATATAACCATGACCTTTGGATGAATTTTTTATGGATGACTATAGTTTCATTCTAAAAGTAAATCTCTAAAGTACTAGATTTGTGAATTGAAACCTCTAGAATTACACTAAAGTCATAGATGCGAACACGTGGCGAGATCAAGGCTCATCGCTCATTAATGCCATATTTTAGTTTTTGAAGAAAGTGTGGATATGGTACTATGGGAAGTGATGCAGATTAATGCCATATGAACATCCAGAGTGATTGATTGGATAGATTTATATTGAAAAATGCACTATGTATTGTAGAAGCATAGGTGATGATGTAGAATCGTAGATAATGAAGATTTGTAATGATTTCATATCATTTGAGTGGCACTGGAAATTTTGAAAATTGATAGCTTGTTAGCTTGAGGTACAGTTTAAATGTAGCCAAGCTATCAGAATCTAGATGTCAATCAAATTAAACATATAAATTGTAAATGTAAGGCTTAAGTTACACAAATCAATTAAGTTGGTTTTTTGGTTTGTGCAAATTACAATTATGACTATATCCAACCTCACACGTGACACATGTGAGCTGTACAAAGGGACCAGGCTAGTAGTGGCACTATTGGTGACACTATTGGCCCATAAATAAGGATAGTGAGCATAAGTGAAATCATTTGTTGAAGGATAAAGGCTATACTATTGAGTGCAATGTTTGAATTTTCATAAGGGTTTTCATTTTGTAGGGTTAATAAAGATTCAGGAAGAAGGTGATGTAGTATTATTGGGGATACTCTAAATTTTCCTACCTCCAGTTATATAGTTACAGAGTAAAACACCAATTTCCTTCAAGTTAAGAATGGGTGGAATTGGAAAGAAGTTGATTTGGTTCACTTGACTTCTCAGATAGGTTTTGAACTAGGATAAGGAACTCTCATGGAGATAAATGTTATCCCAGTGCATGGAGACTACAAGTAGAAAATGGGAGCAATTTTACTACCCCTCATCTTCTCCATGAATTTGATTCTCAAAGGGGATAAGTATATTTTATATCTTCACAACTCCTAGTTCCCCAACATGGTTGGCCAGGAAAGCCCCATGCATTTATTTTCAAAGTGCATCTTCTGTGTGGGAGCAATTTTAGCACCCCTCATCTTCTGCATGAGTCTCATTCTCAAAGGAGATAATTAAATTTTGTATCTTCATAGCTCCCATTTCCCTAGTTTGATTGTCCCCCCATTCCCCATGCATTTATTTTCAAAGCGCATTTCTGACCTAGCAAGTCTCGTGTGTTTATTTTTACAGCGCATTTTTGACCAAGAAAGTCCCATCCATTTATTTTCAAACAGACATTTATATTACATTTATGTTGTCACTAGCAGTCCAACAAAATCTTTGTGTGTACATTTGTATTTGTACTATGTAATAATGTGACATTGTAATTCACTTGTAATAAAATAAATGGTTGTGCTATTAATGTGACATTGTAATTCATTTTATTAAGTCCTTTTCAACGTTAAGTTACTAGACCCTTGGCCTTGATGTTAATCCTAGTGCATTAAATTTTAAAGCAACTTTAAACACATGTTTATTATTTATATCATAAATTTCTCAACTTTTTGATGAACATTTGATGTATGGTTGTAGTAGCATTCTGGAATGAAATGCAGAGAGCGGTAGGCTTGCGAACTTAAACCTTCAAAATCACCCTATAACCATTAGATTAACAAAGATCAATGGTTTAGAATTTTTTTTCAATGCAAGACTAAATGATAAATGGCTTGTTTTAAATGTTGTCAACCATGTACTAATTGTGTATTTAAGAAGCAACACGTAGATATTTTGGTTTCATTCACTTTAATGTTTGAAAAAAGAGAACTTTCTATTGCTAAGTGATTTTATTTTTAATTCAGAGGGTTAGCACACGAGCCATGAGGAGATTTTAGTCTTCAATTTGCTCATTACAGTGCACCACCCTATTCTAGGTTCCATAGTTCTACTTTCAACAAAGCCATTCCAATAACCCAGTTTCCACGACTGTCGCTGGCATTAATATTTTCAAGAATTAAAATCTGGGTAAGTGAAAGAATTCCTGTAGCCACGTTTCATCATTTGACATTTCTTAAAATTTTATTTTGTCAAACTTTGAAGTTTAGGTTTAGGGTTAAGAGGCTTAAGAATTAAGAAAAATTAAGGAGGTCTAATAAGGAATTCACATTTCACATTGTATCACCATATCTACCACTAGTACCACTAGAGCAATGTAAAATAAAAAAATGCATTATGCAAAATTGCTTAAAACCCTAGGTTTCACTAATGAATACCATGATATTTATGATCCTGAAACCTATGGTAGGTGTACCTCAGAACTTAGGTTTTCATGTCAAAATAAGGTTGCAAATAAAATGCAAGTTAATAGTATCAATGCACCATGGGTAACTAGTTTAGGGCGCATGATGTTACACGAAGTTTTTGATTGCCTAGAATTTATCATGGTTTGTGCCCAAAATTATGATGATAGCAAAAGAGAAATTTTTAATAAAGATAACAAAGAATTATTATTATCTGTTAATGCAGAAGAACTTTGAAAAGTGTTGGGGTTTACAACCAAAGAATTTGCAAATGTCTACATTGACCTAGAAAAGCTTGCTAGTGATTATGAAGTAGTGGATGAAATGGAGAAAAATTCTTTCTTAAATAAAATAGTTCAAGATCTAGGGGTATGTGCAGGATCATGACGGGCAAAAAAGTGGTGATATGATGGGTATTTTAGGGTATGTGGCTGATAACTTTTTTTTACCCAAAATTGGTGAAATGAAAAGGGTTTCTAAAGGATATTCTTAGCTTTCCACCAATATAAATTATGCTTAACTTTGAATTTAATAAATTATTATTATTTATTTTCTATTTGAATTACGACTAAAGTCCTAATTGATAGGTTGATTGAAAAAAATCTATAGCTTTCAAACTATGTCACATTTTTTGAATTCAAAACATGCATCACATTCTATGCTTCGTATACGATATGATTAAAAAAAATGAATTTCATGAAGTTTTGACCAAGTTAAGGTGGTCAAACATATGATTTTTTTATATTTTTCAAAAGTTGTAATAAAAAAGTCATAATTAATTATTTACTTGGAAAAAAATTATAAAAAAATATGTATCACATCAGGACACGAGTCCTCTTACTTATATAAAAATATTAAAAAATATTATCATTTTATTGTGGTCTTTGGGTGGTCAAACAAACACTCTACTTCTTTGTTTTTCCCTAAAATTTAAGTACTATTGTATTGAAACTAAAATTTCACCAAATAGATTCTTTTATTTTTTAAATAGGTAAACCTGTAGTAGCTTGTGAAACTATCTAATTTTTACAGATTCTATTCTTACATATTTTTGAAATAATATAGATAACTTATTCAAATTTTTACGTCAAGTTTCTTAACTCTGATTTTTCTGAATTTTTTGCCACTTAAGGGATTGTTTTTTTCATGATGATCTTGCACATACCCATAGAAAAAAATTGAAAGGTGATCATAAGCCTCCTTACGATTCGGATATTTTTAGACCATGGGTTTAGGATACTATTTCCATGCTAGCATTTTTCCTTGGACTGGATAGCAATTTGGAAGTGGGTGCAAGCCTTGAAATGGTGTATAATATCCATTAAGGAGTTTGACATGTCAAATATAATTCTATTGAGCACATTGTAGAATCCATGCATAAACAATTTTTAATGATTAAAGGAGGTTCCACCAAGACATTTAGGTTCACAACCTACTTGTCCTATCTTTTTCTATTCAAATTTAGAGGAATATTTTAGACCAACAAGCTTTAGATTCAACCCTATTGTAATGCTAAGGAAAAGAAAATGGCTCCAGTATATGAATAGACCATTGAGATAAGGATGAATGATTCTAGAAGGAACTATTGTCAATTTTTGGACTACTTTTTGGCTCCGTTACATCGAGCAATGACAAATACTCAAATGCCTAGATTGCCTATGTCGTGTAGAAACTACATTAAACTAGGGAAAGAAATACAATTGGTTGATTGGTACTTAATGGTAGAATATACTATGCTACGATTTTATGGATCGGGAGTACAACCATACAAACTTCAATACATGTGATAGAAAGGGTTTTTGCTTTGGAATATGTAAGGTAGATGCAGAGTATTGATGAACTACACTTTGTCAGTCAACAAATGAAGACCTTATTTCCTTCTTTACCTTTTTCATGTGGAGGTTTCACATTCGAGAGAAAAGCATTTGTTGTGGCACATAATCTTTTAATTTTTTTTAATTTTGATGCTATTTGTCACTGGTAGTATGATCCATGTGACACCATTAAATCAATGATTCTGCTCAATAAGAATGTTGCAAACTTGTAGAATTTGGCATCAAAGTAAACCCTTGCTTGAAAATTTGAGAAACAAGGATTCTTGGGATGAGCTCAAAATAGCAATAGAGAAAAGTGTTGCTAAGAATGGTATTTCTTTTGAACAATTGCTAGCCAAAATTATGGCATTGCATCGAAAGACAATTAGTAGAGTAAAAATGCCGGATTTTCTATAGAAGGAAGTTACAAAATAAAATTAGTCACGATCAAAAATCACTACCTCTTGGTCTATGAGGAAGGAGCTAGGTGATCCAAGAGCTCTTGCAGAGTATGGAGATAATGAAGAAGATCATGAGTTTAGAAAATTGTGGAATGTAGAGCATCTAGATGAATGAGAAGATAAGAAAGTGATGATGAATCTAATGATGATAGGGAAGAAAAAATCCATGTCAATTTCAAACTTGGTTTAAGTGAGGCCACAAAAGAAGCATATAATTTAGGAGCAGCCATAGCTAAAAAAATGGGTTATGAAGGTGGCCCTTTAGGGTCACAAAGACAAGGCCCTTGGATGATAATAGATGTAAAGCATAGAAGAGCAATTGATAAATATGGCCTTTTGGATTGAAGGAGAAAAAGTAGACCTAGGGCATACAAGTCAATTTGTTAGAGCTTCAAATCCTCATCCTCATGGTCAGACATAATCACAACTAGAACATGCCCATTTTGGAGAGCTTAGTGCAACTAGGACTACCTCTAGTGGTGATGGTATGGGTAGTAGTACTACTAGTAGTAGTAGTCAACATGTGCTACAAAAACAAATTACACACAAGAGGACAATAATACAATATACCACAGAAACACCAGGTGATCAAGGCATACAAAAGAGGCAAAGGATTTTGACATGTCCAAGTCACACTACCAGTGGATCCACCACAAAGGATTTATTTCCAGGCAGTCCCCCACTACCAATTAGTTTGGTTGTGACATCATTATAAATTGTAAGTACTCCTATTCCTTCACCATTCAAGCATTCCATTGTTCCTATGTCCCTAGGTTTTTATTACATTGAAGATTTTAAAAATAAATCAGACTTGAATAAAAAAGAAAAGAAGCAACTGATGGAGAGTGTGTCTATTGTAACTTCAGATCCTACAACAACCATGCTTTTACCCACATTTGACACAAATAAAGAAATCATGCAGTACACAATTCATGTTCCCATAGTTTAAAACAAACCATCAAATTAGATGGCTCAATCTGAATTCCAGATGAATAATATTCAATTAGATTTTTTTTGGACTCAAAAATACTAACAAAATCAATGTATCAAAGAAAAATAATGAATTGGTGTACACATCATTGGTAAAGAAATATAGAGAGAAAAAAAGGTTGTACACTCAAATTGAAAAGTTACAATTAGACCTAGCAAATGAGAAAGCAGAGAGGAAAGTAGCAAATAACAAGAGCAATGAATTAGAAAAAAGAATAAAAAATCTTCCTCTACATCAACAAGCAAAGAGGATAAGCAGAATGAGACTACAATGAATAAAATGAAGCAAAGCCTAGATGAGAGAAAATAGAAATATGATGAGGAAAAACCCACTTCAAAAAAATTAAGACTCAACATTGCGAATGGAAATGCACTATGGGAACAAAAATTAGAGAAGGATAGAAAAATAAATGAAAGATTAGAGGCAAATTTGATGGAAGCAAAAAATGAAATTAAGTCTTGTCAAAATAAGTTATTTGCATTTTGTAGAGAAACAATTAGGCATATGAAACAAAAGATCTAGGATGAAATAATGCAGAGGATTGATCATTTGTGTGACATGTTTCAATTGATTGATGCTATTAGACGACATCGTAAGAAGCTCAAAAAATATTTAGTGGACAACAAAAATGTGTTGGCATTAGAGAAATATGCAAATCAAATTCAACAAACAGTCTACAAATCCAGTGTTAACAACAAATATTTAGTGGACAACAAAAATATGTTTGCATTAGAGAAATATGCAAATCAAATTCAACAAACAGTCTACAAATCTAGTGACAATGAAATCAAAAGGGATTACTAATTGGATTGCTACATCAATGGCATTGTCATCTATCATTGAGAAGTGTTTGAGAATGTGTGAAACAAATGAATATTTTCATTTGGCTATAGACAAGAACAAGAACTTGGATGAAAAGGTAAGGAACTTCACAAAGCTTGGTTTTCTAGAGGAGTTTGACACAAATGAGGGATTCATTGAAAAGAATGATTTCATAAAGAAGATGGATGATGCAAGGAAGATTGATTTGGATAGTTTCGTTAGAACCCAGATGTGGTGAACTATTTGGATTCCATCAAACCATTGCTAACCCTAAATGCAAAATTGACTGAAGAATCCAAGACAGGTTCCAATTTGAATCATGAATTGTTAACAAATATTCAATTCAAACAACATCAATTAGAACAAATGACAATTCCACCACCTGAAGAGTGGAATTTGCTAGAAAAGGTGTTGCAGTGATTTGATTTTTTATAATATGAGTTTCCAAGTTCCAACTCAACTCTGTGCAGAGTTTTCTTTGAGAAAGATTTTGCATTTCCAATGCCTCTATGTATTTCTTCATGTGATAATCAATAAAAAATCTCAAATTCAGAATTCAATAATGTGTTTATGTTCAATTATCTATATTATTTATTTTATCATTTGAAGAAAAAGTCTGGTAGTGGTTTCAACTACTAGATACACATTAAATGATTGTTGATGTTCATTGTTGTATATGCTACTAATACTATTGTTAATATGTTATTAAGCATTGAGTTGAGTGCTGAATCATTGAGTACATGTTCAATTTTTACTTTTAACACAATTAAAATATGAACTATAAGGTGATTTTAATTCTAGGCATCCATAATCTTAGTGAAATTGCATTATAATTCACACATCAATACTCAATCTCGTTGGCTACTTATCAAATCCACAAAACATTTATATGAACTGATGCTTTAATCAAGGTACTTTAACTGGTTCATTAAACCAAAGCCAGAATTAAAACATACATAAATTCATAATGACAAAAAATATTAATTTATAAAAGATCATTTCAATAAAATTTCATTAATAATTTATGTAGAATGTTACAACAGTCGAGGATGAGAGAGTTATTTCAATATAGAAAGACTTAGACAATGGTGAATTTCATGCATATTTAATCTTTGAGTTATGGTGTGTGGATTTATTCTGCTTTTGCTGAGTAGTTTTCTAGTGGATTATCTATTATTGGAATGATAGATTTTTGGTTAGTTTCATTGTCATGGTTACTATCACTCAATGTTGCAGTTTTAGTGTTTTTCCTAACCTTAGTCACTAGTCTTATGAGTTTTATAACCTTATCGCAGAGTTCTAAATTTTCATAACTTCTCGATTCCCTGACTTGGTTCACTTTGTTGAGTTTCAAGTCTTTGTTGGTCATCTTTGTAGTTGGTGGGTTGGAGGTTTCAAAAACATTAAAACTTCAGACTTTAGTTCTAAGGTTCTAAGTTTTAGCAATCACACGACATTATGGACTTATCTTGGCTTTCAAAGGCACCGTCATATGACATCTCATTGAATGTTATGTACAGACTAACCTTGAGTTGTCTTTTCAGGAATTTCAAAAATCATGCAGGTTTAAAGGCCATCTTTTTGAGGAATGAAATTGAATGTTGCATTTAATGCATGTCCTATAAAAAATAATGGTATAAGTGTGTGGAAAAGTTTTAGTATTTACTTAGACATTTATCCTACATTCTCATTCTTTGCCAATGCCATTGTTTCTCAAGTGCAATCATTCTATCTCCACAAATGTGTGCTCATGCAAAGTGGAATTCAAAATCATTGGTCTAGTGTGAGGAATACTAAAATTGGGCATGTCTATTTGGAGGAGTTTTTGGTACACCTAGAGAAAAGAGAGAGAAAAACACTGGAAGATAAAGTTCTACAGATCAGTTTGGTGCACGCGGGAGGTTTTCCTGAGGTTGTACAAAGTGTTGACCTAGTGATTGTGTGCACAAGGGGCTACATTCTAGAGACTTGGAAAATTAGAGTTGTGGATGGGCCAGTCATTGCAAGAATTACTCCTAAAGTGATTTCCCACACATTAGGAATTCTAGAGAGGGAAACTATAGAGGAAATGTCTATAGCTATTGGTGATGAGTTTTTCAGAATGAATGAGGAATGGTGCAAAAATTCCATTGTGAGGAATTGGTTGAAGTTCAAGAAAAAGGGTAAGTCTTAGTTGCCCTCAAAGCTTAAAAGGGTTCATTTTAAGGATGAAATTTTAGATTCTATCTCCTTTCTACATCATGTGGTTGGTAATGCATATTCAGAATCTTTTGAATTTTGGATATGTTTTTTTATTCCGTTGATTTGTAGTGAAAATAAATTCATTGACTGGGCTGAGATTATTAGTTATCATTTAAATTAGCAATTAATAAATTTCTAGCAAATTGTTTCCTTCCACATGTGCTCATACTTGGCTTACATTCTATCCACTCAAGAGGCTATCTGGGCAGGGCTGGAATTGCAAAGGTCTCTTACACCAGACATGCCTATGTATAGAACTTTTCCACAACTCACTACTTAGGAGGTTGGAATGAGGAATTTCTACCGCATCAATGACACATTTTTAATGGAAATTGTGAGAAAAATTGATGGAAAACATGAGCTTCAGGTTTCACCTAAAGTGGCTACTCTAGTATTAAGGTTTGGAAGTTTCTACATTTAGTTCAACAGATATACTTATCTTAGAATTGGAGGTTTTGAGAAGGCTACATTGAAATTTCCCATTACCCAAGTGATTTCCTAGTTTTTCTTGAATTTTCTGATAGATGGCTATTGTAAAGGTTAAATATTCAAAGATGGGAAAGAAGGGCTATGCTTTTCCATTATCCATGGGCCTTTGTTTTCTTGCAAAAGTAATAATATTGCTAAGGGTGTGCAGAAAAAACTAAATGAATTCAATTTTAGTGTTTTCCCATGAGAACTAATTTTTATAGCAAGGGTTATGTTAAGCAAAATTTGTATGGAGTTGGAAACTATGAACATCGCCCTGATATTGAAGATTTTTGGGAAGACTGTACAGATGAAGGTGAGGTGTATAGAAGAAATTTCAAGAGATTGACCCTCAGGAAAATACAAGCTTTTGGTATTTCTTTCAATATTCCAGAAGATGCACAAGTAGACTTGTTGATCATTGATTACGAATATTGGGCCCTTGATGGCAATCCCTTTATAGAATTAATTGGTTAGAGGATGAAGTTTCAGACTTAATGGTCCTTTCTTCCCCTGTTTTGAGAAGAACTTTACATTAGTTGAATGGAAAATGATGCCAAGGTGTGGGTTCTCCCCATAAGGAAAGAGTTTCATAGAGAAGAGAGCAAGGTACTGTACAAGCCTCTAGCATAAATATATTAGCTAGAAAGCAGTCAATTAGGCCATCTAGCATTGGCTCATAGTCAAGAGGAGATGGCAAGAAGCCAGAAGACAGTGAGGCCAAGATAAAATCAATTTGTGAATAGGATAGTGTACCCTTGGTACCTAAGAAAAATGATAGTCAGGAAAAGCCAATGCCTATAGACTCTGAGGGAATTTTTCAACAAATAATTGATGATAATTATTTTCCCACATTATTTTAAGTTCCCCCTTCTCCACCATGAGATACTTCTCTTTCTATTCAATCAACTGAAAAAATCGTTTCTATTCAATCAACTGAAAAAAATTGTTTATGTTCCATCAACTGAAATAAAGGAAAATGTAAGTGTTGTAGGTAGAGAAACTAGATTTAGTGCCAGTGGCATCTTCCCTAGCATGGTTAAGGAAAGTAGTCAAGAAGAAAATAAAGAATATTCCCGCAATGAAAATTGAATTAGATACAATTGTCATGTTGCTGCAAGTTCACTAGAAACCCAAAAAGGCTAAGAGGATGTCACAAATTGTCACCAATTCCACTACTGGGCATCAACTGTTGGAGATTGTTGATCCAGTAAAGGACCTAAATGAAGATGAGATAACAGAAGCCAACTACAAGGTTATTCATGTTGATATGGGGCCATCTACTTTAGAAGGTGAGGTATATCATGCTGATTACTCTATTAATGCATTGATCAAAAGTGAAAAAGAACTGAAAAAGAAGGACCTTTAGATGCAATCTCATAATCTTTCTTTAAGAAATTTTGTTTCATCAATTGTCACTCCAACCACTGAGGAAGCCTCAAGCTCAAATGTTCAAGGTATTGATTCTGATACTGTGCAATGGGCCAAGAAAAGGTTATGTTATGCTAAAGCTTCCAGTGAATGGATAGAAGGGCTTTATTAAGATGGCCTTATACACATTACTAAATTTAGGAAATTTTTTTTTAGGTGTCTGATAAAAGAAAGGAACTGGTAGGTGAGCTCTAGCAGATCAAGAGAGAACATGGTAGCACATTTTTTCTTTCAAAGGAAATTGAAGAACTAGTCTCCATGGAGCACTCTTTGTTAATAAGAGAAAAATTGGTGGATGACCCTAAATAAATTGATCCTATTTGGTATGATTTGAATTGGAGTGGAAATTGGTAGTATATGAAGATTATATAAAGGAAATCAATAAAATTTTAGAAACATACTTTGACATATTTGTGTAGATCAAGGAAAACTTCAATTATCTTGAAGTTGACCTCACAGACTGGTTTGATGAAAAGGTACTGGATCTTGCAGACATATTCAAGGAATTTAAAGAGGTGTATCATAGAGAAGTAGTTGATCCTAAGACAACCACTGCAAACTCCTTCAGAAAATTGAATAAGTTACAGACCTATATGAGTGCATATAAGTCAAAAAGTGAGATCATCTATGAAAGGCTACCTCAGTCAGACCATGTACTTTTAAGATGGAGGACAAGGCTGCAAATCACCATGAGTCCAAGAAGCAAAAACATCACTGCAATTTTCACCAAGTACTGGGAATATAGGAAAAGAGTAAAGGCACAGGAGGCGTTACTGAAGGAGTAGGAGGTGGAAATAATTGAAAGCAAAGGAGTCAGTGCTAGGAGTGGGACAACTATTTAGTTTTTAGTTTTTATGTTATTTTATTTAATTTGTCTCTCTTGATACTTCAAAGACTTTTTATTTTAATTTCTAAAATGGTTGTCTTCAAGAAACTGTTATCAAGGCCAAAAAAACTCTACTATTTTTATTGCTTTTCTATTATTTCAATATAGAAAGACAATGGTGAAGTTCATGCATACATAATCTTTGAGTTATGGTGTGTGGATTTATTATGCTTTTGTTGAGTAGTTTTCTAGTGGATTGTCTATTATTGGAATGATAGATTTTTTGGTTAGTTTCATTGTTGTGGAATCAGGAATGTTTATCTGTGAATAAAGCTTTTATGATGATGGATGCGCAAGGATTTCTTAGTATAATTTAGGTGATTTGGTAGTTTAAGCTTTTATTGTTTAAGTTGTGTGGATGCCTTTATAAGTTATTTATGTTGAATTATTAGCTTTTTTTAGCTTATAAGTTATGGATGTTGAACTGTTAGCTTCTGTTAAGAGAATGGATTAATATCCCTTTCAGTTATTTATTAAAAATTGTGTGAATGGCAATGCAATAGGAATTTATAAGTAGTGTGATAACTGTTCTTTAAAAATGATGTAGAATCACATATCAAATTCAATACCATGGAATACAATATAAAATATAAAATATCACAATTTCATGGAATACAATATAAAATATTATCAATTACAGTTTGGAATATGATACATGAAATGCAATATAAAATAAAATATCATGAAGTGTAATGATTCATAATTTCATTGAATACAATATAAAATATCATCAACTACAATATGGAATAATGGAAATTGATCTATGAAGTGTACTATAAATACCTAAAAGCTGCTAATTCTCTTTCATTTCCCAAACAGATTAAGGGTCCTCAAACTGGCTTTTATCTTGAGATAAAGTAAAAGAGTTGTCTTAAATTTGATTTCAAGTCTACTCTTCATTTTCTTCAGCCCGTGTCTCAAATTCAACATTCATTGTGTGATTTGTGTCAATGTCATTTGTCCCAGTCCCAATACCACTATCACTACCACCAGTACCAAAATTTGGAATTGGAGTGTTGCACAACCTAGTCCTTCTTCTTTCACATGTGGACCTCCAAATTGTGAGTAATCTTTCAAAAAGAAAATTAAAGACATTATACACAGTTCCTTTCAACCTCAAGAAATTTTTCAAATTCTTCTCTAGTTTGTTTCTTAGCTTTGATTTCAAAAACCCCAATGTATTAAAAAATCTCTCATCCTCCACTGACCTCAATCTCATTGTTTGACATAGGTCAATATGTTTGAAATATTTTGATATCGAATCACGCAATATTTCACTTTGACCTAAGTTTGTCCAAGCCTTTTTTATTGATCACGGTTCAAAGGCCTTCTTTGTGCCCATGGATTTATACTTGTCCCTCATAGCTGTTGCAAAACTCTTATATTTTTTTCTAAGTTTAGCTTCATTTAAAATTCCTTCTATTTTCTGCTCATGGGTATGTGCAGGATCATGATGGGCCAAAAAGTGGTGATATGATGGGTATGCTTAGGGTATGTGGTTGACAACTTTTTTTAACCCAAAATTGATGAAACAGAAAGGGTTTTTAAAAGATATTCTTAGCTTTCCACCAATATAAATTATG
>VDFB02271452.1:0-35984 GCA_007258455.2 Sequoia sempervirens | reverse complement strand
GTACTTCACGGTAGTTGATGGTGAGGCATTAATCTTGGTTCTTTATGTTGATTATCTATTTCTTACAGGAGCAGAATATCTGATTATCAAATGCAAGGAGTTAGCTTCTGAATTCGAGATGAAGGATCTTGGGTACATGCATTACTTCCTAGGATTAGAAGTATGGCAGAGGCCTAATGAGATAATTTTGAGTCAAGGGAAGTACACTATATGTTTGCCTACGGAATAGGATTCTACTTACTGGCAAACGTGTAATATGCAGAACATAGGATAACACAGTAAACTGAAAGATATCATAGTAAAATGCCAGAAACTTTATTCATTCTCAGGAATATCATGTACAAAGGGTATCACAATGCTTACAGTATAATCATCGGCAACAAAACTCATTCATTATTATCATAGCATCAGTATCTCTTCCCGACTATTCCCACCCGACTACATATAACGCTCGGCGGTGGTTAGACAACCAACCGACACGACGTTTCATAACATCATTACATTAACACTAATCTGAACATGTTTTGCTGAGAGTACATGACATTACATGACATTATTATTCTTTACTAACTATTGTTTTATTTGACAACTGCCGAGTATGACCGAGGCCAACTACGGCCGACAACAAGCAAACGACAACAAGTAAAATATCCGACTAACATCATCCCCCCCAAAAAGAAAGTCGTCTTCCAGACGACAGATACAACATGATAAGATTACTGAGAGGTAGGGGGAAGGGAGTGCGTCCCTGGATGCACCGATGACGTCGGAGTGGTGGAAGAATGTTTCGCCTCGTGCGCCCGCAGTACGGCCGCCGACCGCCAGATCTCCCTCGCCGGGCCTTTCACCATCCGTTGCCTCCATCACGGCTCTTTGTTCCCTCGCTTCCGGCCTTCAAGATTCTTGGCCGCTTCAACTCACCTCTTGGCGCGCCTTAACCCGTCCTCCACGTTTCATTCGCCGCCGCCGCCTCTTTCTGCCGTGACTCCTCCGCTACCGCCACCAGGCTCCAAGATCTTCCAATCGCCCCCGCCACCGCGAGCCGAGATTGCTCACCGGCGGATCCCTTTAATGGTCTTGATGGTCGCAGCAGACTCATCCTTGACTCGCTGAAGAAGTCTATAGGCATCCACTCGGCGAGATACTGCAACATCAGTGGAAAATCTTTGGCGCTTCATTAGAAGAAAAACATCTCGGAATGCCAGCTCGATGTAGTATAGACTCTCCAAGACGCCTGCATCCCGTCCCACTAGCCTCGGTGGCCGACCCCGCCAGGCTCTCATCATAGCGGGAGTCTCCTGCTGGCCACCCCTCGCCAAATATCCTAACAAACTCCGCCTCACACCCCATCTGCACAAATCCCCGAATTCGGTGAACCTCCTGGCCTACCAGAGGCGATCAGCCAATCCTCAGGTCCCTGGAAACCTGTCCCACACGGATCATCAATCTTCCCATGTGCTCGAGCTCCTCCACATATCTCTGTACTGTGCCTACCGGATCCGACGGGTCTGGCTGAGACATTTCCACGACGAAGCCCTCTGTGGAGGCGCCCTCCCTGTCCTCCTCGTCATCCGAAGGTATGCAATGTTTCGTTTCCTCCTGGGGCTGTTCCCCGTCTGCCGGCTGAGGCTCCTAAATGGCTGTCTTTGGTGCCTCGGCTATGCTCGCCTCCGAGAGTGCAAGTGTGTCTTCGCCGATCCTGGCCGTCTCACTCTGCTGGGTGTGAATGATCGGCCCCTCCTTATCCCCTTGTCCCTCCGAGGGACTCTTCTCCTGCTCGTCTGGCTGCTCGGCTGGCTGCTCGTCCACGTCGAGAGTGAGGCCCACTGACCCCAGCCAACTGTCAATCTGTGCTACCCCGGGTGCTCCTGGGGTTGGAGTCGTCTCCTCCGTGGCCTCAGTCATTCCCCTAACTCCTGCCGAGGTTGCCACTCCTGTGGCTGCCGATGCTGACGGTGGTGTAAGAGAGCAAACTGCCGGCAATATCTCCACCGAGGCAGTGGAACCTGCTGCTGATATGGTAACTGCCCCCTGTGATGTGGTGGCGAGAGGTGCCCACCCTGGCGATGCTCCCGGCAGTGAAGCGGCTACCCTCAACATCCGTCCGGCTCCAACTGATGCAACGGGGAGGGTGAACGTGACCGAGTGTGTGCTCTGGCTGGCTGGCGGTGTCGGAAGAGTGAATCCTGCCGGCTGCAATACTGGTATGTCAATCTCGCCTGCCTCCTGACCCCCGATGGCAACAGATACTTCCTCATCGGCCGGTGGACTCGACTCCGATGGCGAGGAGGATAAGTCAATGGGCTCCTCTCTGTCTGATGCATCGCTCTCCTCTGAGGCCTCCTCCGATGTTTCCTCTTCCACCGATGCCTCCTTCCGTTTCCTCTTTTTCCCCGAGGCTGTGCCCTCGCCGGCTTGCTTTGCTTCCAATTCCGACCAATAGAATACGGTAGGCCATCCCGGGTCCAGGTGAGTGAGTGGCCGCAACCGACCCCAATTGCCCTCGGGCACCTGTGTGTGCACGGCATCCAAAAAGAGAGCTATGGCGTGCTGAGTCATATAGAAGGCCTTATGCCTCTGCGCCAGAAAATCCCTTATCCGCTCCGTGAGTAGCCTCGCCCAGTTGTATACTCGGCCAACCCGGAGTCCGACCATGAAATCCACCTGCCATAAGGCAATGTCCGACGCTCGGCTAGCCCCTGTGAGTCAGCACTTCATCAGGTCGAGCAAACATTTCCATTCTGCCGTTGCTAGGTGACCCTTCCGGAGGCCTCGATTGCCAGTATTCCATATGGTACGCTGTTCTTCGGCTGACATGTCGCTTCGGCACACTTGCTTGACCAGCAGTTCTTTGTGTTCCTGCGTCATTTTCTTGGGCTTATTAACCCCTATTCCCGAAGCTGGGACGCCGAACACCCTCTCAAAGTCCTGAGGCCAGAATGAAACTGTCACTGGGCAACCTCTGTAATCGATGACGGACTTGTGCGTATGCCTGCAGTAGTTCTCCACCATCGCCTTCAGCCAAGGCTCGAACTCCCGAGAACTGAAAAAGGGCACGAGCACAGCCTTGTCCACCCGAGCGTGTCGAAGCGCAACCTTCAGAGAGTGGTCGTCCGGAGTGCTTCGCCACCATTGCTTGCACTCGTTGCCGGTCAGGTTCTCCCATGTCATCGTGTCAATATCGGCATCCATCTTTTTTCTCTTCGCAGCCGAGGCTACCTTTGGCTGATATTGTATCGCCTTCTTGCCCTTGTCCATCTTCCTGTCAGTTCGGCGATTCCAGCCGATTTTATAACCCTCGAGACTGCCGAAACTATGAAAACTGCCGAACTGCCGGTGAAAACTGCTGAAGTACCACAAACTGCCGAAGTGCCAGAAACTGCCGAAGTGCCAGAAACTGCCGAACTGTCGGTGAAAATTGCCGAAGTGCCAGAAACTGCCGAACTGTCGGTGAAAATTGCCGAAGTGCCAGAAACTGCCGAACTGTCGGTGAAAATTGCCGAAGTGCCAGAAATTGCCGAACTGCCGAGGGAGACTGCCAAGGCCATACGGCTTGGATGAATGGCCGTACGGCTGTGAAACCCTGAGTCCGTACGAATCCCCCTGTAATGCTGATGCCGTACGAATCCTTCTGCAGTGCCAATGCCGTACGGAATTTCCTGATACCCCTGATGTCGTACGGATCCCCCTGTGCTGATGCCGTACGGTTCTCTCTGAGGCAATTTGTGCCGTACGGACTTCTTTGGAGTGTAAATTTTGTACGGATTTCTCTGAGTGTTAGTTTCGTACGGATTTCTCTGAGGCTAAAATGCCGTACGGTTTCAATTCTGGCACCAATTTCACTCTGGAAGAGCCGTACGATGCAAGACTTGCCAAATTTTTCCAGAGGCAAGGGCCGTACGGTTTCTACTGACAACTTCTCAATTTGCAAAGGCCGTACAATTTCCACAGGCAAATAAAATGAACACTGGAAAAGGTGACAATACCGTACGGTTTGGAGGTCTCTTGGATGCCGTACGATGCCAAGTTCTGAGTGTCGTACGAGTGGTGAATGCCGTACGTCCTCCACAGGCTTCACCCTCTGGCGTGCTGTCTGGTAAATGGAACCTCGTACGTCCTCGAAATCCTTCAGACGCCGTACGATTTCTTCTTTTGGCGGTTTGTGCTGACTGTGAAATCCTAGATGTTGTACGGCTTCCTTCTCTGTTCTCTGAAGCCGTACGTTCTCCTTCCCTGTTCTCCGTACGCCTCGCCAACTTATAAACTTGTGCAGATTCGTCCTTCCTTCGTCTTCTCTGTGCTCCTGTCGCCGACTTGTGGCTCTTTTAAATGGCCGTACGGTATGAGGTTCTATATTTATTTTATTTTTTTCCTTACTGTCTTTCACCCTTGGCCGTACGCCTTGCTTCCTCTTCGGGTTTTGCCAATTTTTAATCTTTCGCTTTTTACTTTCCGCCGCTACTTTCCCTTTTTGCCGTACGGTTTTAGTGCTCCAGGCGGCTATTTTAATCTTTCTCACTTTAATCTTTCCCCTGATGGTCGACTTATTTAATTTATTATTTAATTTATTCTCCCTTCGTTTGCTTTCTTTTCTGACTTCTCTTTCGTTTCTTTTAATTTTCTCTTCTTTTTCTTTTTCTTCCCCTTCGCTTCGTTCCTCTTCACTTACTCTGTTATTTTCTTTTATTTCCATAGCTTTTTTTCTATTTATTTTTATTTTTTCCAGCTTCTGTTCATTTTCTCTCTCCTCCCTTCTCTCTTCTTTTCCATTTTCCCTTTCATCTCTTTTTTCTCTCTCTTCATCTCTTTTCTTTTTTCTAATTTTTTAATTTTTTCATACTTTTCATTTTTTAATTCCAACACAATTTTTTCATCTCGTACCTGTTCAAACTTGTGGACTGGCGTATTGTCCAGTGTTGATACTCTTTCTTTGTACTCTCCGTTCTCGGCCGGAAATGTTTCACTGGTCGAGCCATTATCTTTTTCTACTTCCCCCTCCTTGACCTGCAGCATGTGGCAATCCGGGTGGAAGACTTCATAATCCTCCATCTGCCAGTGAAACAGTCCGCTCAGTGAACTGGTCTCATCTTCCGAGCAACTCTCGAGTTCAAGTACGCCTTCAGTGTTCGGTTCCATAGCTTTCCTTCCTTCATCCACATCCGACTCACCTCCATCCGATTCCGATCCAGAGGAAGCCAATTCTTCGCTCACGGTCTGGTTCTTCAAGTCAATGACGTACTTTCGCCCGTTGTTCTCGATCGAGAGTGTGTTCCTCTTCCAATTATGATTTGCCTTCGCGGCTATCAACCATCCTCTCCCCAGTAGTGCATCGTATGCTTTCCTCTGTAATGGGATGACAACAAAATTTAGCAAAAACTGTTGTGTGCCGATCGTCACCTTTTGCGCCATCAGTGTTCCCAACGGCTTGATACCATGTTGATCAGCGCCCACCAGTTGGAATGTCGGTGGCCAAAGTGTAGGCTTCCCGAGACTCTTCCATGTGTCTTCAGGTAGTACGTTGACTCCCGATCCTCCATCGACGATAGTATTTGTCAAGATATTCCCTCTAATTTCCATATGCACGACCGCTGGCATCTTCCCGATGTTCGCTGTGAGCAATACCGGGTCGATTATTTGTTCACCGTACGGTGGCGGTTCTGGTATCAATTCTTTCCTTCGTTCCTCCAATCGCGGTTGCTTGCCATCCTCGACGGCGTTTGTGATCGCCAGTCCCAACTGCGGCATAGTCTGGAGAAGGTCAGTTACTTTGATCGGTATGGTGGTCTGCAGTACCTGCCGTATGATGTTGGTTTTCGCCTCCGACCGCCAGCGCAGGAGGTTCACGGCCTCAGAGGTGCTGTTTTTCGCCATCGCCAGTTCCACTTCAGTTTTTGCTTCCTTCATCCTTTGTTTCTCCGTACATGGATCTGGGTAAGTGGCCTTTTTTGCTTGTGCTCTAGTGATCGCCAGTACCTCTTGTTCTTCTACTTCCAGCATGTGGATACCCTTTTGCTTAGGGCATTCGTTATCTTCATGATCGCCTGGT
The DNA here is from genome assembly GCA_007258455.2 of Sequoia sempervirens. Classification (NCBI taxonomy): domain Eukaryota; kingdom Viridiplantae; phylum Streptophyta; class Pinopsida; order Cupressales; family Cupressaceae; genus Sequoia; species Sequoia sempervirens. The sequence continues at coordinate 29,938 of VDFB02271452.1, read as the reverse complement.
CCACACCACTTACACAATCTCCCTCTCGAACCTTGACCGTTCTGGCAGTCCCTGGCAAAGTGGCCCCATTCGTTGCACTTCCTGCATTGGATCATAGGCCTTCCTTTTGCATCATACTGTATCATGTTTCTCGGACTTCTATTGCTTCTGTAACCTCCAGGGGATGCATTGCTATTTTGGGGCTTTGGTGGTGTGTTCGGCGGTGTCGACGGTTCTCCCTGCGCGAAGAGTACTTGTGCACTTCTGGCTTTTAAGTTGTATGGGCATTCCTTGACGGAATGTCCCATCACTTGGCAGATATTGCAGATAAGTTCTTGGGACAGTTCGCCTTCGTGTGACCTTCCCCATTGCAATCCGTACACCACAGTTCTCTAGCTTCTCTCGTACTCTCCTTGTCGGCCTTCAATTCTTTCATCATTCGCATCATATCTTTCCTGAGTGCTTGTACAGTCTTGGATTCACCGTCGCTGTCGTCCGTACTCTCCTCGTCGTCTGTCTTCTTTTTCCCTCGGGAGGATGTTTTATTTTCACTTTCTATGTCCATTGCCCGATTGTATGCTTCAGCGTACGACGAAGGAGGTACGACTTTCATTTTCTTTCTTAATGGCGAAAGCAAGCCCTCGATGAACCATCTTTTCTTCAACCCGTCAGTCGGTTGTGCCTCCAATTTCCCCAGCAAGTCTTTGAGTCTTGGTTATAGGTCCGCACACTCTCGTGCTTTCCTTGCTTGGTATTGTATATCTCCGCAACGATCTCGCTGTCATCTCGAAGAAGTTTGAACTCCTCCTGAAATTTTTCAATAAACTCCATGTAGCTCTCTGTGCTTGGTCCAATTCCGAGTACCAATCAATGGCACTCTCTCTGAGTGTTGCTGGAAATGCCCTTAGCCACTGGTCGGGATCATCCTGCCCGCTGGCTATCCAGATTGTCTCACATGTCTTGCAATGCCGTACGGGATCCTCAGAGCCATTCCCCAGGAATTTCGGCAACTTTTGCCGATCCGGATGAGCCATCTTTACCGGTTGACCTCCTTGTTGACCTCCTTGTGTTTTGGACCCGATTAGACTAGTGGATTCCTCGCTACGTCCCTGTGCGTCACCAGCACTCTCGGCCACGTACGAGTCACTGCCACGTCCTCCGTCAGCGTCCGCAACACCGTGGGTCTCCTCAGGATCCCGCCGATGCTCTCTCTGCCCTGGGGTCTTAAGCTCTGGCCTTCCCCTCCGTAACTCTGTGTCGTCGTCCGAGAGTGACAACTCTCGAAATCGTCTGATGCTACTATTCAATTCATCTTCATTGTCATAGAGGTTATATTTTTCTGTATAAGGAGTGCTGCTGAAGGGGTCTTCGTCCCTTCCTTCTATCAAACTGTAGTGTGCTCGTTCAATAGATGTGTCTATTTTTTGCAAATTTTCATATGTTCTTTTTATGCTCTGATTAATTTCAATTAAGTCCTCATCTAGTTCCTTACCGACTTGCCTTAGTCGTCTTCGCCGATTTTCTTGCTCTTGTAGTCTGAGTGATCGCCGAACTTGCTCTTCTGAAGTCCCGTGCCCGTCAGGTACTCTATTCTTATCTTTGTTCGGCCGTACGGGCATTTAGTTGTTCAAGCGATCATTGCTGGTTGCCGGAAGTGCGGCGCCGACTAGTATCACGTTCTTCCTCTTCCCGTTTGTTTCGGTCTTCACAACGTTGCACTATTTGCTGCCTTCGGCGCTCACGGGCTTCTTCCTCTCGCAAGTCTTGCAGAATAATGAAATGGCGGGCCAGCAACCTGGGCATGCGGTTTAGAAGATGGTTCACCTCGTCGTTCACTTCCAGCCGATCCCAGATGACTTCCTCAGGGATCTCCCGAACGAGGGATTCCCTACGTACGTGGTCACGGAGCGAGATTTTCCACAAATTTACCAAATCTTCTGTCAATGAGTCTTCTCGTTCCTCATTAGCATTTATAGGTTCTTCCGCTGGTTGACCCATTACGCTGCCATGGTGGATGATGCCCTAGTTCGTTCAGGCAACGGCGCCAAATGTTTGCCTACGGAATGGGATTCAAACTCTACGTGCTACTGGCAAACTTGTAATAAACAGAACATAGGAATAACAGTAAACTGAGGATAACATAATGAAATGCCAGAAACTTTATTCATTCTCAGGAATATCATGTACAAAGAGTATCACAATGTTTACAGTATAATCATCGGCAACAAAACTCATTCATTATTATCATAGCATAACATCATCTCCCGACTACAACCACCCGATTACATATAACGCTCGGCGGTGGTTAGGCAACCAACCGACACGACGTTTCATAACAACATTACATTAACACTAATCTGAACATGTTTTGCCGAGAGTACATGACATTACATGACATTATTATTCTTTACTAACTATTGTTTTATTTGACAACTGCCGAATATGACCGAGGCCAACTACGGCCGACAACAAGTAAACGACAACAAGTAAAATATCCGACTAACAGAGCCAGAAGGGTTCTTCACAATGAAGCAACTCCCGAAAATGGTAGTGGCAGCTAGTTTGAATAATGAAGGCTCTTCCAATTATATCGACTTCATATAAAGCTGGATTCGATTGTCTTATTGCTGAGTGAGCAGCTACTTCGTCCTTGTGAAGAAATTGCGGCTCCTCTTTGTCTTATTAAGTAGCTCCCAAATATTTAAACTTTGGTGTCTAACTTCAAATATTCTGCCTTAAAATATGTTTATAGTGTGGACCACAATTTGTCTTTATATCAACATATTTCGATGCCTTCATGTACCATGTTGATCTTGGCTACGGTTAATATCTGTGATGACTCTAAATATATTCGCCTTCTCAAAGACCCGACGCCTCTAATTCTGCAGATTTCGTCTTTTTTGGATTTTGTTTTATTCGCTGATTAAGCTGGCTACTTGCTAGGCAATTTGGCTTTATTTGCCAAGTAAAACAAATTTACCCAATCTGAAGAAATAAGTCGAATTTCTCAACTGGAAATAACTTCAACAAAATCTGTCAATGCCTCTTATGCAGAATCAATTTCTCTTGAGATCAAAATTGGGCCAAAGGCCACTAAATTTTGGTGATAATCGTTTCAACCAGAAATGGCGTCCTTCCTCAAATAAAGTGATGTTTGCAGCAATACCTCAGCTGCCGCAAGTAAATCTCTCCCAAGTGTGATTGCAACAATAAGCCAGCTGCTGCAACCCAGAATATTCACCAACAAATGCAATAATAAACCAGCTACTGCATTCAATCAGCTAGGGCAATAATACATCAGCTATTGCACTTGACAAATCTTTCCAATGAAGCACAATGTAGAAACCTTGGATGGATTCCTCAACTCCAACTAGGGTTGATCTTTTACAACCGAACCTTGCACTCTAGAGTCTTCAAACCCTCGAGTGAGCTAAGCATTCAGCTTCAGCAACTTACCACTCAAGTAATGAGTAAAATAAATTCCAAGTCAAGTGTGTTCAAATGCTTAGCCAACAACTTCTTAAATAGATTTCTCATAGACTTCTCAAGAAGCTTCTAGAATATAATATTATTTTATTATTTAAGTGACTTTATGATATAATATTTATTTAAGTCACTTAAGTCACTTTATTAATAAATTAATTAAATAATAAGTCGTCCCTTTTGATATATTATTTTATGGGAATAACTTAATAAATAATTAATTTAATAACACCTCCAATTCGGGGACATGACAAAGACTTTGGGACACATCAAAGCTAGATAATTGATGCTTTCATTTGATAAGGTTGACAATATGAAATTTTCATATGGGTACAACAGAGTTAGCTGGTATTATAAGTTTATGTACTAAATTGCTTTCTATTTGTCTAAATATAGATATGCCATGTTTCAAACATGACACTATTTTTTTTGTGTGCAGCACATTTTTGCCTCCACAAATCATAAGCACGTCATGTTGAATCAACAAGCTTCTTACTCAGAACTTGCAGCAAGTGTTTGGCTCTCTATACGTCTCCAGGTTCGATAGGATTACTTCATTTTTTATGACCAACACACTTATGTTCTAAATTTGATCACATGTTTATCCAATGGCTTAATAAAATAGATTGAATGTAACAGAAATCTTGTGCTTGAGTAACTTATACTAAAGAGTCAAACAACATTCATGGAACATAACCAAAGAGCTCTTAAAGAAGTTATGCTTTCATAAAATTGAATGAATAACTGAACTGATTTATATTGAAAAACTTGATCATGTATGTAACTTCAGTTGTTGGCAGCATTTGTCATTTATTTCATTAGCATCATGGCTGTTGTTGGTCGTTACAAAACTTTGCCTTTTAATTCTGGCACAGCAGGCCAGGTATGTTTTATGTCTTATCAAGTATTTAGATTCTACTGATAATGGTTGTTTTTCTAAAGTTCATTATCTTATAATTCATAACAATACTTCCTACTTACCAAGTGGTGTGTGCATTATGTATACCTGGTTAATCATTGTGAATTAGACTGAAACTGTAGGTGGGATTGGCTCTATCATATGCAATTCCAATTATTTCACTGTTGAATGGTCTCCTTACAAGTTTTACAGAAACTGAAAAGGAGATGATCTCAGTCGAGAGGGTACAGCAGGTACAGAGATGAAAACTTTATGTTCTCTGCCTTTTCAAAAGTATACAACTTGCTTCATGTGTTAGTGTTTGATTTAAGATCTTTCCTTATCTCAGTACATGGAAGTTTGTCCCGAAGAAATGGAGGGAAACTTATGTATTGATCCAAGCTGGCCAAATGAAGGCCATGTTGAATTCAACAAGGTTACCTTGAGATATATGCCATTTTTACCACCAGCTCTGCAAGCAGTATCATTCAGTATACATGCAGGAGAGCAGGTTTCTTATTTTTTTATATTTTACAGTTCATTGTACCATTGAATTCAATAACCATGTTTTGAGAGAAAAGACAACTCTAGGGAGTGTAGATATGCTTTCTCATATTTCAGTGGATGATTTTGATTCTTCTGATATATGACAGGTTGGAATAGCTGGAAGAACAGGTGCCGGGAAGTCTAGTATCCTCAATGCCTTATTTCGCCTTACTCCAGTCTCTGATGGAAAAATATTTATTGATAATGTGGACATTGCAAAGGTTGCTCTCAAAGAACTCCGGTCCAGGCTGACTATTGTCCCCCAAACTCCATTCTTGTTTGAAGGAACATTAAGGTGGGTTTGCCATTCAACAAATGCAACTGATCTTTTTTATGAAATTATTTTTTGTATTTTTGGTGAAATCTTAACTTCAAATTCTTTTGAATTTGTTTTTCTATAAGGGCATTACTTTTGTGAAAGATCATTCTTATTTAAATTAGAGTAGAAATCATAGTAAAGCCCATTTTTAAGGTTTTGTATGTTTCTGGCTTGGACATGAGTTTACCTGCATGAAATGAACATGTTAGCTTGCCTGCTTTGTAGAGAAAATTTGGATCCCTTTGGTAACATTTCTGATTCAACTATATGGGATGTCCTTCAAAAATGCCATATCAAGGAGGCAGTCATATTAAATGGTGGGATCTATAGCCATGTAACAGAAGAAGGGAAATGTTTCTCCACTGGGCAGCGTCAATTACTATGTCTAGTACGTGCGTTGCTGAAGTCTTCCAAGGTATATATAAATGGTTGCTATTTCCCAATGTTTTGTTCATATGAAAGCAGTTGTGGTTAAGCATGTACTCAGTATATTTATAGAAAATTTGGATAACCAAAACTTTAGATAGACTAGAAGCAAGATGCAGGATTCTATGCATTATATTCCAATTTCTATCTCAGTGCATCTGTTTTGACTCAGAAAACATAAAATAATATAAACCTTCACAAGAATAGGGAGTTGAATTATATGGAAAACAGCAAAATTTGGATTTTCATCCCAATGTGTATAGAGAAAAGTATATGACCTAAAATTTTGTGAAACTACTACTTTCTAGCATTTGCTCACCAATCGTCAGCCAACACCTTAATTCAATGTCTTTCCCTCATAATGTTGGTCATGTTCTACTTGAATCACTAACTATAGAAGCATGGATTCTAGGTCCTCCAACAGTCACCACACTAAATGCATTTTGATGCCGAGTATGACATGATTGTGCTTCCGCTTACTCCTAGCATAAATCCATATCACTCCCGCTGTACTTTTGTGGCCAAGACCAGGTTTTTATCTAATTCTAGGTACCATGGATTTGCTTTGTTTTGGCATCAAGGGTCTTCTAACCACCTAGCCCACAGTTAAAGTTGTGGGCACAGCAAATTCTTCTTTGCCACGAAATGTTCATCAGCCTCAGGTGTTAGGCAAGGTTCTAACAGATCTTACTTACATTCTTCTAGGATTGCCCAATTGATCCTCATTAGACTTGGCCATTTTGTGATGTACGTTTTTTTGTACAAAACGTAAGAGAACCTATATTAACATTGAAAAAGAGTTAGAAATAGATAGATATTTAATTTGTTTCTAGTAGAAAGAATCGAAGAACATTAATAGGAAAGAAAGGAGAAGATGAAGATATATGGCCTTTTAAAAACATCTTTCTTTGGATGGATTTTAATTTACCAAATCATATCATATCAGATTTTATCTTATCTTGGCTGTTGTAAAATAAAATATAATCTATTTTTTAATTCAATCTAGATTTATCTTTTCTCAGATCAAAATTCAAATACGAATTTTAGAAAGAAAATCTGATTCTATATTTTCATTCACTTATCTAAAATTAAATCTGATCTTTTTGGAAATTAAATCATATTCTAAATTCAATTCTATTTTTCTTTCACATTTATAAAATGAAATCGAATCTTTCTCAAATCAAATATGATCCCATCTACTCTTTCAATTTAAAATAAAAATCAATTTTGATGCTGTTTCTAATTCTATCTTTTCTTTTAGTTTTCTAAAAGCAAATGAGATCTTATCTTTGCTTCCCTTACTTCCCAAAAATCGAATAATATTATGTAATAGTCCACCCCAATTTTCTATGCAAAATTTTTCGATTTTCACCAATTTGGCTGCTCAGGCATTTCGTCAAACAGTTTGCAGGTATACTTTTTATACTCATATATAGTTTGAAATAGAATTCTTCAAAATAAATCATTTAAATAATATGTCTTAGCATTGCATATCATGGATAACTTGAAATAATGCCAGTTTAATATTGGAAGATATTACTCAACAAACAGTAGTGCTCATTTCTTTGCAAGTTTTGCATAACATTTAAAACTCTGAAGATACACAGCCAGTTGTATGTAAGAACCCTGCTGGTTCTAACCCTTGCCAACTGATATGATGGTGATGCAATTCTGTTGGGTTTTGAAAGTTTGCAATTTATTTTGGTTTTATAATAATATCTGATTTTTTTTTATTTTTTTAATATAAATTGCCAAGAATAAAATTACAAGAGAAATATACAAACACAACTGAAACAAATGCAGCAAACTGAAAATGCATTGATAGCTTATAATTCTTAAATGTCTTTTACATTCTATCATACCCGGTGTTGTACCCAAACCAATTTTTTTGCCTCATTAAGGCATTTTGCATAAAATAGTCTAAACCTTGCTAAAATGATGTCAAATACAGTTTTTGGGCAATATCAAGCATGGAGTTTTGTCAGTGTTTTGTCAGTCAAAGGCAGTATCCATTGATCAGAACCTGAATCAGAGACTCAGAGCGAAGCATTTCACGACGATAATTACACTTTTGTATGGTCATTTCAGTGACCAAGATGATGATTTCAATGGTCAATTTTTGAAGATTTTTCAAGGGAAAGCAAAATTGCGCCCTTGTAGCCTAGGGGCGCCCTTCTTTTTGAAGGCCTAAATTTTGTGATAAATGCTCATGAATATATTCAATCTCTTCAGAATTAGTCTCCCTATCCGATGAGATATCCTGCGAGGCTATCCGAGACTCGTAACTCCGGTAACTGGCGATAGAAGTTGAAGATTCCAAAGTTGCAGTTTGCAGAAGCTTGTCTTTTTCCAGCTTTTGCGCCTTTGTAGCTCAAGGGTGCAGTTCTTAATGGAGGTTTAGATCTTGGTATTCCTGATTGTAGATACATTCAATCTTTTCACGACTAGTCTGCCTATACGACGACCTATCGAATGCAGTCATCTGAGTCCCAGAGCTCCGGCAGTCGACATCAGAAGATGAGCTTATGAAGTAAGCTCACAACACAGAGCTTCCTCAAATGGTGTAACTACGCCCCTGTAGCTTGTTGTGACCTTTTCACACATCACCCCATTTAAGATGGGGACCCCCTAATTTTTGCTCCACTCCGGTCTTTTGGCTTGGGTTTTCTCTCTCTCTCTCTCTTGCTCCGTCTCTTTTCTGATGTCTGCCTTTCAAGGGTTGCGCCCGTCAGTGAATTTAAGCGTGAAATTGGCCAAGTCTAAAAATTAGGGTTTTCGCCTTTCTAGTCAGTCCAGAGGTCAAATGAAGTGAATAAATTGAAATTGAGCTTAACATTGTTGTCAGTGTACTTCCAGCAGGTTTTCACAGAAATTTCATCGTATTCTGAGGTACTTACTATTTTTAGTAAGTGTGCAATTACAGGCAATCTGTCATCTATTTTGAGATTCCGACAATCACAACACATTCAGAGCATGTCAGGCTATTCGTATGCAAAATTTGAGCGAAAACAGGCAACTTACTATTTTTAGCAGTCCAGCTTCTGGCACAAATTTCAGGGCTCAGATGCAGAATTTTTTCTTTGCATGTCTGCATATTCCTTCTGGGTTTTTCGAGACCTTCGCAACGGTATAACATGCAAAGGGAGATGACAACTTTCAGACTTCAGTCTTCCGAGGCTATTTTTAGGGTTTGCATGTCAGGGTTTCTTTTGCATGTTTGATGATTCTTGATGGGTTTTTCGAGAGCTTCGCGATGGTGTGACATGCAAACGGAGATACTCACTAAGTAAGGAACTTGCTATTTTTAACAGGTGTGTCCCGGCAGCCGCTTCCCAGCAGTTTAGAATCACGAGCTGATCGCAGTGCCACATAAACGAAGACAAACGGAGATCATTTGATACGCATGCAGAGCGAATTAGGGTTTCCAGCTTTGGGACCCAAAAAGAGGCGTAAAAAGTCAGAATTTTCGAAAACGGGTGTAAACCACCGCGATGAGCATTCTTCAGGCTATCTGCTGGTGAAATTTCAAGTCAAACGGAGCACTTACTATTTATAGTAAGTCAATTTGGAAACTGGCTAAAAATAGTAAATCAACTGCATGCGTTGATGTTGACAGTAAGGTCACGTGGTGAGGAGCGCCTCATTCAAATTTCAAGTTGATCGGAGCAGTGGAGCTATCAGAAACAAGCAGTTGCTATTTATAGTAAACCACCTTTAGAAATGGGCTAAAAATAGCAGGGTGACTAAAAATGGCAGTGTTGACAGGACAACGAGGTTATAAGGATGCATTGTGCAAAATTCCAAGTCGTTCTGAACTTCAAAGATGCAAAATCGGGAGGCTTACTATTTATAGCAGGGCATGGATACACTAGCAGAAGAAGGTAAAAATGTCTAAGTCTGAGTTCCATCCAGCAAACACCTCCAAATGCGCCATGCTTGCCTTCAAGATGATCAAAAATATTCTATGAAATGAGTTCATCCTCCTGCCACCCCAAAATGCGCCCAAGTTGGTGAGGTGGAAGCATGAAAAATTTTCTAAGGCAAAGTTTCATCCACCTCCAGGGGTAAAATGCGCCCTCAGGGGATGAAGAAGTTTAAAAAAATTTCTAAGTATGAGCAATATCCTCCTGCCTTGTCTAAATGCGCCCTCCTCACAAAGTGTTGGCGTAAAATCTAACACCTCTGGAGTGCAGGTTTGTACGGACAGCTATGTACACTACGCAATGAGTGCTCTTCAAATTAGGAGGGGAAGCTCCCTCGTTGTGCTGGAATGCATGGAAAAGAAAAGTAATCTAAGTCCTATCTTTGTTCGGTGGAAGAGGCACAAAGGTTAAGAAAACCAAGGCGTTGCAGCTAAGAAGGATTTTCTGGTTTCGCAGATCATTAACTACAACTAAGATAACTACTTTAAATCTATCCGGTTTCCTCAAGAAAACAGAGCATGAGGAAATGGAGCAGGGATGATTATAGACGATAAACGTGTTTAGATTCTCTACTTGAAGGCAAGGTGGCGCAACTATCATCTCAATCTAAACAAGCTTATTGGGCACAAAACAGATTTAAGAATTCACCAAGATGATCTTATGAAACCCTGTGTGGCATAACACTTGATCAAAATAGTAAAAACTTCACAAAACAGCCTTTATCATTACAATCTCACGAAACCCTATGTGGCATAACCCTTGATTATAATGATAAAGATTCACGAAACAGATTTATCACCGTAATTTCTCGAAACCCTATGTGGCATAACAATTGGTCACAATGGTAAAAACACACAAAACAGCTTTATCATCTCAATCTCTTGAAACCCTATGTGGCATAACAATTGACCTCAATGGTAAATATGTTCAAACAGATCTAACTATGGGAGGAATTTACCACGCCAATCTTATGGAACCCTATGTGGCATAAACACTTGATTGGAAGTAGTAAAGACTTCACAAAACGATTTTATCATCACAATCTCACGAAACCCTATGTGGCATAACACTTGATTGAAATGATAAAAGATTCACAAGACATAAAGAATCCACCATTACAATTGCATGAAACCCTATGTGGCATAACAATTAATTGCAATAGCGAAGACACATGAACCAATACAAAAAGAGCAATATTGAGGGCAAGGTAGGCGCAGCATATATTTCTCTCAAGCAAAAGTTAATTACAAATGAGCAAAAGCTCTTATTTATATACATCAAGGTGTAGGGAACCCTAAAATCACCTTGGGTTAACTACAGTCTCGCAAATGCATGCAAGATTATGCGCCGAACCCTAATGAAGTAAACTATAGGTTAGCGGAAGCTACCATCGATTCTTAGGTACATTTTAACCTAAAATGGACCATGTTCTGTATGCTGCGATCCTTATTTAAAACAAGGATGGCCACTACCTTGATTCTTGGAAACCCCTAACCACTAACTCGTATTTGATGAATTCCAAGAATGAGATAAGCATGTGTTAAGTCAGCAAGTGGCAGAAATTTGGAAGTCGAGTTAACTGCTGCTCATGACTCAACCCTAGAAATCAACTGGAGGTTCCAACTGGCAGATCACTCCATGTCAACTCGGTCTAACACTTCGACCAAGAACTCATCGATCTCTCTGTCCTCTGGCACTTTGATACTGCTAAAAATAACAGTCTGTCTCTTCAATTTTCTGCCACTTTCTTTGACTGTATGCAAACATTTTCAGCCGCCTTCTTGAAACTCGCTGAAATTACTGAAAATGTGATCAAAACCTCCATCAAGATATCACAAACATGCTTCTGAAACTCAGTTTGTACAACCTCGAGATCAGCGTAGGTACCATTTTCACGAAGATAATGTCACAAGATCTGAGTGGCTTTGGCGGCTCCGTAAATGAAATGATCTCTGTTCCTTCTGCAACGTAACGCTTCATTGTCAGCTGCTCTGATGAAATCATGAAATAAGACCGATTTGGTCTTGAATTCAATCTAGTTGAACTACCTTCTGAAAAACTCGCCCATTGACTGTGAACACGGCAATGTTCTGACAACCTTCTCTGGAAAACTAAAATGGCTCCTGATGAGGCTAAAAATAGCCTGTCGGAGGATAATTTTTACCAAAAATTCTGAGACATGGGTTTTGTCCAGAAAATGATTTTAAGACAACCCATAACGTCAGAATTGTGAAAAAATGCCGTTTAGCCTAACATGCAAAGACTTTTCAGTCGAGAACTGTAGGGGTTTTAGAGCTTCCCAGGGCAATTTTTCATGAGAAAATCTGAAACATGGGTTTTATGCACAATGGAATTCTGAACAAACCCAGATGATGAGATTTACAAAAAGATGTGATTTTGGCCCACATGCAAAGAAATTCTCGGAAAAAAGCACAGAGCTTCAGAATGAAGGCTACGGGGCAATTTTCTTGAAAAAATCTAAGACGTGGGTTTTGCTGCAAGTGCTGAAATATGCGAACCCAGATGATCAAATTCTGAATATGTGTTGAATTTCTTTGACATGCGAAGAAAGTACCTAAGGTGAGAAATAGAAGAAATAAGACAGAAGATAGAAAGTTTTGCTTGTCTGCTTCTGAAAAATCTGCAAATCTCTTCTTCGAATCTTTATAAAACCTGCATGCAAAGTGGAAATAAAGTCTAGAATCGACTTCCTCTGAACAATCTGAACTCGTAGCTTCGAAGAACGCTGAAAACGGACACCTGAATCACCTTAAGCTTGCTGGTCGCTCAAAAAGAATAAGAGCTTCAGAGCAAAAGATGATGAAATAATGGACGCCATGCTTGAAATATATAGATTTTCATCATAGAAAATTCGCACTAAGCAAAGAATGCTTGAAAAATGCGCTTGGCTTCTAATTGGACCCCATCATAGTTAACTGAAACTCGAACAAGCTAAATAAATGGTCATGCATTAGGGTTTACTTTACCAGTCTTCAGTTCAACTCAACCATGCGATTTTAGCTTCAGTTAACAATCTTATCAAGTTCGCCATCTTCAACCTTGCTTTAAATTCACACATTTAACCTAAGGCGTGCCTTTTGATAACTTCAGTTAACATTCATAATTGAAATGAGAAGTTCGCCATCTTCATGCAATGAATATTCTAAAAATAGTGACCCTTTTCAATCTTCAGTTGGCCTTCAAGAAGTGCGCTAACTTCACACTTAAGCTTCAATTTAATTCTAAAAATAACAACCCTTTTCAATCTTCAGTTATTATTCCTTGAAAAGTGCGTAGCTTCATAAATTAATGCTTCATCAATAAAATCTAAATATGGCGACCCTTTTCATAACTGAAGTTAACACCTTCAAATTCGCCATACTTCACTAAAAATGCTTCATGCTTCACAAAATAATGCTTCATGCTTCAATTCGTCCCTTTTGAACTTTAGTTGACATTTGATGAAGCGCCATCTTCACAATCTTGACCAAATTCGCCATGCATGCAAACTTCAGTTGACTCTCAGTGATAATCTTCAGTTAAACTTAACATGCAATCAAGTTAACTGAACATGCAAGGTAGTTAACTGAACATGCAAACCAGTTAACTCGACATGCAAACTGAAAGATCACTCCATATGCCAATAAACGAACTGAAGATGACAACCCAGAAATCGTTCAGTCTAACTGCAGTCAGAACTCCAGTTAAGGCGTCCATTCAACTCACTTTCGAAAATTTCAAATTTGAACTCTTGGGCGAATTCCAGACTTAGCCAAATTTCATGAAAATTTAGGCTAAAACCTCTGCCGGGACCTCTGTTCATCCTCTGACACTGGTTGACTGACTTCTCCGATTGGCTGGCTAACAGGTGCATTGCGAAGCTAAGTAAAAATTGATCAAATGGTATCTTCAATCGCGTCATAAAGCCCGACATCCCCGGAAGCTCAAAAATCAAAGCGCCTTTTGAAAAGATCGCTTTTTTCTTTGACTTAGTCAAATTTCAGCATCTCGAGCGAAGGGAAAAACAAAATCCTTCATAACCAGTTTATCAACTTCGAATTTGGAACTTCCGGGTTCAACTGCGAAGCAAGCTCGTTACGCGACATGCGCGAAAGCCACATTTCCCAGAAAACATCATCGGTGAAAAACAAAGTACTTTTCAAAAGTTGCTCTTTTCATTTCGAGACTTAGCCATTTCGGAAAGCGACAAAATAATATAAAAACTTCACTTTACCAAGGTGACGAGACATCTTGATCGTGAGGCAGACATGAGCTTGTTGAGCGTAACGGACACATTAGGCATCACGAGAAATCATGAGAAAGCACAAAAGGCACAGCTTGGTATACCTCTCAAAATGTGCTCTTTAAGCTTTTTCCTCGATATTGACTAAAGATTTGACCCTACGTTTGACCTCCAGTTCAGGCACTTCAGCAACTCAGATACACCAACTGACGGATGCGTCGCGAAGCTTGAACAAATGTGAGATAAACATCTTGGATGGCATTCAGTCAAAAACCTACATCTGGCACCTCAAAAAGATGGGCGCCTTTCTGAAAAGCTACGCTTTTCTCCATTAGCCAATTCTTGCTTTCGCCTTGATCTGCACTGTATCTTCCGTAACTCGAACAAAACAGGTCCATTTGACAGGCTTGGTAGCTCACTGTGAAGCTGACGTGATGCCGGACAAAAGTCTGCTGGAGGTGACAAACCCTAAAAACAGGATCTGGGCCCCTAAAAGATAGGGCGCCTATTTCAGAATGTGCTCCCTTCTCCAGAGATAGAAAATTTTGACGTTTTTCGTTCAGATTTTCATTTTTCTTAAATCTCTTCAGTAACAGACTGACATAGTACTGACACCAACTCCATATTTAAAAACCCCAAAAATGACCATTTGACGACACTTTAACAAGATTTAAACTCAATTAAGCAAAATGCCTTAGTGAAGCAAAAATTTTGGTTTTGGGTACAACATATTATTAATTCATGTATTTAATATATCAGATAGAGCAGTAAACAGGGAACTGCTTTCTGGGCTTTGATTTTCTGTAGGAATGTAGTTTATGATCAAATAAAATCAATCAAACTCCTCTCAAGTAATAGAAAAACTTAATAGATCCCAAGATATTAAGGTGCTAATAGGTTCTAAAGTTGCCAGCTATAAAGAAGGGAATGATATGTATAACAAATTGAACAAGAAATGAGGTCTATATGTCAAGAAAGTATAAATGACATTTTCCAACCCTTTTATAAGGATAATCTGGTTTCAAGTCTCATGTCCCAATGCTCCACAATGTAAGCCCACCTCTAGCATTACGACAACATAGGCCCATATCTAGCAGGTTTACATGAATAGTAATACTTTCACCCAACAGAATATTCCAGAATTAGACCTTATTTTTTGTTCTCAATCAATATTAACATACTGAGATTGTTAGGGCACCTGAATGCTACCCCTTTATGGGATGTATTACTCATAAAATTTATTTTAACTAGCACTTTGACTTCCTGCCCCTGGGTAAAGCTAGACACACTGGATAAAAAACATGCATGCCCAAATTGATGATGAATTTGTTTTTATCCGACTTTAGTTTTATGTTTTAGTGGGGTCCTATTTATTTTATGCAGAATAACAGTTTAGTTAATTTTGTTTTGTGAAAAACTTCATATATGTTGTGTGCTACAGGACTTTGGTATTAAGTACAACATGGAAAATGGTGGACCAGCTCCTGAAGGGATTACTGACAAGATATATGAGAATACAAAGACAATAAAGGAGTATTTTATTGCAGAAGATCTCCCAGATGTAATATTTTATCTATCTTCAGTATATTTCTAATGAATATTCATGGATGATATTGAAATTTCTAGTCATTCTCAATAATGAGAAGCCTGTTTATCTGATTTAGTCATTCCCCATGGTTTAATACTATCTAGCTATGATGCAGGTAGACATATCAACTATAGGCATAACACATTTTGGTGGCCCTGAGGGACCTTTTGATGTGGATGTCTTTGATTCTGCTGAAGATTATGTCAAATTGATGAAGTAAGATTCTATTATAAGGCCTGTTGTTTTTAACTTTCTTGTTACCAGCCTTCTGACGATGAATTAAGTTTCTATCATAGGTTCTGCTGGTTTTAACTTTCTTGTTACGAAAATCCATTTTTTACAATTCATTAGTTAAACCCTTCATTTTATTTGCTCTCTATATCTCTAAGCTATGGAAATGCCTTTCAATTTAAATTTTTTTTAGCTTTTTATCTCTTATTCCACAATTTTTTATGTTTTTTTTTTTTTTAAATCTGATTTTTTTCTGATTTTTTCAAAAAATCTTCTACTTTTAGTTTGCCGATTTTTTCCCCAAAAGATTTTTGCTGCTATGCAGTCTAGATATCCTCAGATGCTTAGTGTAAGTGTACTAGAAACACCAAGCATGCCTAAATTTAGCCATATGCGGCAGGATAGATAATGATTGCTTTTGGACTGATCTGTATTTCTGTTTTTTCCTTGTTGTTTTACTATTTCTGACTTAGTCCTAGGAATTTGCAAATCAAACCCAGGTTAGCATAAATTACTAATTAGTTTGACAAAAGTTATACTAGATCATGGGGGCAAAATTTGCTACTTATAATGCATATTTTACTTTAAAATAGCTCATAAATTTCACAATGCATCTTGCAGGGAGGGAAGGAACTGTGTGTTATGCATTTCAGTGCTTCACCTAATCCTTTCCCTTGAGTTCAAGTTGAATGGAGAGTGCAAGTGATAATGACTACATTATGGCGTTGCTAGTTCAACTAAAAATAACAATGTAGGGTGTTAAAATCAAAGGAAAGAAGAAAACATGTGTAGGAGAGGAAGAGGCAGACTTATATATTCTTTAATCTGATATGTTGTTTAACATCATTGACTAAGTTGATTTTTCTTCCTTTGAATTTGGTATAACAGGACTATCTTCGACTTTGAAGCCATTCAAAAGTTGCTTACATGCCCTAAATTCACATTCTGGTAAGTGGTCCTTAGGCAAGAAATATTTCAAATTCTTACAGTTAGATGTGCTTTTGTTTGAACTTTCATCTCTGCTATATTCAGGCTTATCTTTTTTATAAATTTCTTATCAGTTGGGAGTGGAAAATATTTGAATTGCTGCTTTAGAGTTTTTATCTGATACTTGTTTTGCCTATTATTGGATACTGTTTTGCCTAATGTATTTCAGTTATGATGCACTTCATGGTGTGGCTGGAGCATATGCTAAAAGAATTTTTGTCGAAGAGCTTTCTGCAGATGAGAGCTCATTGATAAATTGTATTCCAAAGGTGATCTGTTTCTTACTGGAAATACTGTACAGTGATTGTAGAATTCTTATCTTTTGATGAAGACCAATTGTATTTTATCTACATTTTAGACATATGTTGTTTAACTGTATATTGGGTGCTATTCACATTCAGAGATTTGATGTGAGCAGGAGGATTTTGGAGGAGGACATCCAGATCCAAATTTAACATATGCCAAGGAACTGGTAGCGCGAATGGGATTGGGTAAAGAGGCTCCTGCATCAGAGCCACCAGAGTTTGGTGCTGCTGCTGATGGTGATGCAGATCGCAATATGATTCTTGGAAAGAGGTACCACTACCGATTAAATTTGTAATTCTTTCTTGCTACTTGTTTTAATATAAGCTTAAGCTGGCAGTGCAAGGCATTTGAAAATGTGATTAGTTGTTTACATTATTATATTTTGTCTTCAGGTTTTTTGTGACACCATCAGACTCTGTTGCAATCATCGCAGCAAATGCAGTTGAAGCCATTCCATACTTCAGCTCTGGTTTGAAAGGTGTTGCAAGGTATGAAAGCATTGAGAATTTGGCACTTGATCATGGTAAATGAGTGATATATGTTGACATGGAAGTCATAATATATATTGAACAGTAAACCATAGAATAAATTTAATTCCAAATGCTTTAAGTTTAAGTTGGTGTTTTTCCTAATGTTTTAAATCAATGAGATTGTTTATTCTGATTTTTCATTTTTATTCATTTTTAAAATGCAGGGATAGTTTTTAGATTGATGCTTGAACTCAACCCTATGTATGGACTAGTGCTGCTTCTACGAATCAAAATAACAAACCCTAGCTATATTGCTGTATCAATTTTAATGTATTGAGATGACATTAGCGATTGACATTTGAATCTTTGATTCTTTTCTAATATAATAAACCTAAAACATGTTGACCCTTTAGATTCTATTGATCTTTTATATGTGAAAACCGCCAGAAAAAAATATATGTGCCATTTTGATACTTTCTTGTTGTTAGGATGTGAAGATCTTGGTTACATCCTCATATGAGCTGTATGCGTTGGGTTTTGAGAAATATGTCTTATATGGTTCGCAACTTTTGGATGAGTTGATTAAATTAAATTCTATAAGATTTGTTATGGCACATCAGAATCTGTAAGAATTTATCATAGGATTAAAAATTAAATTAAAACTGATTCTTAGATGTGTTTGGGGTTCTTCTAATGAACTTAGGAGAGCTAAATATGGTGGTGGGGGCTGGGGTGCGGGGGGATGAGGGGATGTTGGGGGGAGGGGCAGAGTAAGCAGGGGATTGATGGGTAATGTTGTGCATGGTGGTGCACAGAGGTACTACATGGAAGAAGCTGCTGTATGCTTATCATGATTTTGAAGTTGTTTTATCATTGTCATAGGCATGTGATCTAGCAGCAAGTTGTGATGTTATAAAAAAATTGTTTAATGTAGAGAGGTTCAGACATCCCTATTGAATGCAGATGAGGCCAGGTGCAAGTTTTGATGATTTTGATTGAATAGAAATGCCCCTCACATGGCTGCTTAGCTGAATGACAGGCCATAGAAGCAGCATTTCCAACTAAAAACAGTGTTTGGATTTGGATAGTTGGTTGAAAAGTGCACCTCTTGAACCATGTCATGAGTCTGCCGAAAGCATCAGGGTAGGTTTTGGACTTTTGTCATAAATTGGTTGTCTTTTTAATGGAGTATTTGGTTTGAATAGCGAGTAAACAAGTGTGTTTTAAATCCTTAATAGGCTAGAGTTACTACTCATTGATGATGGAGAGTTACAATGTTTGGATATAGTTAAGAAGACTTGCTATAACTAGGATGTTACCTTCTAGAAGGAAAAATACAGAGATTGCCTACTTCTAGTATGCTTAGATAACATATTAATGTGCTGTAATATGCCTCCCTTCTCTCTTTGGTTTTGCATTGTACTTTTGAGGTGTATTACTAAGTTTAGTTTGACCAATTAATCACAAACAAATGATTTTTGGCCAGTATTGCATCTCTGGTTTGTAAGGGATTGTATATTTACAACATCTTCTAGTTCTTATGCCTTCTAGGGGGTTTTAGAGATGGAAATAACCGCAAATACCATATAAGAAATGATTATATGAATGATGTAAGTCACACAACTCTTAGAATATAGGACTATCTGTCATGACAGGTGCTAGCTAAGATGACATTGGTCTTCTAAATGCTCTACTGATTATCTCAGCGAATCTCAATGCAAGCATGAAGTCATGTTAGCTTTGGAAATTTACAATTCCATCTCTCATAGTATTGAAACGACATGAAAATGTGACATGTGATGTTCTGATTTTACATGGATTATCTGATCTACACCTTGAGGTGACTACTTCCAATGTGAGAAGGTGATAAGTTATTGTAAGCCACAATTGTTATAAACATATGCATGAATTTTTCAAGGTCATATTCTCCCTGCAATTTAAGCTTAAACATATCATATAACATTGAATTTTGGTTCATTGTTCTTATCTGCACCTAACATTGTGAGAATTTTTTCCATCCGTGGTTGGATGTTGATGACTTGGTTATAAGGTCAAGACTCATAGTTCATAATGGAATTAATATGCATTCTTCATGGCAACAAAAGTAGCAAAAGCTGAAATGTCTCCTTGATATTGGCAGTGGCGCTGAGACTAGTAAATGCACTCATATCATATTCATTATCGAATCTTTGTGGTGCTATTGGTGGCAAAGGCTCTGGGTATCTTAGAGTGCATGACTATAGTATATCTCTGAACAGTTTGCATTAATGCCATCACACCAGCCTAACGGATGTCAAATTACATGTATTCCTTAGTATTTGAGATATCTGATAAAATTGGGATTTAAACTTAAAGTGATGATGGTGGAACCATAGCAGAAAAAATTGTTTGGGGAAAAAATCGGCAAACCAAAAGTTCAGGATTTTTTGAAAAATCGAGAAAAAATTGGATTTGGAAAAAAAAAAATGTAAAAATTGTAGAAAAAGAGACAAATGCTACTATTTTTTTGAAATTTAAGGTCATTTCCATAGCATAGAGATATAGAGAGCAAATAAAATAGAGATTTTAACCCATGAATTGTAGAAAGCTTACATGTTGTTTATCAAGTTTATGCTTTTTTTTAGCTTAAAGGCATCTATTTCTTGCTTAGGTTGTGAACTAAAGATCGGTTGGAGCACCTCATACAATAGAGTAGTGTATATGTGAGATATGGAATCAATTGTAATGTAAAATCTTTGCAGAAATGACATCTGAGAAAAGTGGAAAAGGCTAGTGTATGAAGGAGTCATAAATGATACAAGTGACCAAAAGCTTTGAAAAGGAAATAACATGAATGAAATAAAGTGGAGGATGAAAAAGTAAGTGTGATAAAATAAAGGATTTGCTAAGGGTTAAAATCTTAGGCAGATACTCTTAAAAGTTGTGCAAGCTTGAAATTAGAGATAGTGCATTACTAGTCCAAGAGAATGGTTAAAATCTTATGCAGATACTCTTTGAAGCTGTGCAAGCTTGCAATCAGAGAATGGAGTCTGAATTCAGGGTAATGCACTATCTCTAATTTTAAGCTTGCAAAATGATGTCTTTGATTTAGAGACATAATCTGCATGCTTGGCATAAAAAGGGGTGCGGGATTGAAACCCTTCAAGAGCTATTTTACAAGTTTTGAACATGAAGTGAAATTATTTTTAATATTCTCTATGTAAAGTAAAGTGCCTATAGGCTATGCAGGTTATAGATTTAGTATTAGACATTTACATACTTTCATTTCATTGCTGCAATCATCATCAATGAGGAACCTCATTGTTTTTCATTTTGGAATAGTACAACCTTGGACATTTTGCAAGAGTTAGCTAAAAAACTAGACCAAAACATGATAACCCTGCAACCTGACAGGGGGAAGACTATAATTGATTTGACTTGACATTTAAATGATGATTAATCTATGACATAAAGAGAGACAAAGTAGTATGATCATTGATTTTTGTATAGGTACCACAAATGGTTTTTTTTGGGGACCTTGGTACAAACTTCGCCATAAGAGGACTTCAAAATGTTTTGGAAAAATTCGATCAATGTTCTATCTGAGGGCAATAGAGTCAAGCCTATCACCTAACATCTAAATAGACAATGAACTTAAAATGATACAATAAAGTTATTTACAATTTGGATTGATTTGGTGTAGACTGCTCATTCTTTGTGCATGTTTCATATGTATAGTTTTGACTAATTTGGTCATCAAAGTTAGCTTCTGAAGTTTTCTTGGCATGGAGGTGGTAAATGCTATAACCATTTATAAGGTCACCTTACATAGGCACGACTAGTGAAAATGGCTGGAATTGCTTGTTTTGATTAATGAAGAATCCCTTGCTTTATTTTACTGTGGTTTACTTTATTTTAGGGCATATTGAAAAGACTGCAACCTTAAAGTTCAAAGTAGAAAGGAACCTATCCGCACGTGTATGTAGGGCAGACTGCAAAGTCGATAGTGATCACCCTTAACTTATCACGACCCTGATTTATAGCATAAAACATGCCAAATTTAGGGTTTTTGAACGTGGAAATTGTTAGGGCGATTTATGGCCTTTTTTTTTTTGTGATTTTCAACCATTTTTTGCCAGTCAACAGTCTGCAAAAAATCCTGAAAAAATTGGCAACCTTGAGGATTTTTTAAAAATCTCAAAAATCGTGATTTTTTAAGGATTTTTGCTTCTATGGGTGGAACCATTCTACCTGCAACACCAGTATAACAGATGGGTTAGTCCATGTTCCAGGCAAATGATTTCAGTCATTTGCAACTAAGTCTTGCATTACAAGAATCAAAAAACCTGTATTAAAATTTAAAAGGCTTGCCTATATACCTTTTGTCTCATCTGCTATTTGCTTTTGTGCAGTTTCTCTTCTATCATCTAGCTGCTATGCAGTTTCTTTTTTATCATCTAACTGTAATGCATATGATTCTTTTGTAGATAATTTCCAACTACAAACAAAATACTACTTCATTCATATTTTGTACTGTTGTTTTCTCATGTAATGTTGGATGCAATGATTAATGCAGGAGCATGCCAACATCAGCTGCACTTGATGTGGTTGCCAAAAATTTAAATCTCAAGTTTTTTGAGGTAGGAATTCACTCTGATTTATATGGATTTTTCTCTAATGCTATGGTTGTGTGAGAGTCATGTGAAAAATGTCTATTGTTATTGTACTCATAAACTAGGTGCCCACTGGTTGGAAGTTCTTTGGAAATTTAATGGACGCTGGAATGTGTTCTGTTTGTGGTGAAGAAAGCTTTGGCACTGGTGAGTTAGATGTTTCTTCCTTCTTTAGAGTTATCCTTGGAATACATTTCTTAGTGAGTATTTGTTTTGTACTCTTAAATGTAGGGTTTAATCAGAAACAAAATCATAGCTTATTATGTCAGCATTAAAGTATCCTTGTTTTTTCAAAAATATGTATCTGTTTGTAAAGCTTTGATTGTTTAAATTGATGAGATTATATGCAGGTTTGGTTGTATGGTCCATGAAGATTTTTTAAAGGCTTTATTTGATTTGAATGTATGTCTAGTTGATGTAAATCACTTGAATGTTTTGTTGCTTTATTCTATTATGTACAGGCTGACTAGAATTGCAAGTATTATTGCTTTCCTTTTGTTAAAGTTAGGAATCATGTAAAGCATTGATTGGATCCTCTTTTTGTTAACTTTTAACTCTTAACCTGATAAATCTTATTGAATTAGATTATCCACTGTAATCTATATTTTTCCCTTTATAATATCCAAAAATTAAATCTGTCCATGAGTTCCACCTTGTGCACTCTTTTGTGAATAAACATTTATCATTTGTATATTAGATTGTTATTGAAGGACCTGTTGAGGATGGCATCCTTTCTAATTTAAAACATGTACAAGGGTTATGCCATACTAGTCTACTGTAATTCAATAATAAATGCATCACAAACTTGATAATGGCTATGACTATGAGAATTTAGTTGAAGATTATAAGACCAGAACATCCAATTCTTCTAATAGAATTGACAAAATGATAGCTTATGCATTTCTTTCCACTTGCCTTGTCTACTGTCTTTGCTGCAGTCTTCATTTTTAGTTGAGAAAGGCATGCTCACAAACATACATGAATGGGCCTTATTTGAAGATTATAGCACGTGGACTTAACATGTTCATGTATCTTCACAAAATTAGTAATTTATAGTCCAAGCTATAAAAAAGAATATATCAATGTCCAAAATATTTTGAAGGGGAATAATTTTTTGAAATCAAGCATTTATACGTATGCATCTGTTAATAAAAAACAAAGAAAGTGTGATAGCATAGTTGTTTATTATGCTACTACTTAAATGGTCTATATTCCATCACATTCAATCTATGACACAATTACTAAACAAAAGAGAAAATGTTTAACTTTCTTCGTACATTGAGTCATGAAATGCACAAAAATTATGGGACATATATCCAAGGATGAGTAATGGTTACTTAATGCTACCAATGTATCTCTTTATCCTTAGAGTGCTGGTTAGAAAAATTATTCTCTTGTTGGTGGTCATGTCGTTCATGAACTCACATGGACATTCTACTTGTGTGACATGGCCATTATTACTTAAACACATCAGCTCATTGCCATTATTACTTAAACACATCAGCTCATTCTTCAAAACTTAAACATCAGTATAACAAAGATCTTTTACTTTTCAAAACTTAAACAACCACAGCAGTAATACTTCACAACTTAATCACTCACAACAATAACACACATGCAAGATCTAGCAATAAGGAACACAAGACGAACACACCATTTATATGGAAACCCTTGGGGGTGAAAACTAGGGAAAAATATTGCTTATTTAGATCTTCTTGTAGGCACCGATCTACTTCATCTTACAAAACTTCTTTCTTAGGCACCAACCCATAGGAGACACCAATCCCCACAACTCAGCAAGAGACACCAAACTCTTCTAATGAGAGGCACCAAGCTCTCGATCTCCTTAGTTAGAAGGCACCAACCTCCTAATAAACAATATAATAATTTATTTGAGACTTCTTAGATCTGCCCTAATTCACCTTCATAAATATACTCACTGCTTCATCAAAATCTTCCTTTAGAATTTTCAAAGATCCTTCATAAATTCTGCCATAAAGCTCATATGGATCTGCATATATATCTTTAAAAATCTGCACTTATGTGTCTTTCAAATCTGCTCCTTATACAAATGGTATTCTATGAATTGCTTGCCTTCAAATGGACTGCACAATCTCCTTAAATATCTTCTCCAAGGAGGGTGATTGATCAAGCAACATGTACTTTCAAAATGGACCCTTCAATTTATACGCTCCTTTTCACCCTTAATTTGGGCACTCCAATAGGGGTCGGCCCCTAATATTAATTAAATATTTTTTTATTTTAAAAAATAAACTCCCCAAAATGGGGTGCACCACTTGAGAGGGTCGGCCTTCTTCATAAGAAATAATTTGCAATTTTTATTTAATTATTGGAGGTGCCATAAGTCTAAGGGTCGGCCCTTAGCAACAATATAATTTTAATTTTAATTTTTATTCTTCAAGGCAAGGCACCAAAGACTAGGAGGTTGGCCCAAACTCCAAAGTATTATTCTAATTATTTTCCTTCATGCAAGGCTATGATGTCCCCTTGGGGTTTCAAAACTGTTTTTTTGTTTGTTTTTGTTTTGTATTCTGATTTTTTTTTGGTTTGGTGCCGAAAATGGTGCTGGAAGTTTAAAGAAATTGCAAAATACAATAATAGGAAGGAAATTGCAAAAATGAAAAATGACCCAGTTATTCTTTATTGATTTCAAACAAATCAAGAATATACCCATATGCTGGAAGTTGTCATTATAGGATCTGATTTCTGTTACAGCAGATTTAAAGCACAAAACCCTAGGTCGCCTCCTTATTCTTGCACTATATCACATTGGGATCGAAGCCAATCATGAAATCTGATTTGGACGCCCTCTAAATGGTTGAATTCCGCTGATGAAGATCCACGTCTTGCTGTTGGAAAGCTCCTCAATATCTGATCCTGTATGGCCTGCTATGAAGCCACACGTGCCAGCATAAATCAGCTCCCTTTGATCATTTGAAACCCTCTCACTATCATAAATCTGTACGGCCAGCTGAGGAGAGGAATTCAGGAATAGTACGGCCTGTTTGGGAACTCTCACGTGTCAAAATAATGAGCAGCTATCGGTCCACTCACACGTGCCAATGAAAGGGCTACCAAATCTGCAATTATTAACTCCAAACTCTTATTTCTGATCTGCAACAATGATTTAAATAACCTGATTTATTCTTCTACTAGATTACTGTTTTAAGCTTTGATAATGAACTCTGATTGAGACCATTCAATCTAGAATCCTTGGACTATCTTTCACGCCTATAGATCCTGTCCTAATCAAGGGTTTTCATCCTCTAATCAGCTTGAAACTTCATACTTGCAAACCTATTGCTCAGCTCTCATAATTGTGAATAATAAACTTGGATGCTCAAAATGATGTTTTAACCTTCTCCAAATCCCAACGCCCAACTTAGGGTTTTTCTCTTTTTAAAATAAAATATTAATAATCCTCTCACAAAACCCGACGCAAACTTTGTCTCTTGCACAATTAATTAATATTTTTGCTTTTGAAAGTTGTGCCATTTAATGAAATAATAATAAAGTAACTTAAAATATATCATTTTAATTAAAGTTACTTTATTCACCTTATAACGCCATTATAAAGTACTTTATTAAAAGTAACTTTATAACATCAAATTATAAAGCCACTTTAATAAAAGAATATTATTAAAGTAATGTGATTTTAATAATTTTATTGCTCTTGGCAATAATTTAGCAATAACCCCCTGAGAGTGTCTTAACACAATTACCAACTGCAGGCGTGCCACCATTGAGCCTGATATCACTTGCTATAAATAGCAAGTATGAATGGTGAACTCCTAAATTGCCTTCGAAAGGTCTACCAACCAACTGCCAAATCACTGAGCTAAATATACCGAAATGAAACATCAAGCCTGCTGAAGACCCTGAATCTCCCCCAAAGGGTTCCCTTGAACATCTCGTTAACCTAAGAGAACCAGATAATAGGCTAACCCTACAAAGACATGGATCCCCAAAAAAGGGGACATTATAGTCCACCCTCCCCAAGATTGCTTGTCCTCAAGCAATCCTCACCTGCACACTTAGGCCTGTCTTGAATGTCTGGACCCCAAACCAAACGGTATCATGCTCTATCGAAACTCCACAACAACCACTAGAGAACAATAGTGCTAAATTGAATAGCCCTATCAACCACTATTTGAAGAAAGAGCATACTGCCAAGCAAGGTAGATCGTAAGACTCACAATCCAACTGGAAGCCCACCATCCTCAACACTTGCTGACCTCTGCTGTGCGACTCCAATATAATCTTTACCTAGTGGAAGAGGGTGAAGCAACTCCCCATGACAACTTTCCTATATCACACCCCTCTGTGGGTGTACACCCCTTGGATCCCAGGGACAAAACTAGGATTTGTCCTCCTTGCCTCCAAATGACTCTGAAGAGGGTGAAGCAACTCCCCATGACAACTTTCCTATATCACACCCCTCCATGGGTGTACACCCCTTGGATCCCAGGGACAAAACTAGGATTTGTCCTCCTTGCCTTCAAATGACTCTTGCTGCACCAAACTAACCACACCAGGTATGCCACATCGTCCAAGATCAACCCCTATATCATGTGTCCTATAAACATGATCATCTAGTAGAAGCAACTTTGAATACCTGCAAGGTTTGTCCTTGTCATTCACAGAAAGAGACACCTCATACCAACTGTCCATCACACGGGTGCGTGCCTTATGCATCGTAGTCAAATCAGATGCGAATGGGCTGAAAGTAAAGCTATATGCACATCGCACAATACACACTGTGGAATGCATCCGTAAGCCCTGATTGTAGTCCCAATCCACAACTAGGATCCCAAGTCTTGTGATTGTTGCCCAATTCCACACAGGGAACAAAAAGAGCACCATCATCCAACTCAAAGAGTGGATTATTATAAGTCAAATCAGTGTTATCCTCAAACAATGGATTAATAACAAATTGTACACTATCTTCTTGCTGATCTGAATTACCTCTCTTTGAATATCTAGGGCAATGAACGAAATCATACTCTTGAAAGTGGTCTCGCTCTTCCATAACCTGTTCAATCTCTTTTCCTTTCCCTCTGCACTTCTTCCAACTGAAGGAGATGACACATAGACTGCCTTCAGACATTCCCCTCAACACATATTTCCTACCATCAACTGCAAATTTTATTTCCATTGTGTGCAAGTTGAGGGAAAGCTCACCAATTGCATGAACCCACTTCATGCCTAAGACCACATCCATCTCACCCATGCTGACGACATAATAATCAGCTTGGAATTCGTAATCATTTAGTTGCAAGGTGAGATTAAGAATCCTCCTCATACAAGTGAGGGTGAAACCATCTGCTACTCTCACCTTGAACGCCTCAAAATCCTATGTCTGAAGTCCATGCTTGACAACCAATCCCTCATCAATGAAGTTATGAGTGGCTCCTATATCAAGCAAAGTGATCACACGCTGCCCGCTCAAGACTCCTCTGATTCTGAATGACCTCTCTCTTTTTATGCTAGAGAGTTGTGCAATAGGGGATAACTTTGTTAAGTCTGTTTTTGACTCTTCGGATGCTTGTCCTATCACATTGTCCTTCAAATCATATTGTTGTTCAAAATTTTCAGAATTGATTTCATTAGCATAAAAATATTCCATCTGATTTGCATGACCCTACATTGAACACTTATATCCCGGTCCCAAGGCCCTTTGCATTTGAAGCATAATTTCCTCCTCCTCAAGGCGTTTATGGTATCATCATTAAATTTTTGTGGTGGTTTCCTTTGCAGATCTGCAACTTGATGATGACTCTCATCCTTTGGAGGAGTAATTGTTTTAGGCGAAAATTGCCTTTTTGCGGGCAGCAAGCTCCATGTCTTGTGCCTTCTTCATTGCGTCCTGCAATGAAGGTGGATCAAAAGCCTTGATCCATCCACGTAAGGGTTCTAAAAGACCTTCACTGAAAAGTACCACTAATCTCCTCTCTGATATACCAGTGGCCATCACTGATAACCATTGGAACTCTGAGATATAGGCCTGCAGATCCAACTTGCTTAAGCTATGCAAGTTCCTGGAAGAAAACTTCTGGATCTCTCCTATCAAATCATTTAATGAGTTTGTTAGTGAACTCATCGTAAGATGTGATTGACCTGTGTCCCAATGTCACTAATCTGTGATACCACCACTCGTGAGCTATGCCATCTAGATGTAGCGTGGCAAACTCGATTGCCTCTTCCTCAAGCATGGGTCTTAAGGACAGGAAGTTATCTAACTTTTGGGTCCAAGCACACACTGTACGACGATGGCCACCATCAAAATGCTCCAAAGTAATTTTGCTCACTGCCTGTTGGAGATCCTTGGTACCCTGTGGCGCTCTAGTCTCTAACCTGCCAATTGCCACTGCTCTCTGTCCCCTTTGGTTTAGGAACTGATCAAAAGTCAACATGTTCTTGATGTCGGGAGGAAGTGAAATATGTTTTGCATGGATGGCCCTAACTTCATCGACCATGGTCATCGGTTGCTCAGGAGGTTGTTCCTGACGAACTTGACTCCCAACCTTGTGCATAAGGGTAGGGTGCAGGGGCCTAGATGTGGAGTTGAGTGAAATCCTTGACTTGTCCTAAGGCTGTGTATTAGAACTACCAGGATTATTAGGACGTACTGTATGACTAGGAGTAGGAACTTGGTTCATCTTGTGCAAGAATTCAGCCAACATATCCATCATAGTATCAAATTTCTGTTCTCTTGGCATTTGGGCTAATGGAACCAGCATGCCCTTTGTCTCTTTCTACCATTGCACCTGCAACGCTTTCGTTGTCACTGGATAGGATCCTTGGTATTTCTGGAGAATTATGAATACCTAAAACCCTTGAAAGAGTTTCACTCTTTCGTAGTTGCGGAGGTTGCCATGATCATGAACCCTTGTGAAAAGTCTATTCTATCTCACTCATGAATTAATTGCATAGGATGGTAGGATATTTTGTGCTCTGATACCACTATGATGTCCCCTTGGGGTTTCAAAACTGATTTTTTTGTTTTTGTTTTGTATTCTGATTTTTTTTGGTTCGGTGCCGGAATGGTGTTAGAAATTTAAAGAAATTGCAAAATACAATAACAGGAAGGAAATTGCAAAAATGAAAGATGACCCAGTTATTCTTTATTGATTCCAAACAAATCAAGAACATACCCATATGCTGGAAGTTGTCATTATAGGATCTGATTTCTGTTACAGCAGATTTAAAGTACAAAACCCTAGGCGCCTCCTTATTCTTGCACTATATCACCTTGGGATCGAAGCCAATCAGGAAATCTGATTTGGACACCCTCTAAATGGTTGAATTCTGCTGATGAGGACCCACAACCTGCTGTTGTTAAGCTCCTCAATATCTGATCCTGTACGGCCTGCTATGAAGCCACATGTGCCAGCATAAATCAGCTCCCTTTGATCATTTGTTTGTTGTGATGTTTGTGAAATCCTTTCTAACCACAAGTTCGCAAGGCTTACTAAAATTGCCTTTAATACACTCATATAGATGGGCAACTACATTCTTAAAATGTGTCAACCAAAGATCACACATGGAAGCCAAGGGTTAAGGTACCTTATGTAATTTAAAGAAAGTAAGCACAATGCCGCATTGACCACACTCATTAGCTCTCATAGGTTGACTTGAAGAAGGGATATTGAGATGTATTTGAATAATATAAATTCCCTGGCAAGGCATCACAGTTTATATTTCACTTTATAATATTTTCTGTAATAGCAGTCCTAACACACCTTATTTTAAAACCTGTAATACTCTTTTAGGCATCTTTTGTTCATTAATATCCATCTCCATATGGACCAAATTTTGCAGAGAATCTCTACCACTGGGTTATCATGGCACAAGCTACAATTTTTT
>VDFB02271451.1:0-36123 GCA_007258455.2 Sequoia sempervirens | reverse complement strand
GCTCCCCACATGGCTTGCACCATAGAAGTCAACAAAAAAAACAAAACCTGCACCCCAGGAAAAAGCCACTCCCACTCCCAGGTCACAAAAAGATAAGAGCCAGTGCCACTAAAGACAAAATCCCCACCAGCCAGCAAACAAAAGAGACACAAGACCAAATAAGTCGGTCCCAAGCAAGGCACGTTGAGAAGAGATCCACACACCACTACATCAGACAAAAAGAAGACTCCAAAGCAGTATGTGAGAAGCAAATCAATGGGAAATGAATTAAGACAGGTCCCCAAGACACCCCCGCGGGCAAACAACCACCCCCCTCGCACCAAGAAAACCAGCAATGGTCGGCTAGGGCACGACTACCCTAGCAGGCCCGTCGGCACCACCAGATCGCTCCATTGACCATATTTCCAATACAATGAGATCCCATCGGATGTTTACTAATGTAATCACTCATTCTGAGTATAATTTTTTGTATTTGAAAGTCCCTTAATGGATATGGCAATAGTAGTAGGAAGGCTAACTTGGGCACTCAAATTCCAATTCCTCGTATACCTAAAAAATTGTTATTATCAATTCACACAAGATACCTTCCTCGAAATAGCTCCCTCGTTTCATGAATGTAAGTGGGTAAATCCTCATTAATTGAATAGTCTTAGAATATGATGCAATGAATATGCTAAGTCTCTCAAGGTTGCAACACTCCATTATGGAAAGCCACACCCCCATCTCGAGATGTTCATAATTATTATTTTATTTTTGAACCCTAAATTCCTAACTCATGGCCTTTTATAAAATTTATCTTGTAACGCCCCGCCACACAAACCCCAAAGGACAACTACAACTAACAAATTACTGCACAATTTTTTTTGAAAGAGAAAAAGATAACGACTATGCAATAACCATTAACTAAGTAACCTTACAATATAACATAACGAAACCTAACTAGTCCCATGGGGTTACATGGTTGCATTACATGTAACGATCCCTACCAACAACATTGTTAATGATAATGCCAAGAAGATAACAATAGAAGCATACATTCAAAAGATAACATATTGATAACATACAACCTTCCATGATCAATATAGATGAAAAGGATACATACATCATTCTATTACATTTCAATTCATAGTTCAATATTACACTGGTGGAGCATATTTCCACAGATACAACATAACATGGACACAATAATACATTACATAATGCTTCCCTTATAGCAACGGAAAGAGTACATAAAGTACAAGAATAATACATCAATGAAGAATAAGGTACAAAGCGTAAAAAAGTCTTCAACCAAGTGAAGCTTTGGAAACTCTACATCCACTTCCGCATCATGAACACAACCTGGGAACCCAATGGGGTGCATAGCACATTCCACCTGACCACGTGGACTCGAAGGCCCACCCCCATGCTAGGAGATGACAAGAAAGGACCCACATCCAAACAAAGGTCAAGCGGACAAGGCTAACACAAAACCATCATAAAACAACATCAAACAAATACAAACAACACTCCCAAAGGCAACCAAACAAGGGAAAATAAACGAGTACTGTAAGAGAGTGTCATCGCATGGCCTTACATGGATTATCCAGACAACCTATCACAAGGCGTCGCCTCCATCTATGGTTATCCTGACTTCCTATCTCGAGTCGCTGCTCCATAGGGTGACTCATGCGGAACCACTTACCTTTTGTGAGGAAAAGGCAGTGATCTTACCAACTAGGTCTTCTCATCCCATCCTTAGCCTGTGAAAGCACTAATAGTATGGGTGAGGCACATAATTAATCTTGTTTAGTGTTTAACTACCCAAGCCCACTAGTTCATTAATTACATTATCACTTGATTAGGAAAATCTTCCATGAGTTATCCTGATAGCCCCTTTGTGCGCCAGCCCCCATGAAGAGCCACTCTCCCTAGTAGCATCAAAAATAATATTCAATTCATCAAGGGGTGTACCAAATCACACAAAGCACTAAAATCATGAGAACCAAGTATGTATGTGAGGAATGAACCTTATCGCCCAAAAGCCACATCAAAAGTCCACACCATGGTACAGGGTAACACCCACAAGCATCTCAAAATAAAAAATAAGATCAATGAATCATAAAGGTCCAACCATGGAAAAATAAACATAAACCAAGTTTCTCAATTGCCTCTAGAAGCCTAAAAATATCGACTATCCACAAACTCCCACTGAGGGTAACTCAAACAACTTGGGTTCCCAACCATCTCAAGATATGACTACAAGAAAGACATTGCATAAAGTCTCCTCAATCATAATTAACACAAAAGGAAGACTTACATCATGGAACCACAAAACGACTATATAACTTCCATAATTCATAAAATGACAAGTGAGGAATAAAAGGAGAAATATCATAACGAGACCTTCAAAGTGAATCAAGATAACATAATCAAGTTAATACAACATCAACCACAATTACCAATAGTAAATCAGCCAATAGGGCATCTAAGGGAAAACTCAATATCTTCCTTACATGATACCCAATCAGTTACACTTTGGCTAATAACCACTTAATACAAACCAAGCACAAAACAATACCAAAAATTTAATTCAACACAAATGTTCACTCAAACTACATCCATGAATAACTCTCGGCTAACTCACAACTTCACTCACATACAACAATCAATTCTAAAATCAAAGAATTCGACAAAGGCATTATTTTCACATTTCACATAACTCCA
Organism: Sequoia sempervirens; assembly: GCA_007258455.2. Classification (NCBI taxonomy): domain Eukaryota; kingdom Viridiplantae; phylum Streptophyta; class Pinopsida; order Cupressales; family Cupressaceae; genus Sequoia; species Sequoia sempervirens. Next base: position 33,417 of record VDFB02271451.1, on the reverse strand, counting down.
CAACTTACCCACATAATTTATTTAATCAGGTCCTTTACACATTGATACATAAGTAAGTATAATCAACATAAGTAATTATAATAATATTATTCTAAATAACCAGCTACATAATGGATCTACAAGCCATTGAAGCATATTAAGACTTTAACTACGAAGGTTAAAACGTGAAAACAAGCATATCAAAAATAATCTAATAATACATTCCTTCGAATTTTGATCAAATAAACATACTAAATTCACATAACTGAACCAAGACAATATTAAACCTAAAGAAAGAGATGAAATAATAACTCTAATAAATCTATCATGTTTAATTTCAATAAAAGGCCTCTCTAAGGGAAACTTATAGTAACAAGATAACTGATAAAATATAGGATACTCGAAGTTCTTAAGCTCATCACCAAACTTCTTATAGTTCTGATACAAACGATACCCATTTATATTTCATTTGAATCCATTACATAATATATAATAATTGAAATGTGCACGAGCACGCTAGTCGCATTGTGTACACAATACAATTTAATTTGAATCAACCCATTAACATGTTATACAAATCAATCACCCATAGGCCTCTATATCCTAATACTTACAAGCATGCTAGACACACCATATAAATTCAATTCACACATGCAATACATCCCTATCAAGAGTACATATAAACATGGTGATGTATACAATTCAATCATATATATGATTATTGGTACTTCAATTTAACACTAAATATGTCATATAGCTTGAATGCAAACTCCCCCTTTTTACTTGTTAATAAAATTAATATGTGCATGACTAAATGGAATATAGATTATTTAAGCATAATTTAAACTATACCCAATTACATAAATTTTGAATCAATCAAAAGCTATGACTAAATGACATAAATTCCACCAATACTAATGAAACAAAAACACCAAATACAATTTCTATTAAATAGTAATCAAAATAGTTAAAAATCCTCCCAAAGAAGATAACTACACTAACAACATAAAGTATAAAAGAAAACAACCCCTTCTGACCTTCCATGTCTCAATCGCCCAAAATTCATTGCTACTCAGTTATATTTTCTTGGATATTATGGGTCCTTTTTATATATATTTTAATATTAAATATACATATATAGTGTGGTGATATCCAAGCAAAAAGGCTTATCGTTTAACTCTCTGAAATGGGATCTTAAGGTATCCATCATCCCGTGTCATTAAGCATATATACAAATTCCATGCCTTATTTTATTCTATTTATAATTACTATGCTAAGTATTTGGTGCCTTTGTTTCATTTAAAATTTTGGTAGAAACTATCTCAACTCTAAATTGCAGGAAACAAATCTTTAAAAACGTTCCATTGTTCTCTAATCTCAAGGATTTATTAAACCATTTGGCTCTCAGATTTTGTATGTGCACTTATGGTTGTTAAAATGACAACTTGAGAGACAAGATGCTATTCAACATGCAAGCCAATTAAGTTCCTACATGAAACTATGTGCTGAAAGCTATGATGGAGATTATGATGAATGGATAATGTGGCTAAACTATGTGATACAAATGCTATGATAAGAAGTTAGAATGATTCTGCATATGCTCATATGATTAGTGATATGATAATCTAAATGCAACTATAAAGCAAAACATGATTCTACAATGCTAACTATGAAGCTAAACATGATTCTATATGCAACTACAAAGAAAAACATTATTCTAACTATAGACTCCAAATGCTCCAATGCTCCAAAGCTATTCCTGCATGATAACTCTACTTGAATGTGGGATGCAAAATACTATGGAAAAGGGTTGTATTTATAGGCTTTTCCAAGCATCTTGTGATGTGGCAGTGATCGACAGTCCAGATTCAAACAAGAGGGATGAATGATGGAGATGGAGAGAATGAAGAAGAATGTTCCCTTGACCAAAGAAAAAATTCTAAATGGATGAAGGAATCTCTTGACCAAAGACAACATGCCAAATGGATGGAGGAATCAAGTGTGTGAGAAAAAAACCAATAAATCTTTAAAAACGTTCCATTGTTCTCTATTCTCAAAGATTTATTAAACCATATTGGCTCTCAGATTTTGTATATGCACTATGGTTGTTAAAATGACAACTTGAGAAACGAGATGCTATTCAACATGCAAGCCAATTAAGTTCCTATATGAAACTATGTGATGAAAGCTATGATGGAGATTATGATGAATGGATAATGTGGCTAAACTATGTGATACAAATGTTGTGATAAGAAGTTAGAATGATTATGCATATGCTCAAATGATTAGTTATATGATAATCTAAAATGCAACTATAAAGAAAAACATGGTTTAAAATGAAACTATAAAGCAAAACATGATTCTACAATGCTAAATATGAAGCTAAACATGATTCTATAATGCTAAATATGAAGCTAAACATGATTCTATATGCAACTACAAAGAAAAACATGATTCTAACTATAGACTGGGTAAAGCCACAATAGTGGTTTACAATTTGATGGAGGAAGGAAAACTGAGAAAAAATGACCCCATGGAAAAAAAAGTGATTTTGGGGGTTCGTACGAACCTAGGGATTCAACCGAACCAAAAAGGGGTTCGATCGAACCGAACCCCTTAAACTTTGTTTCAAAAACAAAATGCATATGAAAGGGGTTCGAGCGAACCCCCTTGAAGAGGTTCACTCGAACCAGGGTTCAAGTGAACCCTGGTTCGAATGAACCCCTAGGGGTTTCTCGAACCCATAGGGGTTCGTACAAACCCCCCTAAATCCTCATCCCCTCCCTGAGGCACACAAAAAATCTAAATTTTGGCACTTCAGAGCTCAGGTTGAGTATGAAAATGGAGGAATCCTCACAAACCCAACTGGAATGAGGTAGTCCTTGGAACGAGCTATCCAATGAATATAATTTTAATATGTTTTGGTTTTATTATGTATTTGTTTTTTTAGTTTTATTAAACATAGGTTTTTCATCGAAAACGAAGGTCTATGTTCTGCACATGTGGAAAAATAGTAGATTATCAATTTTTTTTTTTGAAAAATATGAGTGCACCAGATATTGAAGTCCTTGATCCAACAAAAATAAAATTTGAATTTTGATATATACAACAAAAGTTATGCGTTATACGGTCCGCTATGTCATTGTAATTTGTTTGACTTCAAACTTGATTAAAGAAAAAATATTCAATAAAAAACTATTTAACCAAGTGGAAGCACTAGATATCGAGTTACAAATCTAAATTGAAAGAATTAGAATTTTATCCTTCATGGAAAAAAAGTTATGCATTATACGGTGTGCGTCACTTTTTAAAAATGTTGTTTTATGATAAAAACTAGTTTTCGTCAGAGATGGAAAAAGAAGTGCAATCTAATTCCAAAAATTTTGAAAAAAATATTTTTAGAATCTACAGACAAAATGTGACGAGAATCTAGTTTGCATCATCTTCAAATCCTTCACGGTTTAGCTGCTATAGGTGCCCGAATGTGAAGATTTAGCTAAAAATAATAATTTTAGTGTCCAGTTTGGCCAAAAAATGTAAACCACTATTGTGGGATCACTCGACTCCAAATGCTCCAATGATCCAAAGTTATTCTTGCATGATAACTCTACTCGAATGTGGGATGCAAAATACTATGGCAAAGGGTTGTATTTATAGGCTTTTCCAAGCATCTTGTGATGTGGCAGCGATCGACGGCCAGATTCAAACAAGAGGGATGAACGATGGAAATGGAGAGAATGAAGAAGAATGTTCCCTTGACCAAAGACAACATGCCAAATGGATAAAGGAATCTCTTGACCAAAGACAACATGCCAAATGGATGAAGGAATCAAGTGTGTGAGAAAAAGACCATGTGTTTGAAAGTTTGTTGAAGAAGTATGTGAGGAATAAGCCATGCGTTTGAAAAATTGTTGAAGATAATTCTAATTAAAAATTATAATTATTTAATTTCATGTGACCTTGGTGAGGTGGCATGAAAATTTGTAGACATGTGCTTGAATTCCTAATCCGAGGTTAGTGAAAATTAATTAAATAAAACAAGTTTATGAAATTTGTTTATTTAATTAAATTAGAAGATTATGATTTTAGATTTGGAGAATTAAAAGATATGAACTATATAAATAAATTGAGAATTTATTTACACATAGATAGAATATTAATTAAATAACTAGTATTTAATTAATTAAATGTCTTGACTAATTTTAGGTGTATATAGGTCCTTTTTATATATATTTTAATATTAAATATACATATATAGTGTGGTGATATCCAAGCAAAAAGGATTCTCGTTTAACTCTCTGAAATGGGATCTTAAGGTATCCATCGTCCTGTGTCATTGAGCATATATGCAAATTCCATGCCTTATTTTATTCTATTTCTAATTACTATGCTAAGTATTTGGTGCCTTTGTTTCATTTAAAATTTAGGTAGAAACTATCTCAACATTTTGTTCTAGAAACATTAATTCCTGTTGATTCTATCTTTGTCACTGCAAAACTATTTTTCTTCATACAAGTGTGGTGTGTAAGCCTCTCTAACAAATTTTCTTATTAGATTACACTTGTATGCTATTGGAATTTCTGAAGCATACATCCTATGACAATTGTTTAAATGGTTGTTTAGGAAATAACATAGACCGTTGGGTCTATTTGCACAAGAACATAAACCCTATACATATGAGCCCATCCAAGAAATAGGTAGACACTTGGATGGGTAACGTTTCATTTAGTTATTTCAATCTACCTTCTTTCATGTTGCAATTGCAATTATCTTCGTAAACATGTATGCAAGAAGTGGAAACGTAGACTTGGCATGTGATCTGTTTGGCAGAACTCTCCAAAGAAATATGATCTCATGGAATGAAATAATTGGAGTTTATGCACAAGATGGATTCATTGAAAGGCTTTAGAAATTTTCAAGCAAATGCAATTTACAGATGTAAGTCAAATTTAATAACCTTTGCCAGCGTCCACTCTGTCTGTGCCAAAATGGAAGCTTGGAATAGGATATGGACATCCTCCAAAGCATAACGGGTGGGGAGATTTTGGCAGATGATGTAGTTGCAACTGCGTTGGAAGACATGTATGCAAAATGTGGCGCATAGACAAGGTGTGTGAACTATTTATCAGAATGGCTCAAAGAAACGTGATCTCCTGGGATGCAATGATTTGCAGGGTATGCACAAAATGGACACGTTGAAAAGGCTTAATAAAATTACAAGCGAATGCAATTGGAAAGTGTAGAGCCAATCTCCACAACCTTTTCCAACATTCCTCTTTGCTTGCGCTAAAAAAAATGGGAGAGAAATGTGGTCTCATGGAATGAAATGCAATGATTGCAGAATGTGCACAAAAATGGATTTTGCAAGGAAGCTTTGAAAATCTTTGAATTAATGAAGCACTCTGTAACACATCCTAACGTTGTAAGCTTTGTTTGTGTTCTAGGTGCATGTAGTTAGGCAGGTTTAGTGGATGAGGGTTGCACATACTTCACACGATAGTAACCCTTATTGCATTACATATATAGTTGATCATTAGGAGTGCATGGTTGACCTTCATGCCCGTAATGACTATCTTGGAGACAACCCAAACCTTATTATTAGATGTTTGTGCAGAATCAAATAGGTGCGAGTGGTTCAAGCAGTAAGGAGATTGATGAAAGATAGAGGAATTTAAATGATACCTGGGTGCAACCCACTAAAATGCAGCGTGTGTTGACGGAGTGAGCCGGATTAATCTTTCCTTGCCAAAATCCCCAATCCGTTGTTTTTTTTATTAACGTAGCAAGTTCTTCCCCTTTTGTTTTTGAGAACCAAAACATTATAGGTGGCAAATTTTTCTGTTTTCCGAGTGCATGCCCTAACACCCGTCAAACATGTTTTTACCACTTGATGTAAAACTTACACGTGTAATTCAATTACAAACCTCTTCCCTCGGCAAAAATACATGACTAAAAACATTGATTCCAATGTTAATCACAAAAGTAAATTATTTTAATTATTGTTTAAAATTATCATTTAATTTATTCAATTTACCATTAAATAATTAGTAGGGTAACAATAAATTATTTAAATTTACCATTTAAGCTATCAAATTGGATTTAAATCTCATCACTAAAATTAACCCTACTTAATATTATTAAAATGCAAGACTTCTTCAAATTATTAGAATGTTGACAAGATAGATTAATCAAGTTTCGAATAATATTTTGAATTTCACATTCAATTCATTAACTTCGTTCCCCACTATATGGTTTTCAAACATAGAATATTTCTCTTCAATAAAATTATTAAATATCATTAATGATTTTATTTCAACTAAGTTTTAATTTCATTAGGTCTTACTAACTAAAAAAAAATATAACTAATAAATATCATATAACCTATACATTTAAACTTACCTTTCTTTTATAAACATAATTGAAGACCACTTAATAATTGAAAAACTAACTCATCAGATATTTCATAAATAAATATATACTAAGCAAATAGAACTCTATTTAGTTTAATATACTAATTCACTAGCTTCATTTTTATTTAATTACAAAATAAAAGTGGTCTCATTCTAACATCGGACTTTACATGATTATATATATATATATATATTGAATCGACTCTTTTCGATTTTCTAAATACAAGTAAATTGATTTTTCCCTTGAACATAAAACTGTCATAATCTACAAACTTTTTCCCAACTTAATTATAATCCTACTTACATTATTAACTTCTAACAGTTGAAAGCAATCATCTACATATAAATAATCAATTTCCTCTATCCAATCTTCCAAATTATTTATCTATTAAAACAAGTGACTCTCGTAAATATTCTATTACATTTATTTAACAAATCCTCCATCCATTTAAGTATGGGTAACTTTTCCCTTTTAAACATTCCAATTTATTAATCTAGCTTAACCAAATAATCCTCTAGACAAAATTACTCTTAACACATCTCCCAAATGATAAATATAAATAATTTGATTCTTTTTCTAAAGATTTCCAAATTCACCATCTACTTATTTCCCATTTATTATCCACTACTATATTCTTTTACTCCACTATAGCATATATACATATATTTTAGAGGTAAAACTATTTTTAACAAAACCAATAAACAAACTTACTCAAAATTCAAAGACGGCCGAAATGGAGGGACACTACATCCTCCCCCCCTTGGCATCGACTTACTCTTGGAAGTCACTCACAAGCATAAGCACAACAATACAATGAACTAACAACTGTATCAACCATTATAATGACATTAATTAAACAAGTAAAAATTAAACGACTCAAAATGAAACAATACCAAAAACAGAAATGAGGTCACAAATAGACGACATCGTCAAACACAATGACGGGGTGACGGACTAGGACGAGGAATCTTTCTTTTCAACTCTAGTTTCCACATCATACCCATTGGGATTATAGGGCACACTCAAACCTCACAGTGCAGGTGGAGTCAATGCCCGGTACTTGCATCCTACATCAAAATAACGTCAAGCAATATATATATATATATATCCAATCACAAGCACACCATGAGAGGGAGTCACAGTGTAGCAAGGCGCTCATGAACGAGTGATGCTACATCATCCTCTCACTAGGATTCCAACCAACAAACACATCATCATAATTATCGAGAAACAAGCATTAAGCAATAACATCACAACACAATACCACATCCGGATGATAAACGTAAATAGTTAAATCCAAACACCATGTATCATCATATCATCAATATTAGAAAAGAGAGTATCAAAATCATTCCAGCAACCTAAGTTGTCAACCAACAAGTCAAAATGGTGAACAACCACCAACATAGTCTCAAGGTACATAGTACATCATAAAAAGTTCCAATACAGAGGAAGCTACTCGCTATCGGTTAGAGGACACTCCTCTGGGTCCTCATCCGAGTCTGCAACAACCTTTTTGGAGGAGGAAGGATGTCCTCGTAGACACTCCTTTTCCTTACTAGACAAGTTGGGTACGTTGGGTCCACACCCCAATGACAAATCACGAACTGCCAAAGGTTTCTTGGCTCCAACAGTATGTTTGGATTCTTTGACCTTCTTTCCCCCTTCTATCTTGATTCGAACGAGGGCGTGGGCCAAGGTCTCCTCATCAGAAACCTCTTTAAGCGACTGACGTAACTACACCCTTTTTAACCCTGACTGGTCAAGGTTTTTCCCTCTGCCTCTTAGGCTATTTTGTGAACCTTGATGTTCCTCATGTTCAGTCCTATGAGTACTCAGAGATGATGAGTTATGGCGGTTGGCTCTGCGGCCACCACCTCGGCCTCTTCCACGACCATGACCCCTACCACTAGGCATCCTACACACACCACCAAGGAAAAGACAATAAATAAGTGAGGGTGGCAGAACGAAGACAACGCAAGCTCAAGAGCCATAATATACAACAATTTCTACATCTATTAATAACATATAACACTATTTAACACATCATAAGCATAAAATTCCAAGTTAAAAAACACATTTTCCACATACGAACACATACTTACATCACCGGAAGTTAGATCATAAGACAACACAAAGGCCCATAATGCATCCCTGGTAGGAATAATATCGGTGCATTGTGCACTACACCAAGGGTCCTATCCTTTCCACCAGTTTTTTGCACCATTGAACTAACACCACCTAGCGACCAACTTCGAATTGTTAAGCGAGAAAGACAGGAGGGTGAAGACCTAACTCAAGAGTCTAAACACAAGGTTAACATAGTAGACTGAATTAACCTAGAGTACCTAGAGTTTGTAAACCTTGGCTTTGATACCAAGCTGTAACGCCTCGCCATGCAAACCCTAAAAGACAACTACAACTAACAAATTACAGCACAATTTTTCTTTTTTGAAAGGGAAAAAGATAACAAATATGCAATAACCGTTAACTAAGTAACCTTACATTATTACATAATGAAACCTAACTAGTCCCATGAGGATACATGGTTCCATTACATGTAACGATCCCTACCAACAACATTGTTAAAGATAATGCCAAGAAGATAACAATAGAGGCATACATTCACAAGATAACATATTGATAACATACAACCATCCATGATCAATAGAGATGAAAAGGATACAAACATCATTCTATTACATTTCAATTCATAGTTCAATATTAAAATGGTGGAGCATATTTCCATAGATACAACACATCATGGACACAATAATACATTACATAATGCTTCCCTTATAGCAACGGGAAGAGTACATCAAGTACAAGAATAATACATCAATGAAGAATAAGGTATAAAGTGTAGAATAGTCTTCAACCAAGTGAAGCTCTGGAAACTCTGCATCCGCTTTCACATCACGAACACAACCTGGGAACCCAATGGGGTGCATAGCACGTTCCACCTGACCACATGGACCCAAAGCCTGCCCCCATTGCTAGGAGATGACAAACAAGGACCCACATCCAAACAAAGGTCAAGCAGACTAGGCTAACACAAAACCATCATAAAACAACATCAAAAAAATACAAACAACACTCCCAGAGGCAACCAAACAAGGGAAAATAAATGGGCACTATAGGAGAGTGTCATCTCATGGCCTTACATGGATTATCTAGACAACCTATCACAAGGTGTCGCCTCCATCTATGGTTATCTTGACTACCTATCTCAAGGCGCCGCTCCATAGGGTGACTCATGCAAAACCACTTACCTTTCGTGAGGACAAGGCAGTGATCTTACCAACCAGGTCTTCTCATCCCATCCTTAGCCTGTGAAAGCACTAACGGTATGGGTGAGGCACATAATTAATCTTGTTTAGTGTTTAACTACCCAAACCCACTAGTTCATTAATTACATTATCACTTGATTAGGAAACTCTTCCATGGGTTATCCTGACAACCCCTTTGTGCGTCGTCCCCCATGAAGAGTCACTCTCCCTAGTAGCATCAAAAAAATTTCTTAATTCATCAAGGGGTGTACCAAATCACACAAAGCACTAAAATCATGAGAACCAAGTACGTATGCAAGGAATGAACCTTCTCGCCCAAAATACACATCAAAATTCTACACCATGGTACATGGTAACACCCACAAGCATCTCAAAATAAAAAAATAAGATCAATGAATCATAAAGGTCCAACCATGGAAAAATAAACATAAACCAAGTTTCTCAATTGCCTCTGGAAGCCTAAAAATACCGACTATCCACAAACTCCCACTGAGGGTAACTCAAACACCTTGAGTTCCCAACCATCTCAAGATATGACTACAAGAAATACATTGCATAAAGCCTCCTCAATCATAATTAACACAAAAGGAAGACTTACATCATGGAACAAAAAAATGACTATAATTTATAACTTCCATAATTCACAAAATGAAAAGCAATGAATAAAAGAGGCAATATAATAACGAGACCTTCAAACTGAATCAAGATAACATAATCAAGTTAATACAACATCAACCACAATTACCAATAGTAAATCATCCAATAGGGCATCCAAGGGAAAACTCAAAAATCTTCCTTACATGATACCCAATTAGTTACACTTTGGCTAATAACCACTTAATATAGACCAAGCACACAACAAATCCAAACATTTAATTCAACACAAATGTTCACTCAAACTACATCCATGAAGAAATCTCGGCTAACTTGCAACTTCACTCACATACAACAATTAGTTCTGAAATCAAACAATTCGACAAAGGCATTATTTTCACATTTCACATAACTCCACAACTTACCCACATAATTTATTTAATCGGGTCCTTTACAAATTGATACATAATTAAGTATAATCAACATAAGTAATTATAATAATATTATTCTAAATAACCAACTACATAATGGATCTACAAGCCATTGAAGCATATTAAGACTTTAACTACGAAGGTTAAAACGTGAAAACAAACATATAAGAAATAATCTAATAATACATTCCTTCGAATTTTGAACAAATAAACATACTAAATTCACATAACTGAACCAAGACAATATCAAACCTAAAGAAAGAGATGGAATAATAACTCTAATAAATCTATCATGTTTAATTTCAATTAAAGGCCTCTCTAAGGGAAATTTGTAGTAACAAAACAACTAATAAAATATAGGATGTACTCGAAGTTCTTAAGCTCATCACCAAAATTCTTCTAGTTCTCATAAAAATGATACCCATTTATATTTCATTTGAATCCATTACATAAATATAGAATAATTGAAATGTGCACGAGCACGCTAGCCGCATTGTGTACACAATCCAATATAATTTGAATCAACCCATTAACATGTTATACAAATCAATCACCCATAGGCCTCTATATCCTAATGCTTACAAGCATGCTAGACACACCATATAAATTCAATTCACACATGTAATACATCCCTATCAAGAGTACATATAAACATGGTGATGTATACAATTCAATCATGTATATGATTATTGGTACTTCAATTTAACACTAAATATGTCATATAACTTGAATACAAACTCCCCCTTTTTACTTGTTAATAAAATTAATATGTGCATGAATAAATGGAATATACATTATTTAAGCATAATTTGAACTATACCCAATTATATAAATTTTGAATCAATCAAAAGCTATGACTAAATGACATAAATTCCACCAATACTAATGAAACAAAAACACCAAATACAATTTCTATTAAGTAGTAATCAAAAGAGTTAAAACTCCTCCCAAAGAAGATAACTACACTAACAACATAAAGTATAAAAGAAAACAACCCCTTCTGACCTTCCATGTCTCAATCGCCCAAAACTCATTGCTACTCACTTATATTTTCTTGGATATTATGGGTCCTTTTTATATATATTTTAATATTATATATACATATATAGTGTGGTGATATCCAAGCAAAAAGATTCTCGTTTAACTCTCTGAAATGGGATCTTAAGGTATCCAATGTCCTGTGTCATTGAGCATATATGCAAATTCCATGCCTTATTTTATTCTATTTATAATTACTATGCTAAGTATTTGGTGCCTTTGTTTCATTTAAAATTTAGGTAGAAACTATCTCAACATTGTGTTCTGGAAACATTAATTCCTATTGATTCTATCTTTGTCACTGCAAAAATATTTGTCTTCATACAAGTGTGGTGCGTAAGCCTCTCTAATAAATTTTCTTATTGGATTACACTTGTATGCTATTGGCATTTCTGAAGCATACATCCTATGACAATTGTTTAAATGGTTGTTTAGGAAATAACATAGACCGTCGGGTCTATTTGCACAAGAACATAGACCCTATACATATACATAGACCCTATACATCTGAGCCCATCCAAGAAATAGGCAGACACTTGGATGGGTAATGTTTCATTTAGTTATTTCAATCTACCTTCTTTCATGTTGCAATTGCAATTACCCTAGTAAACATGTATGCAAGAAGTGGAAACGCAGACTTGGCACGTGATCTGTTTGGCAGAACTCTCCAAAGAAATATGATCTCATGGAATGCAATAATTGGAGTTTATGCACAAGATGAATCCGTTGAAAGGGTTTAGAAATTTTCAAGCAAATGTAATTTACAGATGTAAGTCAAATTTAATAACCTTTGCTAGCGTCCACTCTGTCTACGCCAAAATGGGAGCTTGGAATAGGATATGGACATCCTCCAAAGCATAACGGGTGGGGAGATTTTGGCAAATGTTGTAGTTGCAACTGTGTTGGAAGACATGTATGCAAAATGCGGCGCATAGAGAAGGCGTGTGAATTGTTTATCAAAATGGCTCAAAGAAACGTGATCTCCTGGGATGCAATGATTTGCAGGGTATGCACAAAATGGACACATTGAAGAGGCTTAAGAAACTTACAAGTGAATGCAATTGGAAGGTGTAGAGCCAATCTCCACAACCTTTTCCAGCATTCCTCTTCCTGCGCCAAAAAAAATGGGAGAGAAATATGGTCTCATGGAATGAAATGGAATGATTGTAGAATGTGCACAAAAATGGATATTGCAAGGAAGCTCTGGAAATCTTTGAATTAGTGAAGCACTTTGTAACACATCCTAACGTTGTAAGCATTGTTTGTGTTCTAGGTGCACCTAGTTAGGCAAGTTTAGTGGATGAGGGTTGCACATACTTCACACCACAGTAAGCCTTATTGCATTACATATATAGTTGATCATTAGGATTGCATGGTTGACCTTCATGCCTGTAATGACTATCTTGGAGACAACCCAAACCTTATTATTAGACGTTTGTGCAGAATCATACAGGTGCGAGTGGTTCAAGCAGTAAGGAGATTGATGAAAGATAGAGGAATTTAAATGATACCTGGGTGCAACCCACTGAAATGCAGTGTGTGTTGACAGAGAGAGCGAGTTGGATTAATCCCGCCTTGCCAAAATCCCCAATCCATTGTTCTTTTTTTTTAAAACAGCAAGTTCTTCCCCTTTTGTTTTCGAGAACCAAAACATTATAGGTGGCAAATTTTTCCACTTTTCGATTGCATGCCCTAACACCTGTCAAACACTCTTTTTCTTGTTTTTACTACCTGATGTAAAACTTATGCGTGTAATTCAATTAGAACCTTCCCTCAACAAAAATACATGACTAAAAACATTGATTCCAATGTTAATCACAAAAGTAAATTATTTTAATTATTGTTTAAAATTATCATTTAATTTATTCAATTTACCATTTAAGTAATTAGCAGGGTAACAATGAATTATTTAAATTTACTGTTTAAGCTATCAAATTGGATCTAAATCTTATCACTAAAATTAACCCTACTTAATATTATTAATACGCAAGACTTCCTCAAATCATTCAAATTATTAGAATGCTGACAAGATAGATTAATCAAGTTTTGAATAATATTTCGAATTTCACATTCAATTCATTAACTTCGTTCCCCACTATATGGTTTTCATACATAGAATATTTCTCTTCAATAAAATTATTAAATGTCATTAATGATTTTATTTCAACTAAATTTTAATTTCATTACCTTACTAACTAAAAAAAAAAATTATAACTAATAAATATCATATAACCTATACATTTAAACTTACCTTTCTTTTATAAACATAATTGAAGACCACTTAATAATTGAAAAACTAACTCATCAGATATTTCATAAATAAATATATACTAAGCAAATAGAACTCTATTTAGTTTAATATACTAATTCACTAGCTTCATTTTTATTTAATTACAAAATAAAAGTGGTTTCATTCTAACATCGGAATTTACATGATTAGATATATATATATTTTCTGAATCAACTCTTTTCGAGTTTCTAAAAACAAGTAAATTAATTTTTCCCTTGAACATAAAACTGTCATAATCTACAAACTTTTTCCCAACTTAATTATAATCCTACTTACATTATTAACGTCTAACAATTGAAAGTAATCATCTACATATAAATAATCAATTTCCTCTATCCAATCTTCCAAATTATTTATCTATTAAAACAAGTGACTCTCGTAAATATTCTATTACATTTATTTAACAAATCCTCCATCCATTTAAGTATGGGTAACTTTTCCCTTTTAAATATTCCAATTTATTAATCTAGCTTAATCGAATAATCCTCTAGACAGAATCACTCTTTAACACATCTCCCAAAAGATAAATATAACTAATTCAATTCTTTTTCTAAAGATTTCCAAATTCACCATCTACTTATTTCCCATTTATTATCCACAACTATATTATTTTACTCTACTATAGCATATATGCATATATTTTACAGGTAAAACTGTTTTCAACAAAACCAATAAACAAACTTGAAATTCAAAGACGGTCGAAACAAAGGGACACTACATATCTTCTATCTTGATTAAGAAAATAAGAATTGGGTCCACATAGGTTAAATTAATTAAAAAGAGATATTACAATTTTTTTAAAAATTAATTGTAAAAAAAAATTATGAATGGTTGGGATCAAACTTAGTGATTTGTCATTAGTAAAACCAATGATGAATTGATAACACTATGATTTCAAATGTTGACAAAAAAACATACATAATTAATTCCATAAGCACTCTAAATCATCTTCATAGATTGTAAGAAATTATTTCTACTATAAATAATAAATGTTTATTATACTTCCTTAGAAAAATTTTATGTCTTCATTTGCACTTTCCATAATAATCTTCTACTAAAAACTTTTTTATGAACAGTGTTCCAAAAAAAACCCTTAAAAATTTGCAATAAGCGAACATTAAAATTTCAAACTTTATTCATAGTTTGTAACTTTGATTATGTGCAATGCTAATCTAGTGCTTATTAAAAAATTGAGTGGGTACATTTTTATGTTGTCTTACTAATTTATTACACAATCAAAATTTAGATAATGTGTATTTTTTTTGGTTAGTTTTTATTTTATGTATGATTGGGAAAGACATTTATTACTACTATAATATATATAAATATAATTGTGTAATATAAAATTAATATTGAGTCATTTTTTTTACAGTGTTGTACAAGGGAATAAATTACACTTATTTGAATATCTAGGTTAATTAAATAATTAAGGTAACTAAATAAATATATAATTAATTAAAAAATAAAATAAACTAAATGTGATATTTAGTTTGGATCTTGATAGTGGAATATGTTAAAAATGCAAATAAAAATTGGTTTACCAATATGATAAAAAGTAGGACATTGTCTAAATAATCACCTCAACATTTATAAATTTGTACTTATAGAATTGATAGTTGTGCCTATGGAAGTGTATTGGTCCATGTGGACCCAAACTTGTAGTACCTATAAAAAATGAACTAGTTGAAATCTAATATTTAGAGTTCATAAATACATTTATGTCTATAATCTCAATTTTAGAAAATAGTATTCACAAACATCGTTTGGGAACTTTCTAAGTGAGGGTCATGTTCTCCTCGATTAAGCTAAGAAAACTAATTTAATGGCTTTGAAACAACAATTAAAGAAATAATGCAAGCATGCATAATGTATAAGATGATGATGTAATGCTAATGTAATAAGATTCTACTACATTATTTTCATTCTTTTATAAATCCTAGATCCATCTTATAGTCTATATATGAATTAGGGTTATCCCTTAAATATATCACTATATTGTGTGATTTCAAATAAGTTTCCCTTTAGTCAAATCATAATAGCTAGTAAGGGAGGGAAACATGGGCTCAAATTAAGAAATTCAAATTTAAGAGTTTGGGGTTTAGATTTTTTAGTACAGGAGTGGCCTAGGTTAATTCCACACCCAAAGATCTAAATCAAGGTGATGAACAATAAAACCTATAGCTTAGATTATGAATGATTATGGGATAGGCCAAGATAAGGCTATTGCCAATTTCCATGTAAAATACTCCCTCTTGCACACCAGTCAATGCATAAAACATAATCCAATCATCATGGAACCAAAATGCAAGGGAAAATAGTATGGGTGTGGTATTTTTACCATTACATTCTTTTCCCACTTTGAATTGCATGTGAATTACTATGATGATGTATGTCAAAGTAAAATAAGTTGTCAACAAAGAAATTAAATATTTTAAACTCTTAAAGATTATATATATATATATATGGTTGAAATATGTCAAGAAATAAGGCCACCCTATGATGAAATATATGGAAATGAAAAAGACATATAGATAGAAAATGAATATGAGTAAATAAGAATGGGTTAGACAACCTAAAACATTTTATAACTACCCTTGTATCACTAAGACTATCAATTAGAATAAGGGTTTCAACCAATTGAGATGAAAGTTGCCACATAATTCTTCTTTAGCATTTGGATTCTTGGGATTAGCATGAAGAACCAAGTCACCAAGCTAAAAATCTCTCTAAATAATGCCCTTATTATATAAGGTTATTTAAATGTCTTTGATATGCTTGAGGATTATCCAATACATTAACTCTTATTTCATCAATTTGTTCAAGCTCGTGTAGTCTTTATTCTATATATGTAGTATCATCAATGATGCCACAAAGAAAAGTATACAATGAAGGATTCTCTATCTCAAGGAGCATAATGGCCTCAATTGGACATAAACTAATGAATAATTCATGTACCTAATAGGAGTGTGAATAGTAGTATAGTGAGCCCATACAACTACAACAAGATATGTATGTCAATTAGTACTAGATTATTAGCAACTACTTTCCTCAAAATCTTCTCAATAGTTTTATTAGCAACTTTCACTTGATTATTACCCTATGGGCAGTAAGGACAGAGTCTCATTAACATGTTTTTTTTTAATCACTTATTTATTCTTAAATGATGTACCACCATTATTTGTGATGATATTGAATGAAAAACCAATTTTAGAAATAAGACTATCCATGATGAAATTGCAAATATTAGGCATCATAGAAGATTTCAACGGGATGAATTTGACCTACTTGGCGATAAAATATATAGTGGCGATCATAAAAGTGTCTCCATCCAAAGAAGTCAGAGATATATTATTTACCATGCTTATCCCAGGCCATATAGAAAATTTCCACGGAGAGGTAAAAGGATGAAGCTCATGAGTGGGTGCATGTTTTAGATTACTTTGTGTGTAACATGTCACACTTTTGAACAAAATAATGTATTTCACTATTTTACTCCAATAATAACCCATGCATATAATTTTATAAACAAATAACTTAGCACAATCATGGCCGCCACATATGCCCCCTAAGTATTCCTAAAGAGTAATAGGTTTATCATGATAATCAAGGAATATGAGTAATAAATCATTATAACCATGATTATAAAATACCTCCATAACATTCAATTAATTAGAAACTAACTCATGGATGTAGAGGTGGGTATCTTAAGAAAAATTAGGGAGGAATTTCCTTAAATCAAGATAATCATAAATATCACAGAGCTATTCCTTACTAGTCAATATAGTAAAAAGCAATAGAAAAGAGTCATCTATGGAAAGTTGGCATAATTTATGAATAAGTAATGTTAAGGGAGGACTATCATCATTCATACTCATAAGCGAGGTAGCACCAACTATAATAAATGAGAAAATAATCAAGTAATTACAAAGCCAACTAAGATATTGTGTAAGTCTAGGACCTTTGGTCTTATAATTGTTGGTACTATGTCTAGCCACCAGTTATGAATCACCATGTATGTCAATAAAATAAAATTTTAAAGATATCATTTCATGTAATCCCACAAATAATGCTTTAAAATTGGCTATAGTACTAGTACATGGAAACTTCAACTAAAAAAGATGAAGGAATCAACTCCCCTAAGGGTAGTTTCAATACCACACACACCCTTAAAGTAGTCATACATGTAGAATTATCAAAGAACATAGTCCAAGGGGATAAAGGATCAATGTGTAGTATGTTCTCATTTGGAAAATATGTATCAATAGGTACACTTGAGTAGGACAAGGTGTTGTGGCTAATCAATCAAATACCAATTTTCCTTTGATAGATTTTTGAGAAATAAACTAATACTAAACTCTATGAATAATATTACTCACCATGCTACATGACCTAAAAGATTAGCCTTAGAAATAATATATTTCAAAGAGACTTATTTTAGTATCACATGTATTTCAATGTGTAACATATAGTGCCTCAACCTCTATGAAGAAAAGAGCATGTAATGCCCAAAATTTTAACCAAAATACAATTAAGGACAAAACACAAATTTCAAATTTCGATTACAACACATGGCTAACTCACACAATTTTGTTTCCAAAGCACACAATTCATAAAAAACATAACGACATTTGTCCAAATATCATTATTAATTCAAAGTAATAAAAAAAGAACAAACTAGGGGCTAGACCTAATTCCTCGGGGGCTCGTCTCTGACGACCTTGCCTACGTATATAATTCACAAAGGAGCCATAGTTTGACAACTTCAAATCGAATTAACTCATATTTAGTTAGTCAAAAATAGGGTAAAATCAGTTCAAGTGATATCTTGACATATAACTTTCAACCATAAACCATTAACAACATCCCCCACTAACTCATAAAAAAATAATTTGATACTTTTACCCTTTATCTCAATCACTAACTAACCTTGAATGTTACACCAAGCTACACAACATAGTTCTTAGTATACATTCAACAATTATTCCTTTAACAATATTAAATATTAGAAATAATACATAATTAGAAAGAAGGATGGATAAAAATCTATCCATATTATTAATAAGTTTAGTCAATATATAGGACATCTAAAAATCAAAGTGTCTCTTAACACTACCATGTACTAATTAATAATGCAAGAAGTAATGTCCTAATCTTCTCAACCAAGATCATGACACTCTTAACATGATGATAATATTGTTCAATAATGATAATAGAACAACTCACATGTACGATGATACCACATTGTTAAACTCAACCCACAAACAATATGTATTGAACAATCTACTATTAAATACCATTCTTTATCAAACATATGCTAGCTATATTGTTATGCTCCTTATGAGTACTACCAACTGGTTTTAATTACTATGCCAATGTTTCTAGGGGCCTTAGTCCGTAACATTTTGATATCCCAACAAAATATTGTCCTAATACTCTAACAACATGATGCCACCATAGGATGATATCCTAATACAAAATAGAGAATATAAACCACAATATTTAGGGAAGTATAATAATCCTCTAAGTGATCTCAAGTTCACAGTTAGTTTAGTATTTGAACGATTAATTTTGCCATTAATTTCCAACCAAGAATTCAGTTATACAACCTTCAAAATAATAAGGTATCAAAATAGTCATGATAAAGTGTCAAAATATGACCAACACAAAGTATGCAAAAGAGTGCACAAATAACAGACCGAGCTTATCAATAGCTCTACTTAGAATCCCTCAGCTTGACATATCAAATTTAGATAATAATTGCCATGATAAGATTTTCATCAGATTGGTTTATATAAAAAAAATCAAGAGTCATATCCCTTAGATACCACTTATTAGCTCACTAATCAATTAGCAAGTATTCATTCACAAAAGAGGACACATCAATAAACCCAGTTTATTCATCATACAACAGTCCTTCATGGAGACTTTAATTTATGTAATAAATAGTAGCAGTGAATAATAAATAGTGTTAACTTAGGAGACTAAATTGCCAATATGTATGACATCAACTATTTTCTAATAGCACCCTTGGTATTTAGATCGAGACTTATGAATGTTATTATATTAAGATTCTTAATATCTTGCATAATGCTAGTATTAATATTCTTGTAGTATTAATATTGCTATGACCTCCCATACTTGCTACCATATAGACAAGAATATTTTCATTATCATTATCGATATCAATACCCTCTTCATGTTCATATCACCTCTTATGAATATTACTATTACTTACAATACTAATATTTATAATATTTTCACACTTGTTAATATTATCCTCTCTAACTTAACACTAGAACTAGACTATATATATATATTCTTTATTTGTTATCTATATTATAGCTTCTCTTGACTTTAACATTATTATTTATTAACAAGTGCTATAATAACAACTGGACCCCGTTGAGGTTCAATGGGATACTATTTTGAATATTGTTTTGAAATGGCGTTGGGCGGGAGTCGTTCTGATGACAATCAATGGGATACTTTTTTGAATGGTGATGTTGCGTGGGAGGCCGTGGCTTTGCAAGGGTTAGACGGTCTACCCTCTACTCCTTCTGTAGTTTTTCCTCCTGCTCCAGTTGTTGGTGGCTTCCCTTCTTTGGGCCGGATGAAGTCCTTTTATGAGGTTGTTTCAAAGGTTGGTGCTCGGTCTCCTACTTTGGCTCAAGTTTGGCCTTTGCCCTATGCTTGTGCTTCCCCTGTTGTGGTTTGTGGACCTGAGATTGCTGAAAATGAGGATTAATATTTGAAACAAGGTGTGTTCTACAGGTTTAATGGCTTGTGGCCCTCCCTTCTTGATCTCCATGACTGGGTTTCCATCTCTTGGAAGCCTATTGTCTCTGGGCAGATTGAGCTCTATCACGGTACAAGGGGGTTCTTCTTAGCAACCTTCACCTCCTTCACGTAGCGAGACAATATGTTGGACAAGGAGTGGATGTGGGGTATTCATTCATTGTCCATCAGGCCTTGGTCTCGCTCTTTCAATCCTCTTACAGAGCTGCTGAATACCAAAGTTGTTTGGGTCCAACTGCCAAATCTCCCTCTCTAGTTTTGGGAAGAATCATGTTATGAAGCTATTGGCAACGCCATTGGATGCTTTTTGATGGTGGACTCTATGACTCAGGAGCTTGGGTATACTACGGTAGCTCATATTTTAGTTGATTTGGACATCTCCAAACCATTCCATGGTGATGTGGTTTTATTGGTGGAGGATAGACCTTAGATGCAGCTCCTGGACTATGAGGGCCTCCCTTTTTGGTGCAAGAGATATTTCTCCATTGGTCATTTGGCCTCTGGTTGCCCTCATGCCCACCGCAAGGGCGTTGCTACATGGTGGAAGGATGCTCTCATGGATCATCTCACGATGGGCTCTCCTCCTTCGAATGGTTCATTCGAGGAGGAAGACCATGTTGTTTCATCCAAGGAGTCTGTGTCTTGCTAGGCTCCTCTTCTAGCTATCCCTTTCGTGGAATCTTTGTTGCCTTAAATTGTTATCAAATGTGTTTAGGTAGAGCCTACCCAACCCTCACTAAATGCCTTTGTTGGTCTTTTGATTGCTCTTGTCTCCTCGTCTATTCTGCTGACTCTCTTGCTGTGTGGTGGCTCATTACCCATGGTGGCTGTTGTGGATCTACTCCTCTCGCCTCTCTCAATGGACTTCAATTTCGAGTCTTCCTGGTTTGTTGTGTTGAGAAAGAAGAAGGGACTCCCAAGATTTGTCGCTACTTCGTGACCTAGGATTAAGGGAGTAAGATTAGTCTCCTCAGGTTCTGGGGTTGTCTAGTCCTCGTCTGTTGTTTGACAACTGTCTATTAGCTATTTCTGTGTGTGGCTTGTCTTCTTTTCCTAGTTCATTTATGGTTTGAACTAGCTTCTTTTTGGCCCTAAGAGCTTTCCGTATAAAGGTTACAACACCTTGTAAATGATGCTTATTTAATCAAAAACATTATTATTTATTAATATTAATATTTCTTGTAATTTTATCGTCGATACATATTAATATTGCTAAACGCTTTTATCATTAATTTTACTGCTTATTTTTTATATTTATATCTACTCTTAATAGTGGCCCCAACCTTAATAATGATAGTAATATTATTATTACCAATGTAGATAGTACAACTGATATTATTGTTATTGTCAATGTGCAATGTTATTGTGAGACTTGTAGACAATATCTCAACCTACTGATTTTTCCTATAGCAATAAGATTGGTAATTATTATTCAATGTGAGCAGACTATTAGATGGTGTTTTCCTTGAGGCAGGAAAAATCAAAAGGTACATAAAGGGTTCCATACAAATTGTATTCGTTAATAATAACAAGTGACGCAAGCGTCGAGTTCCTGCCGAGAGGTAAAAAGCATCTAGCTATGAGTTAGAAAAAGTAATTAGATAGGAGATAGGAATATAAATGTATTAAATTTAGCTAGGAAAGTTTGAAATAATTTGTAATGGTGCATTAATGTGTGGAATGTTTAGGGTCCATGGGCAACATGGTCCATAGAGACATGTGAATAGTTGACATGTGTCGATGGATGCATGCAAAATTGCATTTATGGGTACCTTGTATACGTGGACTTTTTTATAGATATACCAATGAATACTTGTATTTTTACATGTCTATGTATACATTTGCAACAAGAAACATCCTTTATGATCTTATTCAGGAAGCAAAAATGTATTATTATATTGTTTAAATTATTAAATGCAAATAATCTCAAACGTTTGTAACAATGCTTGAGCCATCTATGTATACATGCATGCATGTATACATGTATCCACGTGCACATAATGCATAGAAGAGTGAAAAGCATCCTCGGCATCTGAACGAGTCTCAAAGCACGATGAGACTCAACTTGCATTTGCAGTATTAAATGAAAGAAAACAGGAGAAATAAACTACTTATGACCAATGCACAATTTTTATTTTATTTTTAATAAACCTTTTGCCCCATAAATTCATTAGTCATTTCAATTCCAACAAAGTTTTGATGTAGGAATATTTCTAAAGCATCAAATATCATTTGCAAGAATTTACAAAAACATGTGCCTAGGCACTAAAAAAAATGCATTCTTTACATGACCCATACATTTTATCATAAGAAGAAAATAATGTACTCTACAACATTTTATAAGAATGACATTTGAAAGTAATTTCTAGGCCATTCGTGTTTGCAATTTTTGGAAATCAATCTCTACTAAACTTTAAAAATAAATCCAAAGAAAAAAGATGTCATCCATGTCCCCGCATTATTGCATATAGATACATATTTATATGCATGTCCAAACAAAGTTTACCATACCTCTTTTTTTGCTTCTATGTCTATTTGTAAATAAAATTATGTTTAGTGTAATGTTCTAAAACACATGTTACATTAATTAATACAACTGAGTTATTTTACTTTATCATATCACAATATGCAAGTGCTAGTAGAAACACTAGTGTTAGGTGGAACATTGATAGGGGTAGCTCATTTGAGTGTAAACTTTTCTAAGATCAATCAATCTTTTTTTTAATGTAGTATGAAGGTTACTTCTATATAAAGCTATTAATTTTATTATAAATAAGATTTTAATCTTGTTTATGTAATACAAAAACATATTTTTGTGTATAGAACAATGTAATTATATTACAATAAATTCTTAGATGAATCACTAGAAAGCTATTGATTTTATTATAAATAAGATTTTAATCTTGTTTATGTAATACGAATAAATATTTTTGTGTATATATATTAAACAAAAAATAATTTGCAAAGATATAAAGAACCTTATTACCTAAGATAAAATGTAGCTACAGTAAAATAATTCACATGTTTATAGCACTTTGCATTCAAAATAAAATGTAATAATTTGACTTATTAAAATGTAATAAGTCAAATAAATATTACAATAAATTCTTAGATGAATCACTAGAAAGCTATTGATTTTATTATAAATAAGATTTTAATCTTGTTTATGTAATATGAATAAATATTTTTGTGAATATATATTAAACAAAAAATAATTTGTGCAAAGATATAAAGAACCTTATTACCTAAGATAAAATGTAGCTACACTAAAATAATTCACATGTTTATAGCACTTTGCATGCAAATTATTGAGAGAGAAACATTTGTAACAATGCTTGAGGCATCTATGTATACATGTATGCATGTATACATGTATCGACGTGCACATAATGCATACAAGAGTGAAAAGCATCCTTGACATCTGAACGAGTCTCAAAGCACGATGAGACTCAACTTGCATTTGCAGTATTAAATGAAAGAAAACATGAGAAATAAACTACTTAATATTACCAATGCATATATCGAAGGAAAGCATAAAAATATGGATCCATGTAAACATTTATGCATAAAAAAAACATTTATGATTGAAACAAAACAATAATACATTAGTGTTTTTTGAAGAAGTACTGTATAAAGGATATCTAATGATGCATTTGAATGCATGGATACATGTAAATATTTGTGAAATCTGATCATACATTTTAGCCTTCGGGGAACTATCATACGTGCTTTTAGGGATCTGTAATAAACAGGATTTAGAAAAGACGTTTTGAAAAGAACTCTTGAATACAACTCTATGTTAACAATGAGACTCAATTTGCATTTGCAGTATTAAATGAAAGAAAATAGGAAAAATTAACTATTTATTAGCAATGCATATATCGAAGGAATGCACAAATATATGGATCAATGCAAACATTTATGCATGCATCGATGTGTATATGTGCCCATGTAATTTGGTATGTAAACAAGAATCTATAGATGCCTGTGTGCATA
This sequence comes from Sequoia sempervirens, assembly GCA_007258455.2. Classification (NCBI taxonomy): domain Eukaryota; kingdom Viridiplantae; phylum Streptophyta; class Pinopsida; order Cupressales; family Cupressaceae; genus Sequoia; species Sequoia sempervirens. Next base: position 8,593 of record VDFB02271451.1, on the reverse strand, counting down.
AAGTTAGAAATGTCAGAAACAATTTTCATTTGAAAGATTTACAAAAAACATTTATGATTGAAATAAAAGAATAATACATTATTGTTTTCTGAACAAGTGTATAAAGGATATCTAATGATGTATTTGAATGCATGGATACATGTTAACAATGAGGCTCAACTTGCATTTGCAATATTAAATGAAAGAAAACAGGAAAAATTAACTATTTATCAACAATGCATATATCGAAGGAATGCATAAATATATGGATCAATGCAAACATTTATGCATGCATCGATGTGTACATGTGCCCATGTAATTTGGTATGTAAACAAGAATCTATATATGCTTGTGTGCATAAAGTTAGAAATATCAGAAACAATTTGCATTTGAAAGATATATAAAAAACATTTATGATCGAAACAAAAGAATAATACATTATTGTTTTTTGAACAAGTGTATAAAGGATATCTAATGATGCATTTGAATGCATGGATACATGTAAATATTTGTTAAATCTGATTACACATTTTAGCCTTTAAGAAACTGTCATACGCGCTTTTAGGGATTTGTAATAAACAGGATTTAGAAAAGACGTTTTGAAAAGAACTCTTGAATACAACTCTATGTTATGATAGTTATTTTCGAAGCCCTCAGTGTTTAATTGCATAACCTTGATATTTTCTTCATCTTTTTCTTTGTTTGGTATGGTGTGAATTTTGTTGTGATGGATGAAGGTATATTTGAGGTATAGATAGATAAAGATATGTGAGGGTGAAAAAGAATAATGAGTTATGCGAGTGCAACAAAGAGAGGGAATTGAGAGAATGATGAGATGCAAGTAAGTTATATGAATAAGTTATGAAAAGTATTTGATATGGGAGGCAAGGATATGCGAGAGTGGATATGAGAATGAATAGAATGTAAATGGTATGAATTTATCATTTTTGAGTTATACGCTTAAAATTAAATGCAAGAAATAAAAATTTGAATGAGTGAGCTGGATTGAATGAAAAAAGGAATGCAACACATTGGTGTGATGCAAGGAAAGCATATAAATGGATTTTGAAATGTATTTGATTTGAGAAGAAAGGACGTGCAAGGGTGGAAATGGAAATGAATGGAATCGATAGGGTATGAAGTGATCATTTCTTCCAACAAAGGGTGGAAGAATGTCTAGTTTGTTATTGGTTATGCTTTTTAAAATCATCATAGGGCTGAGTGTCTCCATACAAACACAGAAAAAAGACTCATGTCCCATTTCTCACTCTCCTTCATACTGAACAAGGTGCTAAGATCCTTGAGCTTCCTTGAAATGCAACAAGAGAAGAATAGATATAAAAATATAATGATATTTAAGGATAAAAGAGTCAAAACAAAAGACAAAGTGGAAGTTGTTATGCATATACTATGAAAACAATAAATATGGAAGATCATGAAACCGAAAAAATGCAAATGCTGATGCGTTAGAGAACAATAAATGCATGGACAAAGAAATACGTAGAGCTATTCACAGATATATGCATGGATGCATCGACAGACACATGTATACACAAAAAATAGAACTACATGGACAAATGGAGAAATGAATACATGTATACATGGATGCATGCATATTTGCATATAGATACAAATGCATATGTTACATGGAAGGATGTATTCATATACACATGCAAATATGGATGAAGGCATATATGCATATATGCATGTATGGACAATATGCATGAATGTATGTCAACATATAACTTTTATTATTTTATATTGGAAAATTAGCATTTATCTATTTCTATTTATCAGAATAGCTTTATAAATCATTATTGTTATAGAAAATTAGTGAAATGCGATCGCATAGATTGATTAAATAAATTTAAGCAAAGGCATAGTTTATAAAACTGGCGAGTAGAGGTACGTAATCCATGAGTGCAAATTAAATGCATTGAAATATCATGAAAATGTGAACACATAGAGAGGTCAAAATAATTGAAGCAAATGCATTAAATGACATATGGCTGGTGGGGAAGGTGCTGGAATGGCTTGGTGGCCATGGGTGGCCAGCATACTTTGGCCATTTAATATAGATTTAAGCTAGTTGCAATGCATCGTAGCTGCTTTGTGGACGCTGTATTATGTTGTACATGCTTGTGTTCTAAGGAAGAGTGTTGTATATGCATGCACAAATGCATATGTGCATGTTGTACATGCACACATGTATAGATGGATGCATAGACACATGTATGCAGACAAAGATAGATATGTTACAGAGAGGTGTGCAGATACATAGATGTGTAGAAATATGCATATATGCATCTACAGATGGATAGAGACGAAGACATATACATGGGTGCATGAGTCCATACATGCATATATACATGTATCCATGCAAGATATCGATAGATGTATATATACATGGATGTGTGCATGCAATTCATAGGTGCATATATGCATAAATCGATGTATACATGTAGCCATAGATACATCCATACATATATAGACAGATGCATGGAGAGATGGTGAGATATATGCATAAATCGATATATGCATGATTGCATCTATGGATACATAGATACATAATGGGATGAAGAAAAAGACACATTTATATATGCATATACGAAACCATTTAAAATTGAAATATGTTTAGCATATTGTAATCAATGTGTATTTAGACTGAACATCTTGATACTGGCATGTTAACTGTGTCATTGTTATCGAGTTTCTAGTGCTCATTTACCCTTGTAATAATGCATATGTAATTAATTAGGTAGCTGCTAATTAGTCTTTAAATACATAACAATTAAAAGAAAGAAATAATGATAATTATCGTTGTGCACATTTCAGCTATTAATCAAAGCCAATTAACAAAGTAGCAATGGAAAACCATGTGCATGTTAATATGTTAGAGAGCATGTATTTGTGCATAAGTGTATAAGGATGCCATGAGTTGTGATTTCTACTTGCATGTAGTTGTATTAAACAATTAATAGTAAGTATAGAATGACCCCATCGGGTTGGAAACTGAATATTTATGTGGCTTTTAGATGATACCAGGTTTGGAGCCATGAGACTTGTTAGATGCTAAAATCTCACAGTAATCATAGCATATCAGCTAATAGGACCACTTGACATTTGACTCATGTCAATCTAGTGAGTTCCATATTTCTCATTTACCCTTGTTTCATCTGATATGTAACTAATTAGGTAGCTGCTAACTAGTGTTTAAATACACAGAAATAAAAAGAAAGAAATAAATACAATTATGCTTTTGTACATATTAGCTGTTAATGAAAGTGAAATAACAAAGTAGCAGTAGAAAACCATGTGCATGTTAATATGTTGGAGAGCATGGATGTGTGCATCACTGTATAATTATCTAGAAAGCCCTCTATTTGACTGCGTAACCGTGGTATTTTGTTCATATCTTTCTTTGTTCTGTATGGTGCAAATGTTGTCGTGATACATGGTATACATGTAGGCATGCATAGAATCCATATATCCATACATACATGTATTCATGCATAGTATTCAAAGATGCATATATGCATATACCAATGTCTACATGTATCGATAGAAACATCTATACATATACTGATAGGTGCATGTATACATAGTCACATATATACATGAATCAATATATGGATGGTTGTATCTGAGGATACATAGATAGACAATGACATGTAGTAAAAGAGACATGGATGTATGCATGGAAGGAACCATATGAGATTGAAATGTTTTTAGCAAATTTTAATCAATGAGTATTTAGTCTGGACACATTCACATTGGCATGTTAACTTTGTCATTTTCTTCTAGCTTGTAGCTCTCATCGACACTTGTATCATTTGATATCTAATTAATTAGTTAGTTGCTAACCAGTGTACAGATCCATAAGAATTAAAGGAAAGAAATAATTATAATTATTGTTCTGCAGATTTCACTTATTAATCAAAGCCAATTAACAAAGCAGCAGTGGAAAACCATGTACATGTTAATATGTTAGACAGTATGTATTTGTGCATAGATGCATAAGGATGGCATGAGCTGTGATTTCTACTTGATATGGGAGGAAAGGATATGGAAACCTAAATTTGAAAATGAATGGAATGGGAATGGTATGAATTTAACAATTTTCAGCTGTACGTAGAAAATTAAATGCAAGATATAAAAATATGAATGGGGCAGGTGGATGTAAAGAAGAAAGGAATGGAAGGCATTGGTGTGATACAAGGAAAGGATATAAGTAGATACAAGGAAAGGATATAAGTAGATTATGAAATGTATTTGAAACGGGAAGAAAAGATATTGAAGCCTAGAAATGCAAATGAATGGAATGTATACTTTAGTGTAATTCTGTTATTGCAATGGTGGCATAAGCTCTTTAAGAGAAATCAATGGAATAGATGCCATATTTGCTTAAGCGTCTGAAGAAGTGTAAATAGGCCATGGAAACTTGTCAATACTAAGCCAAAAAACAACACAGACCTGTGCTAGCACTGTTAAGTTATGATAAAAACAATTTCTAGCTACTGTTTAATGCTAGACCGGCTGTCACTTAATAGTGAAAGCCAGATAAATATTGATTTTCTAACTAGATGGGGTCATTTCATTTCCATTTGCATAAGTTTATTTTGTACCATTATGTAGCACTTACTATTACTTGTGCAATCAAGCCACATGCAAGTAGAATTCATAACTCATGGCATTTAGATACACTCAAGGAGAAATACAAACCAAGGTTGTTGGCATCCTAATAAGAAAGATGATGAGATACATCCAATTAATGTATGCCACAACATCTTATTCAATGAAGATGATTTGGATAGGGACGTTACAAATGAGAATCCTTATTGGTGTGTGAGTAATCCTCTTTTTCAAGACTTCTCAAGGAAATTGCATGCCAATACTATCAGTGAACAGGTGGAATCAAATTTATTAATTGACTTTGATTGATGGGTCAAATGTGCACAAGGATAGTTATAATTATTTCTTTGTTTTAATTATTATGTATGTAAATACTATTTAGCAGTCACCTAATTAATTAGATATGAAATGATAGAAGGGAAAAGAAGATTAATTAATTAAGATAATTTGATTCATTAATTACTAAGGTGAATTATCATGTAAAAGTACATAAATTAGAGGTTTGGAAAAATTCCTCTTTCCTTTATGCTTTAATGACAACGAGAAAGTTGAAAGCAATTGTGGAGTTTAGGCTTATATCTGTAAATTGCATTTGCCTGATAGTTTGTAAAGCCTTCTCAACACATTGTCCACATATTGTTCCAAAGGTCCCATTATAGCACATGCTAACAACACAGTGGCTCTAAAGCTTGCACTATGGAACAGTTCTGCAGTAATTGAAGATATGTAATCTTTAGAGGACTCATAAGCACCAAGTTATTGGTAAGCTCCCATATTGTACACTGGACAAAAGACAATTGTTCATCCGAGGAACCAGTCTATGAAGATTAGTGTAGGCTAAGCACTGTGAAACCCAATCTGCCTATGGACTCTAAAATGAAAGAAAATTGACGAAAATAACTATTTATTGCCTGAAGTAACTTGTCTACAAGTGTCCTTTTTGGAACCATGACAACCTTTTCCCTGTCACTGTAAACTCTTTCCTAGAAAAGACATATAGACACACACACACAGACACATATATATATATGTATACATATGCACAGATACATCCATGTAGACACACATAAATGCATGTATGGACATAAACATATATGCATGCATGCATATACACATAGATGCATCTATACACACATACATATATGCATAAATACATATATGCATAGATATATCCAGAGACATATGCATACATACATACATGCATCTACAAATATTTACATAGATATGCACATAGATAGATGCATATGTACATAGAGACATGCATGCATACATAGATACATGCACCGACACATCATGCACAAAGTGATAGTGATAGTCCAACTAAAGCACTATGAAACACAGCTTCATTATGCACTTTAATGGAAGGAAACTGTGGAAAATAACAAATTATCACCTTGAGTAACTTGTTTCTGGGTCTTGACTCTGCAACTATAACATATCCTGCTCAGAAACTACAAACTCTTCCTCAGAACACGGGCTTATAGAACACAAAAACAACATACGCAAAGTAATAGAGATGCATAGCAAATGGCTTAAGTCTATATTAAATGACCAAAGTACCCTAGCCACACGTGGCCACCAAGCCATTCCAGCGCCTTCACCTCCAGCTAGATGCCATTTAATGCATTTAATTTGCATTCATGCATTATGTACATCTACTCGCCAGTTTAATAAACTATGCCTTTGCTTAAATTTATTTAATCAATCTATGCGCTCACATTTTCCTGATATTTTAATGCATTTAATCTGCATTCATGGATTATGTACTTCTAGCTGCCAGTTTTAAAACTATGCCTTTGCTTAAATTTATTTAGTCAATCTATGCGTTCGCATTTTCCCAAATTTTCAAAACAAAAGTTATTTATAAAGCTACTCAGACGAATAGAAAAATAGATAAATGCTAATTTTCCAATATAAAAAATAGCTCTCCAAATTCAAACTATACAAAAAAATAAGTAATATGTTAAATGCCGAGATGTGATTGCCCGATGCTGCCAGTTAAAAGCATTCCAAGCGAATGCATAAGTATTCCTCCCTTGACGCTAGGAACCAATAAAATTCAGACTATACAAAACAGTTTATCCAAGTGAGTGCTATTAGGTTTGTTATCTTTATTTTCATACGCAAATTAAAAATGGGTTCATAGGAAACAACTATAAACTGATGAAAACCAACTACAAGCTATCCACTTGCTCAAACCAGCATAGCAGCTAGATGGCTCAACAAATTTTGTGGCCTAAACTAGAGATGTTTTGTAGAACAGTTTTTTTTGGTACTATTTTAGGCATCAAGCAAAATGAAACATTATGTATCATTGTCAAAGCAAATAGAAAGTCGAAGGAAGAGCTTTAGTCTTCAAATGCTTGGAAAACTTCCCAGTCAAATAGTAGACCATGAGCATTTCACACATACCAATCAACTCTATGATTTTAAAGATTGAATATATGCATATTTTAAGCCATTTGTTATCTATTCTTTGTATATGTCTAAACTATTTTTGAATTCACTTGCAAGCTGCAATGATTGTGAAGCATTGTGTGTTCAAATGATTTAAAATAAAGTTACACGAACATATGCAATATGTTAATTGTTCTTGCTCTTTTCGAGATTTAGATAGTTTGTTTCTTTTGCAAGAAGATTGAGCTAGCTCGTGTATTTGTTGAACATCAAGGCTGATGAATATTTAGACAGCATATGGTCAATCATTCAGATTTTAGTCAGTGCTTGCATCATAATTATTTTATTTAGTCTTCATATTGCTTATGTATTTTGCATTGGGAGGTCATAAATGTTTACAGAGGTTGCAAAAGGTGAGTTGCATGATTCAATTTTAAACTCCTTTGACTTTAATGCATTTTCTTTGATGGTAGGATATGGAGATTCTTTTTTTATTGAGAGTTCGCAACAATATGACAAATCTTTTTGATATCCTATGTTTAGCACATTGCAACAGCAAATAGATACAAAGACTGTGCGAGCCTTCTTTTAGAGTTTGGAGCAGAAGTAAACAACATAGGTACCCTTGAATACTTGTTTGAGTTCTCATTCTACAAGAGCATTGTAGAGTTCTAAATGTTGTTTTCAGTTGCTTGTTATTCAGTATGCTGTAAAAGTGGGGTAAAAAAATTGAAAAATCATGATCAATTAGAAAGCTCGACAATCCGTTGTTTTTTTGTTTTCTAAATTCCTGATTGTTTTATTTAACAAAATAAAGTTCTTGACCAGATTCTGCTAAACTAAAACAGATGGAGGAGGAAGTGTGTCTTTGTCAGAAGCAGTTCTTGGGTGATATGAATTGATAGCAAAATTACTATGTGAAAAAGGAACAAATTTCAAGTCTGGTGATGTTGTCAGTTTCATATTGAGTGCTACACAAAAGGGTGATTTGGAAATGGTCGGAGATTTGCAAAGATATGGAGCAGATATAAATGCAACAAATGGGGAGGGATGTACAGCTCTTCATCTTGCCACTAGTGAGGGATCCACAGATGTGGTCAAATATCTTGAACAAGCAAAAGAAAATACAAGACAACATATATCCATTGAGCATATAGACTCATCAATTAATTTTGGACTTTAGCTAAGAAGCAATTACGAGATACTCTTTTTGCATTATTGTACATGTATTTTGCAAAAGTAATATGATAAAAAATTAATGTTCATAAAATCTTTTTCACAGATTATTGGAGTTTAAACTGTTACTTTTTTATGATACATGTCATTGTATTTCATAGCTTATGTTTCCTATGCATTCCTTGTTTCCAATTCCTGGACCTTGTCTATATTTCCACATTGTGAATATATGTCTACCATAGCATTTTGAACTGTTATATCTACCTATAAGCCAATACATAGCTGCTGGGGATAAATAAGTGTGGGAAATATTATAGAGACAAACTTATTTGAAGTGCCTTAAATTCATTGTCATCTTAGAAATAGATTTTTACTTTTTTGTGATATCTACCGGTAGCAGGGGAGCAAT
>VDFB02271450.1:0-52121 GCA_007258455.2 Sequoia sempervirens | reverse complement strand
TGCATCTTTCGACGATGATTCAGAACTTTCATTCGATTGCTGCTCCGACTGCATCTTTTGACGATGCTTCAAAACTTTCATTTGGTTGCTGCTCCGACTGCATCTTTTGACGATGCTCCATAACTTTCATTCAGTTGCTGCTCTGGCTGCATCTTTCGACGATGCTCCAGAACTTTCATTCGGTTGATGCTCCAACTGCATCTTTCAACGATGCTCCGAAACTTTCATTTGGTTACCATTCTGACTGCATCTTTTGATGATGCTTTGAAACTTATCCACTTTCTTTGTTTCGAATGCATGCCTTCCGCGTGCTCCAGAACTTATCCCTTTTTCATTCCGCCACTTCCTTTTCTAAAAATTTCAAATCTTCCCCGATGCTTTGATTATCATACATTGGTACACACACCTTTTTCTTTAAAGTTTTTCTTTTTCCATTATAAATAAAATCCGCCATAATAGCTTGTCTTCATTAATGACTTCATCATCCATAAGCTTCCTCATTCATGTCATAATAACTAAACCGTCACCTCAACCAATACCATTGCATCACCCTGTCAAATTGCTAAAGGTATGAGATCTTCAAGCGATCATAGAATGTAAGTAAGTACAAATTTTTTCTTTAAATATTTAGTTATTTTTGAATAAAATATAATTGATTGGCATGAGTTTCCTTTCCCAATTTAGTAAATTGAGTCACTTGGTGATTGATTGCTAAGTACGCTACTCTTTTTGCGTCCCTTAATGCAAATTGACATTATTACACAGCAAGCTCCGAGCAAAAGTAGAGTAAATAATTATAGTTTGATCATATTTTCAAAAATATAAGTGCACAAGTTTCTGGCATTATTGAAATTTTTAGCAGGGTGGTAGAGACAAGACAAAAATGGGTGGTACAAAGAAGAAATCCAAGCTGGATTTTGCAGAAAAATTGCTGGGGTTAAGTAACATTTTTGAGCTGTTTGAGGAAGTCGGTTGGTTGGATTTTATCAAAAAGTTTGAAGGGTATAATGAAAAGCTGGTGAATGCATTTGCGGAAAATTACTCTAATGGTCAGGTGACACTACATGGGAAGCGTTTTAAGGTGAGTTCAAAAATTATCTCTTCTCTTTCAGGGTTAGAAAATTCTGGCATTAGAATATCAGAAACAACACAAATAACATATCATAAATTGTTAGAATTGTTTCTTAGACAAGGGGACCCTCAACCCATAATAGTTATCAGTACTAGGGGACAAAATAAGGGGTTTTAACGAGCTTCTATATTAGAACCCTAGGGCACTGCAGTTGCATGGATTATTAAGTATTTTACTTGTGAAGGTCAACTTACTACTGTTGTAGGACCTGCATTCCGCATGTTAATACATTTGCAGCATGGGAAGGAAAACCGTGCTCTTAGGGTTAATTTGCCTCACTTCTTGAATAATTCTATTAATTCTTCGATAGAAAGATATAAAAATGGTTCAGGGCCATTAAAGCATCATGGGTTAATTCAATTAATTTGCAATTATCATTTCCATAATAAACCTAGAAGCAAATGGGAAATTTTTTTGGGGAAGTTTGAAAAGTCTACACTAGGAAGGAAATTAGAACTAGGAGAATCTTCAAAATAGGTTGCTTCACCTTTCAGAGCAACTTCCCTTGAAGACCCTAAGGCTCCTGAAACCCAAATTCCCACCATTCTTGGTGAGGAAGTGCCAGAATTTAAAAATGAGGAGTTTGAAACTCCAGGCCAGTTAGAAGATGTGGAGATAATAAATCCAAATGTCGATACTAATCCTGTTAAGAAGAGGAAACAAAGGACCGTTCTTCCTTGTCAAAATGCTCCAACAATTTTAACTTATCAGGATACTCCTCCTTTAAGGTGAAGCAAAAGATTATCCTCTGAATCTATAGGAACCCCAGTGCAGAGTGGAGGGAATAGATCAAAATCCAAGAAGCAAAAGAAACCCTTGGAAACTGAGGAGCAGATTCACCAATCCTCAGAGAAAGAAATTTTTGTTGAAGAATTACATTCTCATTTAGTGTCTGAAGAAGAATCCCTAGACCAAGAAAAATAGAAAACAGGAAGGGGAAAATCTCCACTTCCTATGGAGGTTGATGATAGTGTGTTAGGAAATTTGTCTCCAGTTATCAATAAAGTTGTTGAAATGGTTGAAACTGAAAATATTAATGCAAAATTGGAAAATTTGAAATTAGAAATTGAAGAGCTAAGAAGTCAGTTGCACCAAAATAAGGAATATATGGGATCGCAACAAGAAGAAATAATGGTATACAAGACTGTAATAAGCAAAAGGGATCAGGAAATTCAGGATTTAATATTGGAAATACAGGGAAAAGATACATCTATTAGTGAGTTGCAAATACAAATTCAGAGTTGTAATTAGGAAAATAGGGTACACAAAGATGGTTTAAATAAAGAAATTCAAGATTTAAAAGAAAATTTTATGCTTATGTTTTCAGCCTTTGAGGAAGAGAAGAAAAGACAAAAAGAAGAATTAAATGCTTCTCTTAGTAGAATTATGGAGTTAGAGCAAGATTTGCAGGAAAGCACAAGTAAACCAATGATGGAATCCAAAGAAGTTCAAACCGAACCAACGGTAACTGAATGGTTCCAAATTCAGATTCCTCCATTATTAATGAAATGGATGGAACGGTGCTATTTCCTAAGGAATGCACAGATTGAAAATAACAGATTAAAAATGGAAATGGTGTTGCTAAGAGAAGAATTTCATAAAGCCTATAGGGAGAAACAAGATGCATGTCAGATAGCAAAATTTCTTTTATCTTGTAGAAGACCATCAAGATTGTATTCAATGTTTTTAAATGAACAATGTTTTAGATGGAAATTGCTTAGAATTTATAATGACCAACCTCATGAACCTAATTACAAAAAATTTGTTAAGATATTTGCAGACTCAAAACCTGAAGAGCAAGACATGCTCTGTGAATTGTTTACTCATGATCTTCTATTAGAAAAGCATACTAATTTCTTTGTTAATCTTTTTATGGGAGAAGTGAAATTAAGATATGTACTATCTACTATGCGGAATCAAATCCATTAGCAAGAACGTAACAAGGAATATGCCCAAGTAAAGAAAAGTATGGGACTTCAAATGAGATCTCCAAATAGTAGACCTGTAGCTTTCAAGAAGACATTTGTAGCTCTTCTATTGGATGAGAAAATGAAGGGAAGGTATGATGATAGCCTTCGAGTCTGTTATTATCATTTCATAAATTAGGGGCAAAAATTGGTTGGTAGGGCCTGACATGCATGTGAAGAGAGATACACTCCATTACCTATATATCTAAAGAAAAGAGAGGTGATCTCTCCTCTTAGCATCAGATGGTCCTTCAAAAGAGCAGATGCCTTGGCCAAAATTTTGGAAGATCTCAAAACAAAGTGGATAGGAATGAGGTACATACCTCCCTTATTTCTCTATCCAGCCCCTGCTTTCCATGTTAATACATATCAAGATGATAGAATCTTTAGTGAATGGAAAGGGGGAGTTGCTTTTCATAGAGGCTTCCACCATACCGCTGTAAACTTTGATGTAATAGAAAGAGATATGTATGATATTAGTGCAAAATATGAAGAATGGAATAGAGGAAAAAATTATAATCAAGGGACAGGAGGACCTGCCGAGAATTAGGAAGGGGAGGAAATGATGAGGTAAAAATAACCTCATCATAATAATACCATAAAGACCTATTTCACATATGCAAATCCCTATCCTCTGCCAATTAATTAAATTTTAGGAGAAATAATTGCTTAACTTTTAGTGAGAAATTGTATAAACTTTATTTCTTTTGATTTCTTGAAGTATTTTGCCAATACAAATTTAATGGGTTATTTTAAGTGTTTTGTAGATAATAATCGGTCATCAAGTTGCAGATTAGAAGCATTCAGCCAGCACGTGCTCTAGAACATGTTGAAGGTGTACGCTGGAAATATGCTCCGGAACTTTAGGGTGATGGACCAAAGATATAGTTACTCTTTAAAGTTTTTATTTTTGTTATGCTTTTAGTCAAAAACTTTATGGCTCGACTTGAGCCTCTTTAATACTGTTGTAATGGGTTTTAAAACATACGAGTTATTCGTAGATCTGTTTTAGATATTTTCAATGGTTATCCATACCATCTGAAATATAGGATGTAGTTAGAGTTTTTCTATAAAAGACATAATCTCCAGAAGCAAAACATCCAGTGAAAAAGTAATGTTATACTATCAAAATGTTTTCCGAAGTTTATGAATAAAGAGATTGTTATCTAAAATTTCTGAGTTATGAGTTATGGATGATAATTATGGTTGATAGAAGCATTTCCTAATTAACTGTGGATGTGAGCTGAGAATGAATGTGATAACCCATGAGCTGGCCCCTCGAAGGGAGATAACTTAAGTAGATAAGTGTTTTCCTTTATTATATTGTTGTTCTATAGAGAATTATCGAGTTTGCTATTGTGAAATTTAAGTTCTGAAGTATTTGTTGTCTTTTACTTCCGTAGTTTCTTGTTGTTAACTGTTAGAATCTTTATTGTTAGAGAAGATGTTTTATGGATTGTTATAAGTTTTTTTGGTTCCATAGTTTATCAGCTTCTTAGTTTAATCGTTTATGTATTTTCTAATTTAGTTATCATGCTTTCTAAATTAGTTTTCTTATATTTTTTTAGTTTATTTGCATCCTGCTTTCTTAGGATAAATTGCTTTACAGTTTTATAGTTAGATGGCCTGAGGTTAGAATTAATATTAAGTTGTTCTAAAAAGTTAGAAAATCTAAGGGAGATACTCCAGACTTCTTCTATTGCAAATTGCCTTGAACACTACCCAGTCGACAAATTGAATTTTATCTTCTAAAGTAATGGGACCTAACAACAACCTATCAAGATTTTATATATATTAATATTTAATATATGTATGCTAGTTCTACCTAGTCTTACCATAATGATGCATGACCCTTCAATTTAACAATACCAACTTTCACCCTCTTGGGATCTTTGATTTGATCCAAATTGAAATACTTCTCCATGTTTGATATCCAATTAAGCAACTCTTTTATATCATCTACACTACCAATATAATTAGGCAAATCCATCCTAGGCTTGCTTCCTATTTTAGCAATAGCCTTAATTACCCTTTAGACTTCAAGTTATTATCTTTCCTCTCATTCATTCCTTTTAAATCACTACTTCTAATCTTCTTCATTGGGTAATTTTTATGGCTTCTATTTGGTCCTATAACCCTCTGATGGCTTCCAATAACTTTATGTTTCTTGCATTTCTAGGGCCTCTTCCACCCCAAAAAGGCACATTGCTTCCTCTGCCTCTATGGGAAATTCTTCAACTCCAAGATATTTCAACAAGATTCTTAACACTTGGCATAGTAGTTGAAGTGGGATAGAAAAATTCAACATATTCCAAGAAACATAGATCATAGTTACACAACAAAAGCTTTAAAACAATTCAATAAGAGTAAACATATACTTTATTAAACATTTAGATTTCAAATACAAAATAAACAATATTCAACTTCAATAGTCGTATCATAACCATATAGGCACTAAAAAAATACTATAATGGACTCAAAACAAGGTGACAACACAATAGTGTGTCCCACTTTTTGACCTATAGAAGACACTCAGAATTAGTATTTTTAAACATTTTTAATTTGTGTCAATATACCTAAAAATGGTCAAGAATTTAAGGATAATTTAAACTAATGAGCCATGGCATTTTCTATGTAGATTCAAGTTTTTTTTTAAATGGAGAATTGTTTCTATCATTTTTTTTTTAATCATTTTTTGTTTTTAATCATTTCTATCGAGTGAATTTTTTCATATCGCATACTTTCACTACAAATAATTTTTTTCTAAAATTTCATAGAATTAAATCATTAACTCTAGTGTCCAACACAGATTTTTTGGTATTTTTTTATTTTTTATTAATTTTTGAATTAGTACTAACAAATAAATTAGACCAATATTAAATTCATGACATATTTCTCTTAAAATATATATCAAAATTTAAATTTTCTTTTCTAATTGAAACAAGAACATTCATGTGGAGTGCAATTTTTTTTTTTTAATTTTCTAATATGTGTTATTTTTCCAAGTCTTGAATAAAGACCATTATTTTTTTTGCAATGGATATGCATTCACTATAAAATTAAGAAAATATACAATATTATAAAGATAACACTAAGAGCTACATAGTTATAAAATATCATTTCCAAATGACATCATTTGGTCCCCTAAAAGGTGAAGCAAAATTACTTTTTTTGTCAATATTTTGACATGTGGAGGAGACTCCATTGAAGGTTTGATTTAAACCTGGGGGTTCTATCTAAGGAGGTTAATGTAGTCTTATCTAACCCCATTCAATCAAAGGAGGTTTAATGTAATCTTATCTAACCCCATTCAATCAAACTCCTTTGGATGGAATTCCTCTAGGTTAAGTTAGGGGGTTTGATACAAGGGAGTTTTATCCAACCCCCTTCAATCAAACTCCTTAGATGGAACTTATGGGATATATAATATATTTTCTAAGAAAATACATGATTTCATTGTAAAAAATTGGGTGTCTAACAAGTGGGACAGACTATTGTGGGATAATTTAACAAATTTGAAAAAAAAACCTAGTTACAACAACATAGGCTCACATCACTTTCAAACACTTATCACTTGTGTTTTAAATTGCTCAAACCCAAATGGATCAATGTGCAACCAACAAAGTATCTTGCAAGCACACATGAGGGCATCTCTTCAATTACTAGAAGAAGAATTCACAAAATGATTACACAATTATCTTTTTATAGACTTGCTTTCCCAATCTCTCAACTACTTGGATACATCTAGAACATTTGAGGATAAAATTAGATCTGATATACTTCTAAAATTGTAGTTAATGAACTGTATTATTCATCTAATTAGAAGTGCATTGAACCTTGTTAGACATTTATAGACAAAACAAATAAATCAAAAACAAAAAAAAATGGTTTAACAATTATTGGTGAACCTATAGGGGCTTTTACATTATTTAGTGCTCCTTAGTTCTAATACTTTTTTAAAAATTAGTGCTAAAAAATTATTTATGGAATGCAACTATGTTTTAGTGTTTCACCTTTATAAAGAAGAATGTTTTTCTACTCGTAATTTTTACTAAAATTGGAATTGCAACAAACCATAAATATGTTAGACTCAAATATAAAGTTTTCATGAAGGATGCCTTCGATAATAATGATGCTTAATGTCTACAACCTTGTTTTCCACTGAGTCATATTAATTTCATATTTTTTGGTTGCTTCTAGTTTTGATTATTATTAAGAAACTCCTTGTTTTGAACACTACCATATTCTTACTCAAAAGCTTCCGATTTTGGATAAAATGCCTATATATGATTGTTTGTATAAGGTTTAATGATTAATTAATCAAACAATTACAACAACATTTTTGTCTTTTATTACGCTTTATTTATCAATCAAGATTGTTACGCTCTATTTTTTTCTTTTCTTTTTTATACATAAAGCGAGGCTGAGGACCCTTTCCATGATATTAATTTAAGAAATCTTATTTAAGATAGACTAGAATTGAAATAAAAAAGACATAGACATAATAACCAGTGTTTCTCTGATCCCACCAACCCATAATTGGCATCGTCAGTTATATACATGAATATTACATATTATTGTGTAGACATTAATGACTTTTCCTGACAACCGACTGCATATGGGTAGACTTCATTAACTATAGACCATTGTTGACATTATAAAAACAAGCCCAAAATAACATACAAACATAAGATTCATCACTGACTGACCAGACCATGGAGATACTAAATTCCCACCTTGGGATCGAATGAACCATCCTCGACCTTAACTAATGCATCTCACCAATTGAGAAATTATATAACATTTTCAATGGAGAAGATTTCTCTGGTCGAGTGAGATTTACCACTTTCACAGATGGATGATACCATTGCAGCCAAGAACCAACAAGAAGAAAAAGTTGTTCCTTGATAATGGCCTCCATACATACTTGTAGATCCCTTATAGTCTGAGTTGAGCCCAAACCATGAAATTTTATAACCAGTACAAGACACCAAGGTAAGCTTGGTTGGATTTTCTTTTCACTGCTTCCAACAAATCCATCCTAAACTTTTCCTACCTATACAATCTACCCAGATGTTATCCCCCTATGATGCGTAGTGTCCTCTGGAAAATCTCGATCAAGAATTTCTTCAATGGCCTCTTTGACTTCTTCTTTCTCTTAGAAGAAGAAAAAAATTCAAATCTTGGCTAAAGTAATTTCAGCTATAAAGGCCATTCATCAAATAATTGATCCCAACATCATTATTCCTATTTCCTCTAGATGGCAATGAAGACACCACGCACCAGCTGCAAAGTGGGTAGAAGAATGTGAGCTCGCCAATGAAGTGAAACTTGGCAATGTGTTGTGAAATAATGGTGACAACCTGGCCATCAAAATACCATACACTCGATCATTAAAGTTGAGTGAGGCTTTCTTCACTCTCATATTGCCACAAATGATCCAAGCCCTACTACCTTACCATTGACTGCTGACAATTATTGCTAATGTTAATCAATGCCACAATTTAAAAAAAAAACTACCATCTTGTTACCCTTCCATAACAATGGGAGATTAGATATTCCTCAAGGGAATCAAGGAGGGATAATGTTTTCATTAGTATATTTTGAATTTTCTAATTCAGTAAGTGCATCTTTTTTAAACATTGAATAATAACTTGTCCTTGATGATAACAACCTTATTCAAAGGATAAAGGATAAGTTTTGAGCAGTTATAAGCTAAGGAGATGAGCTTTCATCTTCTCTCATTGTTCATTTTTGGGGAAAAAAATTATGTGGTTTTTCATTAAAGCATCATTTGAGTCTTGAATAAGATACTCTGCATCTAAGGGACCTAGGTTCTTTTGGGATGCATCATCAAAATTTATTTTCTACATTCTTGCTAGAGGAGGAATCCATTGATTCTTGGTCTTTTTGTAGAGTTAATAGTTGATGAGCACGACCCATGACTGAGAGCAAGTTTCAATTTAGTGCAATTTAGTGCAATTGGTTAGCATTTCTTTGTCCCATGAAGAGAAAAAAAAAATTCTATGATTGAGTTTCAACCCTTCTCATAGTAATTTCTGAAATTTCTTTTTCTAAAGTGATAATATAGATTCCCACTTGCACTCTTTCACTTAAAAGATCTTTTTATTTTCCTCCTTCCAAATTTTCCATACTATGAGGGATGGGCTTGTATTCCAAAGTCTTGAAAAAAAATGATTTTGGTTTACTTGTTGACCAATTTTTGAACAACTACAAAAAAAAAAATTCAAAAGGATAGAAGGGACCTTTCACCTTATTGAATAACCAATGCTAACACTTTCAGTAAACATATAGTTGAATAGGTGCTCATTTGTTTCTTTTGTCTAGAGGCAAAGGACACATTTGAAAGGGCCTAAAAAACCTAGTTTCTATAACATGTCACCTATGAGGACCACCCTTCCGTTAATGACAACCCAACAAAAGCTCTAGCATTGGGTAAACAATCCCTTGTACCAAGATTTGGTTATTGGCCAAGTAGGATCTTCTAGATCATCCATAATAGCCAAGTTTAACCAAATAAGTCCTCGAACTAGAACATATCCATTTAAAGTCATTCTCCTTCTCTACAATATGAATCATGAGTTGATTTAAAATACAATTTAGACTATCACTTGCTCACTCGGGTAACCCTCTCTAGGAATAGTTTTCCACTTGTATGGTCTTATATTGCTTAATTAAGAGGGCAATACATAATTCAACACTTCAAAACCCCATTGTTGAGCCAAAATATTTTTTATTAAATTATAAAGTTTCATCTCTCATTTAATTATTGGTGACTACCCCATAGTATATGTTTCCTCCCATTATTAATTGTCAAGGATAGACGATTAGTGATAATATGTCTATATTTTAAAATGAAGTTCCAAACATGAGAACTAAATAGTGATTTCCTCGTTGTGAAATTCTTGTATCCTCCATTGAATCTAGATATTTCTTTCTCATAAATTTTCTTTATGTGAAATGCCTATTTGCATAGATGTTCCATACAAGTTTTTCTTTGGAGCCATATTTTGAAGATGTAAATTCTTGAGACCTGCACCACCAATCACTTGAGGTAAGCAAACTTTGTTCCAAGCTATCAAGGTGAATTTCCTCTTATCTTTGATGCCCTACTAAATAAAGTCTTTCATCATCTTGTTATGGTTGATATAATCCCACTTTGAGCTTTTAAAATAGAGAAGCAGTAAATTGGAAGGGCCAATAAAATGGATTTTATCATTATAATTGTCCACACAAAGCTCAACCATTTTCCTCTCCATGCTAGCAATTGAGATTTGAAATAATCCAATACTGAGGACCAAAGCACCACTTTACAAGCACCTAAAAATGGTGGAATGCCAAGATAACAAGAGGGAAGGTACCACCTCTAAAACCTAGGAATCTAGTAATCCTATGCTAGGATCTTAGAGATACATTGAAGTAAAAGACCTCTTATGTTCATTGATTTGTTGACCTAAGGTAGCCAAGTAGGAATCCAAAATATTTTTAACTATATAAGCTTCCCTCATGCTTGCTTCCCCCAAATAGTATTGTGTCATCTATAAAATGCAAATGAATCAAGGCTTCAAAGTATTTAGTGGATTTATTTCCAATCCATTTGTTGTCTATGTCAGGTTGGATAAGGGATCTTCCCAACACCTCAAACATTAGAAAAAATAGATAGGGTAATAGTGGGTGACCTTGGTGGATACCTCTTGTAAGAGAAAAAAAAAACCAACTAGATCCCATTAATTAGAATAAAATAGTTTGGAGAACAAATATATCAAAAAATAAGCCCCCTCCTATGCAAAGAGAATCCAAAATATTGAAAAGAAATCTCCAATTAACTTTGTCATAATTTTCTTGTATCCAGTTTAATAATCATACTCTTGTTTTTGGAATTGGAAATTGAGTGAGTAATATCACAACTGGCGATTATTCCTTTTGAGATAATCCTCCTTGGAATGGATCCACTCTATGCATCTAAAACTAAGGCATGCAAAGAACAAATTTCAATTTGTTCGCCAATATTTTTGCCAAAATCTCATAGAGTATTACATAGGAACATTGGATGGAAACATATGAAATACTTTGGAGAAGGATTCTTCAGAATGAGAGTGATGAAGATATAATTAAGGGATTTCAGAACTTTCCTATACTTTCGTGAATCATTGTAGGCTACCACTATATCCTTTACCAAAATATGCCAACATCTTCGAAAAAAGGCTATGAGACAACCATTCGAACCTAGGGCCTTGTCTAGTTGCATATATTTAGGGCCAATTTGATCTCTTCTTCAGTAAAGAGATCCATTAAAATTTTAATATTAGTATTTATAATAACCCTGTGGATTATCCTCATAAAGTCCAATACTAGGTTCATCACTGCCTACAAGTAAAGAGAAAAAGAAGATTGTGTCCTTATTTATTTCTTCTCATTTGCTCAACTTAACACCATCAAATGAGGCGACAATAGAAATTTTGGCTCTTCTCTAACCCTATTGAAGTGAAAAAATAGTTTTTCAACCCCTTACTTTTAACCATATCTCCGTTGACTTTTGTCTCCAAAATATCTCCTCTTTGGATTGTAAATCTACCAATTTGGCTAAGAGTGTCTTCCCTTCATTAAATTCCCCCGAAAATTTCCTCCTACGATGACTTCTTCATTAAGAATGGAGAGTTCTCTTTCTACCGGTTTTTTAATAAATATGTTTTTAAAACTATTCTTATTCCAATCCTTAATTTTCAACTTGAGTGCTACAATCCTTTGAATCAAGATAAACATTTGTGTTCCTTTGAATCTATGCAGTCTCTCCTACCAATGTTTCACTCAGTCTAGGAAGGATTCATCCATAAACCACACATTCTCAAATGTTAATGGGCACTCGAGATTGGTTGTCTTCATGCCATGTGATAAGGCAATTGGGGAGTGATATGATGTAGGCCTTGGAATTATACATCCTTCAGTTATTCATTTATTGGAGAGTTAGATTAATTTTTTATAGATTGAAAAGGGGATAATTTCAACAGAGATCAAGGATTAACAAATACAAGGATTTAACAAGGTTTAACACAAATTGAAGAGTGAAAACAAAACAAGGTATTCTCTCTCTCTCTCTCTCTATATATATATATTCTATTGTTGGAATAACAATTAGAAATTTAATTTCATATGTAGGGGATGAAACCTATTGAAATATTAAAATTTAAAAGTTGGTGAACAAGAATTATTAATGGGGGCGGTGGGCCTAGCTCGATTGGCTAAAGCATCTTGTTGCAAGAAAGAGGTCACAAGGTCTAGTCTCCCCATCGTCCTCGTGGTACCAGAGAGCGTGTCACGCCAATGTCACTGGTCACATGAAAAAAGTGTGAAAAGAGTTTACCAAGTGCACTGCAATTTATAAGGGAGGTGCACTGCAATTTATAAGGGGACGAATACCTGACCGATTCCTGCAGTCCAAAAAAAAACTAGAATTATTAATGAACATTAAAGCTAGGTTTCAAAAGTCATTTAAATGATTTGAGATCAATGTAACACTAGTCTCAATTATTAAACTCAAAAAATTAAATGTAGAAAGCCCATGTTTGGAGAAATTTAGAAGAAAGAAACCCTAAAACCTAGTTTAAAGATTGTTTAAAGATTAAAAATACAAATTTTAAAATGGGCTAGTGAATTTATGATGAAATTCATTTACTCGGTGGTGTCTATGATATTTAACATGTATTGGATCAACCAATTTCAACGTTATGACTAGAAAATGTGTAATCTCTTTATATACTTGGTTTTGGCTCAAGAAAATAAGTGTATCTATTTAAATGTTTGAATTTGATTCCCCATTGGTTATATATTTCTAGGTGCTTGTTGTGTCACTTAAATCATGTGTTTGATTAATTTGTCTTGTACCTCAAGAATTGGATTACTTTTGAATTATTTTTTTGTGTATTCCCAATTTGATTGAAGTAAATACAAATTTAGGTCAATCAAACTCTAGTGAAAACCTTAATGAAGGGATTTGGGTAGATAGCTTCTCGAGACATCATACTAGGTCAAGACCATAAGTTGCAAGGCTATCATGTAAAAACGTTAGGAACAAAATTTAGAGGTCAAGACCATAGCATTCAAATCTCTACCATAGTTTTACAAATTTTCTTTAATACTTATTTTAAAGTCTTCAATGACTAACTTTCAACTTCACTATGACTAATTTTCTAATTTGGGTGTGAGTAGACCTAGATTGGCATTGATCAACCCTTTAAGCTACAACTACACTTTTGAGTGTCATTTGAGACATCCAGTGGATCTAAAAAATTTATGTTCCCTGAGGATTTAATTATATACACATCATATTACATGAAGACTTAATAGATAAGAGTATAAAGGGCACACACATACACGCATGCGCTCGCACGCTCACACACACACACGCACATGCTCGCACGCGCACACCCACACACACCCAGCCACACCCACACACGTGCACGCACACACACACAATTGATAAAACTCGTAGTACAATAAAGTCTTGTCACCCAATGTGTGGAGTATTCTAGTTATAAACAAGAAGCATCCTTTGATTATTGTGTCCTCAGCCAATAGAGGAGCATCTAGAGTGGATTGTTTAAAATGAAATACGAATTGGAATTAGACTACAGTGTTTTGAACCAAGCTAATCCCAAATTGATTCAAGTGGAAGGATTGAGTATTTTGATTCAATTCATTCGAAGATACGTTTAATTAAGTAGCGCTTGTATTGTTTTGTGATGCCTTGCGTTGTATAGTTTCATACGTCAACTTGCATTGTTCCATGGTGTCTTGTAATACTTTGGTGTGCTGGTTTAAGAGTCTGTCTGAATCGTACGCCTAGCAGCCAAATAAAAGGATATAACCTGACCAAAACTAATAAATGAGAAAGCCTAATAATCCGCAGAGATATTATTACATTGATTAGACTTTAGACAATTTATTTTAATACTTCTAGCTAAAATATAATTAGGTTGGACTGGGTTTTAATCGATATGATTAGTTTATATTACCCCTCCTCAATCCTATTCTTTTGCCATGCCCCAACCACGACAAGGGCCTAGGCAAGTGGGAAGTAATCGAGTAGCTGTTGTTGGATATGCCATTTACATTAGATATACTTGAATATTGATATTATTATACCTGAACTTTGATAATCATTGATTTTATTGTTACTCATGAATTGTACAACCATTTTACAAATTGATCATTGATATCTGACAATGGTGACTTCTAATATACTCATATTAAAATGAATTGTATTGTATTCATTATATTTGAGATTGTACTCTCCATATATTGTATATGTATACCATAATATTGAATTAGGCAAGTAAAAAAAACTGGGTTCCATTTTGGCAGTTGTTACAATTGATTACACAGAAGTGCTACATGAATACAAACATAAAATCGATAGAAGAGCGTCTTCTCTGCGCTACCTCAAATTAGCGTAAATTTGTGTATCGTCAGCATATTGTAATGATTTCAAACAACATCGAGCCATTACATATTCTCTAAAACATACATAGAATTCTTTGTGCTTCCAAATCAGCTGAGTTCTTCACATTCAGACGCTGAACTGATTAATTACAAGAAACCAGATTTAATATTCACTCACAATGGTTTGAGAATTTTAACATCTTAGAAAAACTAACATTCAACATGCTAACCTTCAGTTTTCCTGTGCCAAAGCTTCCTAGCAATTTTAACACAGCACACAGTAATATGTTTTATCAGTTTTCCTGTGGTGCTCAGCGACATTTTTACTTGTCCATACACCACAAAGCATATAATGCTCAGGCATATAAGATCACATTTACAAGGCACTACACGTCGATGAGACATCTTTTTTCCAATTTGCCAGCTTCCCATCTAAAAGGAAAAATTAAAACTCTTAATTAATATTTGGTATGAGGTCTTTTATGGGGACTATAATATTGTCGTGGCCCAAAACATTTAAGCAGTTAAAGAAACGTCAGAGACATTCAGATTCGTATTTGCCATACACAAGCCAGGATTAACTTTGTATATAAACCAGCTTCCAGTCTATTTATAAGTTGATGTAACCAAACTTTAAATTAAAAGATGGTCTATTCAACCAAAGTTATTAATTTGACTAATCAGACCATCCATGGAACGAAACCAAGGATATCCCAGTCAGCAAGGTGGAAAGGTATCGAACTTATTTAACAAAATAATAATAATAAGAAAGATGTCAAACACAATTCACCCAAAAAAAAAAAACTGGAAATATGCCGATCATTACCTGCAAACAGGGCTATGCAAGGACCTGCAAGCAAATCTATGGAAAAATTAGGCCAAAGGAAGATACAAGAAAATGTGATTGCTTGTCTGATAAGACAAAGGAAAATAAGACAAACTATCACTGTTCGGCTTTTTTTTAAAACTTGTTAGCAGATGTATCAGCCTACTTCCACGTTAAACGAAATGGAAGTAGCATATCCAGTTAAACTTAGTGTATTGATGTACCCTAAAGAAGCAAGAAAACACCCTAAGCAATGTTTAATAGACTTAAAAATGCCTAAACATATGATGCGACCTTCATTAATAAATACATATTTAAGCACATCAAATGCTTATGAATTGTTAACTCGCTGTAGAAGCTTCACGTGTCATTCAAGGAAAAAATAGATGCACATGAATCTGTAGTTCTTAATTATTGATTTTGACCGGAATAAGTTAAATTGTACAAATAGCTATTTCAAAGCTTGCCACAATTGCAAACAGTTACATCTGTGACCGAAAACCCTTAACTGCCACAATGCAGAGACTAATGTTCACTTCCATAGCTTCACACACTTGTCATGACTTGCAGAAGCAACCATGCCTGTTGCAGGCGAAACTGCCAGAGCCGCAATTAGGTCCTCGTGGGCTGGGATGGTCATACTCTTGTTCTCAGCCATATTCCAGAGCTCCAAGGACTACAGGACAAAGCAATATAATCAACAAAACACCAGAGCCCAAACAAGAAATGTAATCCATGATAATAAAAAGTAAAACCCATTATAATTGTTGCACTTGGATTGCACAATGCTGCAAAGAACGGATGAAAGGAGGAGCAAAAATTACTAAAGGAGATCAACGAGACTCAAACTACATCAATAAGTAGTTAATTAGGAACAAAAAATTAATAAATCTCAAACTAAAATTTAGGCCCCTAATTAATAGAAAATATTGACAGCACATATAAATTCATTTGAAATATTATCTAACCTGACAGCAGCCAATGACCAAGAGTGATTGATAACTAGGATGAAATACACACGAATGGAACTTATTTCCACTACAAATCAGCTCATGTACACATTCTCCATCACTTCCAGAACCAAAGGCCCACACCCTTACCGAATCCTCACTAACAGATGCCAAAAAGTTTCCAGTTTGGTCCCAGGAAAGAGAATGCACAGGTTTTGTGTGTCTCTGCACATCAAAGACATTTGTTTTAACCATATGCCTTACAAGAAGCCTGTCATTGTATAATCGACTAGATGTTACCATTCACAAGAGCTCTCAACAATATGGCGCCTAGAAAAACATGCATTTGTTTATTGACACGACTTTTATCATTAGACATGCATCTATGCAGCAGTACATCAATCCGCAGAAAAGATCCTACTAAATGGTTTCTCAACTAACAAGACAAACGGGTACCATGTGTGATTTGGATCTTACAACAAAGGTGCCAATATATTATCTGAAAGCTGTTCAATGGAATATAAGTTGTGCATGCTGCTGTACCATACAAGTAGCAACCACGAACGCAAAATTCCCATTCTCAAGATTTCATAAAAAACAAAGGAAAATTGCAGTGCCAAAAACATAAAACGAGACAAAATTGAAGGTACAACAATTGTGTAGTCCTAAAAATGCAGCAGGAAGTACGGAAATCTATTCTACATTACTTCTTGCACATTCCCTATCAAAAGGAGCATTATCGTACGAGTGAAATGCAAACAGTGCCCAATTTAGACAATACACGAACCTGTAAAGAATGCACACAAACTTCACTCTCAACATCAAATATCGAAACAACATTTTCAGCAGCTGCAGCAAGAAACCTGCCAATCCGTGGTTGAAATCGCATTTGACTCATACCACCCTTCAAAATCCCAGAGTTCATACACGAAGACACAACACAGTTAGCAAACATCCCGATGCTGAAGATCATAGTAAATGACAGAAAACATCAACTAGCATTGTGCTAGAAAATAAAATCAAGGATAAGCTACCTACCTTAAATATTCTTGTGCAAATGCCCTGGGTAACATTCCAGTAGCGGATTTCACTGTCTCCGTCACAAGAACAAATGAGATCCTCATTGTTTAGGTGGAAATCAAGTGACATAACAGATGCAGAATGACCAGTAAACGTACGCAACGAAAAGTTTGGCTGCAAAATTCAACCAGAATGTAACATTTATCAAATGATAAAAATGAGCTCCTGACCCATATAAATGATAAAAATGACCTCCTGAACCATATAATTGGGCTGTACATAAACTAATGAAAAAAATTGAAGACATTACAACAATACTTATATTCAATAATAATGATCAATCAGCAATAATCTAGCACTTGTAAATTGATCAGTTCATTCAACCAAAATACCCATTCCAAGTCCATAAACTCATGCATTCATATCTTAAAAGATTCTTATCGCACACAATCAACATTGAAGAGAGAATTAATAATGCCAATAACCTGAGGTGAACTCTAAAGATAAATGAATTCCTTTTTTCTTGAAAATAAATATAAATGATGTTTTTCTGCTCTTAAATCATCAGAGCAAGATAATTCTATTAAGAATGTTAATGAAGCTTAGCTACTAAGGTAAGGCATTTGTCTTACTAACATTGTCAGCATCCCAAACCCTGACTGTTCTATCAAAAGATGATGTAGCCAGGCGGGTTGAGTTAGGACTGAACCGCACATCACTGATCAGAAAGTGATGCTCTTCTAGAGAACTTTTAAGTTTCAATGTGTCCATGTTCCACAACACTGCCTACATTTCCAGAAAAGTCCAAAATATTATGGTTTTACCCATGACTCTAGATTATACATGTTTAAAAAAAAGAGAGAGAAAATAAATCACAGTTTCATGTCTAAATTCAGATTACCTTCTTCTCATGTCCAGCACTGGCTAGCAACTTTCCATCAGAAGAGAAGTGGCAGCAAACAACTTTACTAGTGCTGGCCCGAAGACAGCTAACCTCAGTAAATGGAAATCCTGCAAGTTAAAAATCGTGATAAAACGTAACATTAATTGATTTTAAAAATTAATTTATTATATATCACAATAGAAGTTCAAACAAAGCCATAAAAATTATAACTATGACAGAAAGGAACATCTCACAGCTTATCTCAGAGAACTGTGAGAGATGAATTTAAATTTTTGATGTATAGCTCCTGTTTCTCTTTTATCTTACCTTGGCTTTTATCCATACACCGTCCAACTGTATCCCTTGGATCTGTATCATCCTGAGACAAAAACGACTCCTCATTATCATACAGAGACACAACCTCCACAAACCTATCTATATCTGCCTGCAATTTAATATATATTTATAATACCTTATTAAAAACTGAAAGCTAATAGCTGGAAATTGATTTCTGGAATAAACTGAGAAACACATTTGGAGAAAAAAAAAAGGTGTCTTTTCTAAAATAAGAACAGCAATTAACTGACATAACTCAATCTAAAAATAAGAAAAGCAAACAGCATGCATTTACCAAAAAAGACATAAGAGATCTGTGCCCAGCTACAGAAAGAAAAGCTTGAAAAACTGAGCGCACACTGTAGAAGGAGAACAATTGCCGAGCAACAGCTACAGAAAACTAGCAAGGCAAGACACTTTAATAAAGACACTACCAGAAAGCTATAGAGAGCATATAGGGCCAAATGATGATAACTTCATATTAAATTATTGCTTTCAGGCATACAGTGATATTGGAGAGCTGATGGACATTGGCCTGAATAAAAAAAACCATTCTAGAGCTGAAACCCATCCTCGGATGCCAAAAATTGATATCCTCAGATTTAATGGATCAAAGAAAATAAGAGCAACAGGTACAGATCCATAAATTTGTTAATTTTTTAGTTTTAACATGCATTTGATGACTGATTTGGGAAAAAAACAGTTTACATCACTACATTAGGAGGGGACTGCATATGATTGGTGGCATCATCATGACTTGGATGTTCCATATGCTCTCGAGGATGAGATCCTTAACGAGTGTGATTTCTCTTCTCTTCTCTCTGAAGTGTTTCATAAAAACTAAAAAGACTAGAACATGTGAGTCTTACATGCGGGTTCATTGTATCTCAACAGCTAGGCAATCTTACATGCTTGTTGATGGTCTGAAAGATAATTGAAGAAATGTGTTGTCTTTTAAACCAGCTGACTTAGATCATTTAAAAAATTACTCAAAAGCAAGACCCAATGCAAGAAAGCAAAAATATACAATTCCTAAGATCTATCCGTCCAAATAGAACATCTAATATCAATACAAATGGCCACCTCAAGTTGGAATTAATGTTACTAAAGCACCTAAGGAAGAGGGCCATTGTTTCTCATGCAAGAAGTGAGCTCTAGACCACAGATGTTGGTTGTGGATATTGTTGATGGTACCGCCATGACTTGTAAGGAGTATGTTGGCTGTGGATATTGCTGATGAGACCAATATGACTTGTAAGAAGTTAAGGCATGAACATCAGACTGTGATTTTATTCAATGACCTCTGATTTTCAGGTGATACCTTTGGGCAATACTGGTGATACTACACACACAATGGCTTCATGGACTCTATGTGATTTTTTACATCAATGTCCATGATCCATCATCAGGATGCTATGCAGATAGAGAGAAGAGAATGAAAATGGAGTAGCAGACATGGTAAGATAGATAGGTCTACTACTCCATTTTTATTCTCTTCTCTCTATCTGCATAACATTCTGATGACAGATCATGGAGCATGATCCAAAACGTAGATGTTAAAAATCACACAGTTTCAATCCAGAAACCTCTGCAATTTAATCATAGACTGGAAACTTATGGCTTTTAATTCATGGACTCTATTAAGTCTGCATGGAATTGAAAGAGTTGTACTTGAAATTTATGCCAGACGATGCCAGACAATAAAGATATTGAATTAGGGTTTCGGCCACTTAAACATTCCATCATATCAGCCCATAAAATGCAAATACAAATCAGTAAAAGCAACCCATGTTATATAATCAGTTGTGACAATTTAAAGTGCTTGCATCCTTCAGCCAGTTCAAAAAAACAGGCATATATCCAGAAAATATAAAAGATATTATTGCAGTACCAAGTGGTTTTGATGACCTTTCTAAGGATCTTCCAATTGATATTCATATAGAGAACATCAATGAACTGGTATAAAGCACAATAGCCATAATAATTACCCTTTACTTGCACTCCAAGATAAAAAGTGAAAAGATGGTATACAAAGTTCAAATCACTACATGCAAGACGTGTCATTCCAAGTTGCACAACTAGTATTGGATACAAACAAAGGATAGTTCTTTTTACACGTGCATTGATTATCATGACTTCTATAAAGATCAGGCTAATAACCAATTTTTTGTTCCTAGAGTAGACTCGTCAATTGTTGAGTTGCATATAGGTTCTCCAAAATTGACCTAAGATGTAATTACAAGCAGATCAGAATGAGACAAGGGGATACAGACAAAATGTTATTTAGAATGATGTTTTTCTGCTCTTAAATCATCAGAGCGAGATAATTCTATTAAGAATGTTAATGAAGCTTAGCTACTAAGGTAAGGCATTTGTCTTACTAACATTCTCAGCATCCCAAACCCTGACTGTTCTATCAAAAGATGATGTGACCAGTAAACGTACGCAACGAAAAGTTTGGCAACTTAGGTTTCTATATTTCAATAATATTGCTTACTATGATTCAACTTCATCACTCTTTACAACGAATTTTTATGATAGAAACCTACATAATAATTGCATGATCTTAATATGTAGGATACTTTTCTAAAACAAAATTATCATATATAATAACAAAAAAGGTTTTGTTACTGTTGAACATATATGGATACATTTTGGTTTGATATTTTCTATCAAATAATATGTTGCTATCTTGTCCATAAAATGGGATTTGCTTTTGCTTTGGAATTTTTCTTCTGTTTTTAAAATAGTCGGAAACTTTTGAATCTTGCATCATTTGAAAATTCTTATATTAAAATGGTTTTGTTTTGAGAATAAAATTTAGTTAAAAATTATAAGCACATTAATGTTTATTGCTAATAGTAGATTTCAATCAAATTGAATTTGTGAACATATATTGTAAGGCATTTATATTATGTTGTTATTGTAATGCACACTATAGGTAAATAATCTTGTGCTTTCAATTGTTTTAATTTTTTTTCCTTTTTATGTGTAACTCCAAATCTTTAATGATTTGCCACCATGTTTTTCACAGATGAATAAGAATCAACAAGAAGGGATGTACAAAACCCTAAAGAGCCTCAAGATTAAAGCAAAAAATGAACTTGAAAGTGATCAGTCTGAATTGGCACTTGATGATAATGATAGTAACGAAGAAACTAAACATAGTGATGAGGATGGTAAATCAGATGATGATGAAGATATTTTTGAGAGTGGAGGTAGGTTTGAAGGCAAAGATTTGAAGTAGGTGAAGAATTTGAGTGGGCACTGCCTGTTTTATGCAAAGTGTTTTTTTGAATAGAGGTTTGGATATGGTTGTCACTATTTTGCGTGAAGCCATGTTTTCCCTATCAATCAGTTTGGTCTAAAATTTTAAAAGGTTTGCAATGTTGTATAAGTAACTGACCAAACAAAAAATCGGCATCTTTTAGTTCTCTTTTCTATTTGTGTATTCATTTTGTGAGCAATTTCAAAACAGTGCCATCAAATAACATGCAAGCCATTGTCCATGGACATGATGTCTAATCAATCTTTTGCCACGTTTATAGGTTGTTTGTAGAACAAATGGAAATCAGGTAAGAGAAAAGAGTATAACTAGTATAAAAAATTGATACACAAAACTGCATCTGCCAAAAAGGTTGACCTAAAATTTGTTGCCATTCTTAATGAAATTGCAGAATTCATCGGCAATCAAAGAAGATATCCATGTGAAGTATACATGCACACACTACCTTTTTTCAATGAATAAGAGCTTTCTTTGCCTTCATGTTGTGGGAAAGCAACTAGAAATAATAGATTCAGTGAGCAACAATTGATAGATTCAATATAATAATTGAAAATGATGAATATACTCTCCAAGTAATTAAGTGCTTATTATCAGAGAATGCACAACTTTGAATTGTGGGGAATCCTGGGGATCATCCAAGAGTAGGCATAACTCTCACCACTCTAAAGTGAGAAAATTATAGAGGTGAGAGATCCAATGTGACAAGCATGTGTGGAGCCAAATCGTAGGTAGCCCCTGCTTAATCCACGAGCATTAATCCATGGCAAGAAGTTATAGAAGACAACTGTCACCACTTCCCACAAGGCAATCACTATCCAAGGAAGAAATAGCTTGCTCTACTCATGTTTGTAGTTTTTCTTTGTTTTGTTGTACATATGTTAAAGCAAGAAGTTGAAATCTATGATAATATTTGTTTCAATAGTAATTTTGTAATAGGTACCTGCTTTTTTTCTATAGCTTTTTGTACAACTCTGCTGATAAAAATAGTAAAGTAATATTGTTACGTTTAGCTGAATTTGTAAACTTTAAAAGATTGACAAGATCACAAATCTGCTATCCTTATTTGTAAAAAGTCTCTTACCTTAATATAATTTTCTTTTTATCATTTTTTTTTACCTTAACCTATTGTTCAATTTATACTGTTTCCTTTTGCCCTAATGGGATCTCAATGAAATAACTTTGATCTATAGATTTGTGGGGCTATATGTTTGTGTTAGGATGAAGATGCCATCAACCTTTTAAATCTTATGTATTTAATCACTCTTAATATTGTTAGTAAATCATTCATAAGGGAAGAAGGATTCACCATCAACATTAATTATTATTTTTTCCATCAATGTTTTACTATCACAATAATTAAGTTTTATGGTACAGTAATTCATTTTTTATAGTCAATAACTAATTTTTACTAGCAGTGATTTACTATTTTACCAGGAAGGAATTTTGGAGGATAAGGTTGTTTTGGGTGCTCAACTTCCTAAAGGGGTTATTATGAGGTTGTTTTATCATTTTGGGTGGCTATCATTAAAGATGAAACAACTTGTGCTTATAAACAATAACCACCAAGTTGGTTAGAAATTAACAACCAAGTGTCTAAACTAGGCAGGTGAGTAAAATTATTGCAACCTAAATTATTCTATGTATTAAATGCTTCGATTATCCAAGAGAGGTGTGAGGATTTGATAACCAATTTGGATGCCCCATTTAGGGGGTGAAAATGTTATATAAGCAAGCCTTAAGGTGGTACTATATGTATGTAATTAGCAAGAGTGATAAAGCTTTGTTTGCAAGTGTTGAAGGATTCAAGATAGTGGAGAAGTGAAGGATTGCATGTGATCTCTATTTTGAAGATAATACATATTTGGGTTTCTTCTTGTTGGAGGTTTCTTTATTTTATATTTTAATTTTTTAATTTCTTTATATTGTTCTTCTTTTGAAAGGATTTCTCCAAGTAAACACTATGTTATGTGTTTAATTATTTGTTCCATATTTATTTGAATTGTTGATTTATTTTCTTGCATTCCCCATTTGGTTATGTATTGAATAAAATTTAATGTAGAATTGAAATCAATTTTTTATTTTATAGTTGTTCACCTTCATTTCTAATAGTTTGGTCCAAAAGCCATTCAATCTAGGGTCATTAAGAACCAAAAATATGTTTGTTCCATTGATAAACTTGCAATTACAAGGGGGTATTTTGTAGGTACTTATATTTATCAAATCTAATTAAAATTTGGTTGTTTAAGGGCATCACAATTTCTCATCAAATCTTTGAATTCTATTAAGCTATATCTCTCAAATTTTAGTCCTTCAAGAAGCTTCCTAGCATCGTATCTATTTGGTCTTTATGTTGCTACCTAGAGATTTTGTGGTCAGCTAATTTTTGGCAAACATCCCAAATATTATTTGGGAATAAATAGTTACAAAGATTTTACCATTCAACTTACAATATTTAATTATGCTCAAATTTGTGTAAGTGTTTTTTATTAGAGTAAAAAAGGGGTTTTTGAAAGGCCCAAACCCTTTTGCAAAATTAGCCTAATGGCATATACATCAAGTCCCACAAGAAATGGGACTAAGCATAGAAAAACAAGCCCAATAGAACTTGAGAAATCAAAACAGTAGTAGAAAATCACATGATTAACAAAAACTCGAAAGAAGAGAAACATAGAGTAGGGTCTAATTAAAATTATCCAATCTCTTAAGCCCAATGTAGTGCCCCTCCATTCTCACCGTGGATGTGCAGGTAGTCGACTTTGGAACTCGGAGATGAAGGTAAAATAATAGGGATATTAAAAGGTATGTGCTAATGATGTTAAGCAGTTGATGTTGTTTATTATGAGGACTAATGAACATTATGTGACTGATCTTATTATGATGTCTATGTATCCGATTGGTTATATGAGTTGATTTGACCATTTGGTGTCGTTCTTGTTGTTGTGTAAGGGTGAAGGGGACAGTGTCGCATCACTCACTTGTGAGTTCCCTGTGATGCTGCGATTCCCTTTCATGGTGTGCCTGATTATATGTATATGTATATACACGACCGTTTTGTGTGCTACAGATTGTAGGTACTAGGTATCGACTCCACCTGAATTGATAGGTTTGAGTGTGCCTTGAAACCCAATGGATTAGTTGAATGGAGATAACACTTGGTCCCCTACCCTAGCCATCATTTTCGAAGAGAATGAGTATTTGGTTCGATACCTTGTTAGTGTTGTCAATTTTGTCTATGGTCAGTTGGTGTCGTTTGAAGTTCTGCTTTTGACCTTGGTTGGTGGTTAGGTATTTGTTTTGGCATTTAGTTTATTGGATTTGAATTGCTAGATTAAATGTGTTTGATTAGCTTATGCATTAAAATAAATTGTTAAATGCCTTTACATATGTTTACATAAATAAATAATTATAGTTTATAATAAAATGAATTTGTAATGTACTATTAAAATAAAATAAATAAATAAAAATAGTAATATAAGAAATAAAAGGTTATGAAGATTAAATTTATAAATTATAGCAAGAAAAATCTTTTAGATATGTGCATATTTGTGAAATATAGAATTATTTAGTAATAAAACAAGGATAATTAAAAAGCATGAGTTACAAAGGGAAAAATCAGTGAAGTACTTAGTAATAGGAATTAAAAAAAACTAAAAGGAAAAGTGGTAGTTAAATTTAGCTAATCATTTTTATATGTTTATGAGATAATTAATAGAAAGTTTTTGATTGAAAACTAAATATAATTAGTTGGCACTTCCGGTACAAAGGGAATTGCTTTGTCCTTCATTGGGGTTTTTGGGAAAAGGGGGAGAGAAAGAATTGGCCGAAGATTTCATTTTTGCATTCCTGTGGGGGAAAAAGGTTCTTCTCTCTCTATAGGATTGCCAAGAGGAACAAGGAGGATATTCAAATTGTGCAAAAGTCGAGGCGTGAAATGGGGAAAATGCTATCTCAGATATGACATGAACGTGGAACGGTAACCTAGGATGCAAAAATTGCTGACTGTTGAGGCTATCTAGTCGTAAGATGTGGTAGAAATTTTAAAACGATTAATTCTGGTATGTTACTCCCTTTTGAGAAAGTGTTTTTTAATATTAGTCCCTTGTTCCATAATAATGGATCGCTGATTCAAAACGCTTGTTTTAAGGAATACTCTGTTAGAAAGAATTAAAGGAATTTGCATATATCAGTTTCATATGGTTTATCAACTTTCCTATAATATAAGTGCATTATGTAGTTAGCATGTTGGCTAGGCGTAGTAATAGGCATTATGTCACTTGATGGATCTTTTCTTCTCTCGACTTGAGGACCTAATTCTATAGATATCTGATATAGTCGGCATGGGAGGTCTATATGTAACTCTCCTTTCTCATAGATTTGATCTTCCAATAATGGCGTGATGTAAAAACAAAAGTCTATCGAAAAGTTAACTTCACCTCACCTGGCCGCTTCTGCACAAATGTTTTAGGGAAGAACACAAGTTGCATCATCCTTAGGATCCAACAAAAGAAGTAGAGTTGCTAGAAATCATTAGCCTATATTTATCTATGATCCATAGGCGCCACAGGTTCAATCAACATTAGAAATCATTAGAGTTGCTAGTAATGAGGTTTAGCCGGGGCCCCCAAGCTAGCCAACACGGGCATGAAGGTCAACCACGCACTTTTGATGATCAATCATATATGTAATGCAATAAGGATTACTACTGTGTGTGTGGGGCACACAACCCTCATCCACTAAAACTATATGGCTGCATACGCCCATAACACAAGCAAGCTTACAATGTTAGCAGTACGTGTTCTTGAGTACTCCATCAATTCAAAGATTTCGAGCGCTTCCTTGCAAAATCTAATTTGAGCACATTTTGCAATAATTTCATTCGAGGCATTTTATCAACAATGCAGGCCATCCCAAATCTCCCATTTTCGCACCTTCCAATTGCGTTCTTTTGTTCTAGATGGCTAATTTGTCATAGTGATCGCAATTTTGTTCTAGTTGAATAGCCATGATGTTTGTTAAGATTCTTTGTAGATGTGCTTGAATGCATATTCTTTGGTCTTTTATCTTTGGGAATTCTTTAGGTTGCGATGAGCTGTTTTGATAATCCCTTATGCTTTCAATGTCTCAGTCCAATGCCTCTACAATGTGTGGTTCCTGCAGCATGGGTCATATCGATATTCTTCTGATTTCGGTTTGTAATTATCTTTAATCCATGGTTAGGTCTCATGCGATTTAAGTTATAGCTTCCTTCTTAGATTTAATTCTCCATGTGGTTGATAGTTAATGGTATTATATCAACTCTCTGGTTTATATGAGTGATTTTTAGATCTTGGAAAAATACAATAGTATTTATTTAAAAGAAGAGAGTGAAGTTAGATTAAATAAAAAGTATAGTATTGAGATATATATATATATAATAAATTTTAAGTTTCTCTATTGTAACTAAATTTTAAGTTTCTCTATTGTAATTGTTCGCTACCCTGTTCTTGCTAGCATGCATTGAAGTTAGAATTTGAATTGCCCCTTTAAATTTATTTGGTAGTTATATTCGGACCATTTAGCAATCTAAAATATTGATCTATACTCTTATTAATATGCCCAGTAGATATAATAGTGATCTTCTATTTTTGCGGTACATTGTTGGTATTGATTATAGGTTGGAAATCTTAAAGTTGAACTATATAGTTTCAAGAGCATTTATTTAGATAGCGTTTCTATTTTCTTTAATCTCCTTAGTGTTTTAATTTAAAGTCTACTACTAGATATCTTATTCCTTCTTTTATATATATATATATATAAAATTGAGAACATGTAGTCTAGGAAATATTTTAAATATAATTTCCTTAATTTCAATTTAAGTACAAAGATAATAAAAAGGATGTATCCCCTACAATATAGATCGAATTTTAAATTAAATGAAGTATATGTAAAGAATTTATCATGAGAACCTTTAAGGAATGTTAGTGAAGAGGGTTATGAGGTTGGATAATTCTCTTAGGTTAAAACCCTTGCCTAAGTTTATAAGCGAAATGCATAATATCTTCTAGCATATTTAATATTTCCAACATTTTAAAGATAATGTTTTTGAAATAAATTTGTGTAAGGGCAAGTTTTAGATTCAACTTTTCAAGTCACACTTGTGGTCTTTACTAAAATAAATGGCTAGATTATAAATAGGAGTTTGTTAACGATAGACTCAACTACATTACAATGTGTAAATCAAGAATATTACTTCTATTGTATTATAGATTATTAAGTAATTAGAAGCATCTAATATTTTCTACTCCATTAAATTGATTGCTATTTTAATACTAGGAATTAATGTTAGAATTTGGTTGCTTAATGCATTATAACCTTACTATATCCATACTTCATTAAGTGTAAGGTATTTAATTACTAGTAATTAATTTACTCTTAAATTTTGTTATTTTGATGAAAATTATTTGTTCTTGTTAGTAAGGGCCTTACACTTGTTTGTTGTCATAAATGATTATTAATTTTGTGTTTGCACTGTGAATAGAAACTTCTATATTCACTTATATATGTGAATATATAATCTAGTAATAAAGGTGGTGCGTTTTTTGGGTAAGCTTCTCGTTAACAATAATTCTTTTTCAATCTCTTTATAAGTTCATTTTATGAAAGAGTAACACAAATATTGGACCTTTGTATAATCCAATGTTTATTTGTTGCATTAAAAATTTCATTATTTTTATTACATCCATATTATTAGAGTATTTCTAAATAAGTAATTTACCTTGGGTTGAATATTAAGTTACATTTTGTTAGTTTATTTTGGAAGGACATTACATTCTGGTGGTAAATAATCTATTAAATTGAACCAAGTGGTTAAGTTAAAATGAATGATAAGATAGGGGAACTAATGCCTTACTAAAGGAATGTCTTCAAGGTTAATGCTATGATTAATTGTTTGTATTACACAACGTGGCTTGGTATTTGGATTAAGTGTTTATGTAACTGCTTATGATGGATGTCATCGGTGTGAAGTATGTTGGAAAGTGTATTTAGCATGTTGGTTTCTAGAGGCCTAGGAGGGAGTATGTTTGCATATATGGTCCTTATGATTGTTTAACCATGAAGTGGTTTGGCTATGTTGTTGGTCATGTGCATTGTATGAACACAATCCCTAAGGGTGTTGCCCTCCTATCTTTGCT
Organism: Sequoia sempervirens; assembly: GCA_007258455.2. Lineage (NCBI taxonomy): Eukaryota > Viridiplantae > Streptophyta > Pinopsida > Cupressales > Cupressaceae > Sequoia > Sequoia sempervirens. The sequence continues at coordinate 23,089 of VDFB02271450.1, read as the reverse complement.
TAGATTTCATGAGATTCTGTGATGATATTTTTATTGAAGGATGTGCATATGTGTATTGTGTGAATGTTAATCCTAAGTGTTGTACTACCTGTTCATGATGGTTGAATTGTGGCTATGGGTTGGGACATGGGTTCATGTTTTCCTGATCGATGTTTATGCGATTATGATAAATGTGCAAGATGGTCAATACCTTGCTTTGTGTTTAGATTCATGTGATTATGATAAGTGTGCAAGATGGTATATGCCTTGCTTGATGTGTAGGGTTTACTAGTTGCAAGTAGGGGGAGTGGCTCTCAATGGGCCCTGAAACTCAAAGTGGTGTATAGGATAACCCATTGGAGGGTTTCTTAATCCAGTGATAACCTTAATAATGAATTAGGGGGAATGGGAAGATTTCACATTAATCAAGATAATGATATGCCTCATTCATGGCTCAAGTGCTCATTTAGGCTTGAGATGAATGGGAAGGCCTGGAATGGAAAGATCAATTGCCCTGTCCTCATGAAAGGTATGTTGATTCCGCATGAGTTCGTATGGGGGCTGGGGATTGGTAGATGTTGCTAGGATAACCCAGGATGGGAGCCGGGGCCTAGAAAAATCTACTAGCATAACCCATATCAAGCTATGTGATGACACTCCTCCCTATTGCAGTCTAGCATTCCCTAGTTGTATTTCCTCTTGTGTGAGTGCCTTTGGAAGTGAAGTAAGTGATGTTGGTGTGATGGCAGTGATGTGTTGGAGTCCATGTATAACCATCGATTGTGTTAGCCTGTTGCTTTCCTGACTGTCTGTTTGTGGTGAGACCTTGTGTTATCTCCTAGCACGGGGGGTGGACCTCAAGGTTTCGCATGGTTGAAAGGTTGGTGCTTTTTCCTCCATTGGGTATTCTTGTTGCATGCTTGTGTGCATGGAGGTTGTTCATTGCACTATGGATTCTAGTTCCAGTTCTAGAAGGCCACCTTTCATGTGTATGTATATAGGATTGTAAATCAGTTGTATCATTTACTGTGATATGATGTAATCATCCCACAAGTATTGGGGAAAGCATTGTTGTAACTATTGTAACGATGTAACAATTATTGATGAATTCCTTTTGTAATGATTACTGTAAAGTATTGCTTGGATATGTTAGTTTGTTGGAAATGATCATTAATGATGATTATCAGTTGACGTGTAGAATCATTTAATGTGATGTTTTAAAATGAACCTTGCATGTTATATCGATCATGTATCTTTTATGTCGATGGAATGATTCTAGGTATCTTGAGTGTTAGTTTGTAAGTAGCACAGTTAAGGAACCTTAGAGGACCTAGGTTTAGATTATATGTTATGTTATGTTATGCATTCTATAGTTGTTTTAAAAAAAAATTGTTATGTTATTTTGACCTAGTGTTGTGTTGTCCTTTGGGGTTCCTTGGCGGGGGCGTTACACCCAAAGGAAAATTTTGATCTAGTTCCCTTGGTAGGTTCATTGGTTTGATTTTCTTTTGAGCTCTTCCTTTAGTACATACATGGTGGTGGTTGAATTCTTTATAAATTCCTTATTAATTTGAATGATTTTCTTTAGGTTTTACTTTATATTAGCTTGATTTTTCTTTGGTGGTGCCATCATGTTCTTGACCATCTCTAAGTTTTGAAACATAGTGAAAATTTTGTTCACTTCATTCCATAGTTCCTCATCAAAGAGAACATTAGTTTGACTATGGCCTATGAGTATAGTCTCCATTTCCAATTTGTGAACACTATGTTGCATACATGGCTTGCTAGAGGAACCATTTCAACACACTAGTTTGCATGTGTAAGTTTTTCTTCAAGTGACTTAACATGGTGCTTTAAATCCATAGAATTACTACAAAGATCTCCCAATAGCTATCTAGACATAGTTTGACCTTTGGAACTCTTATTTTGTGGGATATCCTCTTTCACATTAGTTTGGGTAGTTTGGTTGTCTTTTGGGAGGTAAACAAGTAGCTCATCCTCCATTATCTCCTTCCCTTTCTTGGGGATGGAATTGGGTTCATTAATACTTTCCTCAATAGGCATCTTGTTGGTCACTTGAGGGGGCTTAGGGATCAAGAATTTGACCTTTCCTTGCTTCTTGGCCTCATATCACAAATTTGTGTAAATGTTGATCTTGAAAAACCTTTGCTATATATTGGTAGACACAATGAAAAGAATCATAAAAAAATTGGAGAATGTGAGATGAGAGTTCATAATTTGATTCCCTTATTTCCATTCCTTAAAAAAAGAAAATATTTTTGGCATTACAATTCCTACAAGAAGACTTATTTCTTACTGTGATTGAATCACAAAAGTAAAGTCTTCCCCAATATTTACAATAAACTAATAAGTAATGGGAGAACTTGGGTTTATTTCATTAGTACCAATGAAGAGATATTTCATTGACTTTGGGTAGATAGAATGGGAACAATCCCTTGAGTATGAAATAATCTCTTCTAGATGATTATATTGTATTAAGGCATAAGTCTTTAGTCTGCCCTAGTTTTCAAGAATATAGAACCCTTAATAAAAACAAACTTGTGACAATAAAGTATAATTGCATTGACAAAGAGATCCAAATGGGATACATTTATAACAACAAGAGTTGGTTGTGCATATTAAACTAACCATCTATTTTATCCAACAAACCACGGCATAAATATTCTAATTCTAACACTGTCTTGAATATCTAATTTATGGGTATCATCTATAACGAAGAGTCCTTGTTATCACTCCTTTTAGAAATCACATCTTATGGGATAATGTTAGAAAAAAGAGCATCCAAATGAAGTAATTGATCAAACATTATGAAAAATGCTCCAGATATTTTGAATGCAAAACATGACTATTCTTACATTAAATTATGTCTTTTGTCAGTGTCTATGGAAACTATGAGTTAATGCATTGTATTTCATATGTTGTTTTGTGATATTTATCTGGATTTTGTAGCTATTTAGTCACTGTATACAATACTATGAGTTACCCTCTCAATTGTACTATAGGACAAGACCCAATATCCTTTATGAATATCAAATATGCTAACATTTGAAAAGGATCCACTATCATTTGTAACTCTTATAGCCACCATTGATTCTGAGTTCATGCATTCTTTTGTGTAGCTGAATAAACTTCATCAGATCCAACAATTTGATCATCCTATGCCACTACTTAATAGAGGTCAAACCTCCTTTTGGTTTTGTAAATCATGCCTTTGAATAAGGCTACATTTGTTTATTTTGTTCACATTATAGCATCCCTTTGATCCACTCTACTCACTGGGCATCAGTAACCAAGAAATCTGGTAATTAAGTGAGTTGTTTCAAGATTATGAATAGCTATGCATATTCACCCAATCTTGATAGAGTTATCTAAGTGCATGATCCATCTTTCCTCATGTATCTCTAATACAGAATACTTAACTTCTAGGTACATCACCTCATTGGGAATTATGCTAATGTTTAAAGGTGATACAATTTCTTTTGGCATTTTCTGCCCTTTTCTTTAGAGATATTTTCTTCTTGTTGGCACTAAAATGCCTGATTGGAAACCTCTAGAGGAAAGGAAGGAAATGTCAAGAAAAAATTGTATGATGAGGCAACAAAAGCATAACAAAGCAGCACGTTGAGCTCAACCCTTGTGGGAGCCATGTTTACACCACGTGCTGAAATTTGATGAAACAAAAACATGGATTTTCCTGTATCTGCACATAAAGCAAACAGTTAGAAAAAACCTATGCATATGATTGATGTATCAGATGATTTTGTTTCTTTCTTTGGAGATGTAAAATTTGTTTGTTTGATGCATCTAAAGGATATTTTATACACTAATGGGTGCATGTACATGTAGTGTTAGGAGCCTTCATTTCTTAGAGCACCGCTCTAACATCATTGCAATTTTCTTAGATGTAGGGACTGGAAAAAGAGAGCTACAGAGGACGCAAGACAACTTGAAGTAGAAGACCAAGTAGGACAACAAACTCTGACCAGTCATTAGGCAATGACTGGCCTCTTCCCCTATATGTGCATTTTTGTTCTTTTAATCCATCAATGTATAAATTGTACTTCATTTCCATTGAACAAGTTAAGTCTCACGGCTTGTGTGAGGCAAATATGTACTCTTGAATCAATAAAGATTACTTTCAACAAGATTTGTGCAAATCTTTTCAATATTGTATGCACTTGTATAAATGCAATAATTTGTTATTGAAACTTGTAATCTCTTTGATTCTTATGTTTATAGAATTGAATGCAATATAGGGAAGATAGATAAGAAATGAACTTCACTTTCAATTTGAAAACATTCTAAACTCAGTGAATCTTGAGAAAAAGTAAAAAATGAGTAACATTTTTGGCGACATCTGCTATATGTTTGCTTACTAAACATTAAGACTAGCTGCCTAGACTATTCATTGGGCACGGGGTCACTTAGAAACCTAGAACAGATCTAAAAATAACTTGACTCAATGTTGTAACTCAGCAAAGATGACCCAGAACACCCTGGAAACTTATTGAAAACTATAACAGTAGTAGGAAACTAACTGTGTTGAAAAGGACTTAGGGAAACTGAAAACAAGAACTAAACTAAGGTGCAGCAACACTTATTGAAAACAAAACTTCTAAACTAACAGAAGTGGTATAGATCAAACCTGAAAGCAATGCTTGAGGTGTATCCCATTGACTGGGATAGGCAGAATCTCTCCATCCATCTTGGACAACTAGAACACATTGTATTCTCTGCACTCTGTGATAACAAATGGGCCACTCTAGAAGCTATCAAACTTTGTATGCTTCCTTGGCCTTCTTTTCAACTCATCCCATTTGAGTACAATATCACCTTCTCTAAAGACCCTGGTAGTTTCCCTTTTGTCAAAAACTCTTTTAGTTTGAAGTTGATGGTACTCCAAAGACTTCATAGCTTTGTCCCTTATCTCTTCGAGCTCCATGAGCTGAGAAAATCTGACAGCTAATGGATCTTGTTCCTAGAACATTTCCAACTGATGCATAATGTCAAGAGCTGACATCTCTACAGACAAAGGTAATCTGGCTTCCTTTCCATAAACTAGTACATATGGAGAATTTCCAATAGACCGCTTAGGAGTTATCCTATCTGCCCATAAGGCATATTCCAGCTTAGTGTGCCAAGCTCTCTGATTGTCCTCCATTATTCGTTTAATGATTCTTATCAGGTTCTTGTTTGTGCTTTTAGCCAAATGATTACCCTGAGGGTAATAATTTGATGAAGTATTCAAATATATTCCATTTTTCACTACCCAATCAGCCACTCTGAGTCCCACAAATGCCAAGGCATTATCTGAAATGACTGATTCTGGAACACCAAACCTGGTTATTATTTCATCATAAAAGTTCAAAACAAATGTTTCATTGGCTTCTTTCAAGGCTACTGCCTCAGTCCACCTTGTGAAATAATATGTAGCAGTGAGTACCCACTTGTGCCCACCACTGGAAGGTGGGTTTATAGGTCTAATAAAGTCAATTCCCCATCTCATGAAGGGTTGTTCCACTTGAATTGGATGCAAAGGTAATGCTTGAAGCTTTTCCTTTCCTACAAATATTTCACACTTCACACACTTTCTAGCCCATGCATGGGCATCCTTAGCATGGTTGGCCAGTAATAGCCAACTCTCATAATTTTCCATGTTGTTGTTCTTGGGGAAAAATGACCCCCTGCAGTTCCATCATGGAACTCATGAAGCATTTTTCCAATCTGATCTTGATCAATACACCTCAACAGAGCACCATTGAGGTCTTTCCTGAATGAAACATTCTCAATCAAGACATATGGAATGGACTGTAACCTGAAATATCTTCTCTTAGCTCTATCTAAACCTGGTGGACATTCTCCAATTTGCAGAAAATGTGTCATATCATGCACCCATCCTGCTGCCAATATAGGTACAACATTCTGATCCTAATCATCAGTGACTAAAACAGCCTCAGTTTCTATTTTCTCTTCACTTTTTCGTATTGAAGCAAGCTTCTCATAGAGTCCCTTGCCTCTTACAAGCTTTGTGATCTTGATATCCACATCAAATTCCATAACTTTAGTGATCCATCCAGCTCTCTTCTCATCGAGATCTTTACTCAACATGAACTCTTTCACACTCGGATGTGCTAACATCAAATGAATTTTATTGTTGGAAATCAATGGCTTGAATTTTTTTAGGCTTCTTATGACAACCAGAACATGTTTCTCTACAAATGAATATCTGTGTTCATAATCTGCCAATCCTTGGCTGAAAAATGCAATGGGCTATTCTAAGCCTTCACTATTCTGCTGAATGTAAGCATTGCAGAAACAAAATCTACATTGCCAAATGCATACATAATAAGGTCTTTTGTGAAATTTTGGTTTACCAGTGTGGGAGTTGATGCTAAAGCTTCTTTAATGGCTTCAAAACTGCGTTTAGCTTCTCTAGTCTAGCTGAAAATTGCATTCTTTCTTAACATAACAGTCAAAGGTTGTAAAAGGTGTAAAACATCAGGTATAAACCTTCTCAAAAAGTTAATTTTTCCTAAGAAACTCTACAACCCTTTCTTGTGATTGGGTAAAGGCAATTCTAATATGGCTTTGATTCTTTCAGGGTCAATAGTAATTCCCTGTTTTGACACGATGTGTCCTAACAGCTTACCCTCATGAACAACAAAGATACTTTTCTTGGGATTAAGGGATATTCCATATTCCTTGCATCTTTCAAACACTTGTTTTAAATGCAACAAATGTTCACCAACATTTTTTGAGAATATTGTGACATCATCTAGATATATGAGCACAATTTTATTGATTAAGCCTTGAAAAGCCATGTCCATAGCCCTTTGAAAAGTGGCTCCGGCATTGGACAAGACGAAAGGAATTTTCTTGTAGGCCATAGTTCCCCATTTTGTTGTAAAGGCAGTCTTGTATTGGTCCTCTTCTTTGACCAATACCTGGTTATAACCAGAGTATCCATCAAACAGGGAAAATCTCTTTGAACCAACAACCACTTGGAGGATTTGCTCCACGAAAGGTAATGGATAATGGTCCTTTAGAGATGCTCTGTTAAGATCTCTAAAGTCTACACATAATCTGATCTCACCATTTTTCTTTCTAATCAGAACCAGGTTAGAAACCCAGGAGGTGTGTTTAATTGGAAATATAATACCCCCTTGAACTAGCTTAGTCAGTTCTTTAATCATTAAAGGTTCAAGCTTGGGGTTCAAAGGTCTATGCTTTTGTCTTACAGGATTTGCGTTGGGTTCTAGTTCTATTGTGTATTGAGAAATTCTAGGATCAAACCCTTTCAAATCAGAGTAATCCCAAGCAAAAACATCCTGAAATTTTTTCCATAAAGCAATGAAAGCCTTCCTATCTTCAGCTGAACAAATTTTGCCTATCTTAAGAAGCTTACCTTTAAAGATCTCCAACTCTTCGTAATGCTCGTCTTTAATCTGAATGCTAGTTTTATTCCTTTTCAGCTAGTCATCAGTACTAAAAATGGATTCTAATATAGCCAGACGTCTATGAAACTTATTTGTCTTAAGCTAAATAATCTGATCCTCATATTGTTGTTTTAACTTTTCCTGATTTACAATAGAAAACTGATCTTCCTCAAGCAAAAAACTTAGAATCTGTTCGTCACTTTTAAAGACTTTCCAATTAATATTGTTATTAGGGATAGAGGGCCTAACAACTACTTTAACATGTTGATATACCTTCTCCTTTCTAATCTCATTGGGTATGTCAAATTGAGCACCAATTGCAGCCAATCTGTCTGCGTGCTTATTTTGACTCCTAGGGATTGAAATCATATTAAAGGCATCAAACTCCTCTATCATATCCCATACCCTATGTTTATAAGATTTCAAAGTATCATTATTTGTTAGATTTAACCCTCTCACCTAATTAACAAACAGTTCTCTATCCCCAAACACTTGCAAGCAGTTGATTCCTCTTCTTCTTGCCCATTCCAAGCCTTGAATTAGTTCTTCATACTCAGCAAAGTTGTTAGAACAAGAAAAGGAAAATCTAAAAGCAACTACTACCTATCACCTTGCGGAGAGATCAACATTGCACCTCCACCAGCTCCATTTTTGCTTTTGGAGCCATCAAAGTACATCTGCCATAGCTCTTCTTGCTGTGGTAATTATTGTTCTGCTTTCTTTTCAATGTTTGGCATCTTTGTTTCTAGTTCATGCATCATATAAATATCCAATCTAGCTTCCTAAACGAGTTCATTTGGATTGTCCACTATATTTTTTGTTGCCCACCAAAACATAGTCAGGCGTGCATCAATGATCAAATAAATCCAAGAAATTAAGTCACATGTCAAAAAAACAAACATAAAATTTCTTACCTTGGTTGGGCGTCGTTGAACATGATAGTGTCGCAGTTTGAGATTTGGGTGTCACTCTAGTGAAAATGGGTGTCACTCTACAGCAAGACCAATGAACATGATAGCGTTGGTATTTTGATGGGCATCGCTTCTAACGATAGCATCGCAATTTGGAATTTGAAAGCGTTAGACTGGTGAGTTTGGGCGTCGCCGTTTAAGTTTTTTGATACCTCTAGATTAAATACACATCGCCATATTTAAATCAGCATCAACAGATTAAATATGTGTCAGTATTTCAAATTTCCAGGGCATCGCTATATGGCGACGCTATTGAAATAGCATCGCTGTTTGTAATTTGAGCATCGATGCAACCTACAAAATAGCATAAAATAAAATTCAAGCTAAAAAGTAGTTAGATTATCGATTTTCCCTCCTTCTAGCGCCAGAATGTGACCAAAAATATCAGTATTGGCCGAATTACGCTTGATCCATGAAGAATCAAAGCATGACGGAGCCACTAATACTCGAATCTCAACAAGATCATTCAAATGAAATTGAAACTAAACATGTATCAAAACCTAACATACTAAATTATGAAAGCTTTTAAAACATCTACTCTAATCCATCTGAAACTTATCCCGTTGTGGAATTGGTGTCGTGTTGATGTGAAACAACAACCCTTTCCCAATCCCGTGATTAGTGAGCCTATTTCAGTTGATTCTATGGAAGAGAATCGATGAAACCATTGTGATTGATGTATGTAAACCTAGTTTATGCTAAAAATGAACATGATGCAAGCTATGTTACCATGATTTTATGCTAAGTATGCAATGATTATTGTAGAAGTTGTGAAAACCAACTTCAGAGTCCAAGAACACCTGCATACAAATGGATACCTGTCACAGGGAAGAGAATAGAGAAAAAAGCAAGAGAGGGTTTGAAGCTCTGTAATATCAGAGATCTATAACAGAACGATAGAAGAAATTATTTACAAAGATCAATCCTTAAAAGGAGATCAAGCAAAACCTAAAAAGTAACCCTAATAGGTAGACATTTAATAATTAATATAATGATTAAATGTCACAATATGCATCTAAAGTGAAATATTAAGAGAGGAATAAAGGTAACTTAATTAACATAATTAAGTTAAAACCTTTACTCTAACACCCCCCCTTAAGATGAGCAAAAGTGCAGCTACAAACATGTGCAAGAAAGCAAAGGTAACTACAATGCATGAAAGTAAAATTGGGTCCCGACAACTAGGCCTGATCAGGTACCTGAATACAACCAAATCTCTGTAAAGTGGAGAAATAGAGAAAACCTCATGGGAAAAACTCTACTCCAAAAAGAGATGAAAAACAAGAGTGAAAGAAGAAGAGAGATAGAAGGAGGACTCAACATGACCCCCCAAGAACTGCTTCTATCACACAAGTACAAAATATGTTCCCCCCATAGGAGAGAGAAGAGACTCCAAAGCCCCCCCAAAATGAGAGAACGCTTGTGCTAATGATCAAACCAATGTGTCTCCTCGGAGGAAGAAACAGATCCAACGGTCGAAGAAGAGGAAATCCCTGGATGTGACGTGAAAATAGAAGGCCTGGATGATGCTCACTGAAGAACTGAACGACAGTATGAGTGTTTGAATAACAGGATGGTGAATCAAACAACTCAAGATGATCCTGAAATGGAATCTCCAATGAAGATGGGATAATAGGTGTGCTGAAACTGTCATCTGTGAGGAAAGGAATATCCTCTGATATGGCCTCAACAACTGCACTTGATGGCTCGATGAGTGGAGCTACAATGTCAGTCATAGCTGAAGAGGAATCCTGCTGAACAGATATGATCTCAATAGGAGGTAGAGGTGTAGAAGTCTCAACACTAGTCTCATGAATAGATGGAAGAACACATAATTTCAAGTGACCAAACTTCACCTCAGATACTGCATGCTCTCTTGTAGAAAGAGATGAATACTCGGGCAGTGGAGATGGTGGACCAAAGTGTGTGAATGCATACAATCAGGAAGAATGATCAACTATCCCTGTTGCAACAATGTTGCCAATATGAATGTCTCTGATGTGCACTGAATCAAGTGTGAACTCAACCGTCTTCCCTGTCCCACAATGAGCAATCTGATAGATGGAGAGAAGGTTAGTGGACAAAGATGGTACACATAGTACATCATTAAATGTACCGTCATCAATGTCAATAGAAACTTTCCCACATACACTCATATAAGTGTTATTACCCATCAATATGTGTGGTGAGGATGCAGTCTCAAAAGATGAGAACATGTCCTGAGAAGATGCCATATGGTGTGAAGCACCTGAATCCATAAGCTATCTAGATGAATGTGAACTGGTGGTTGCACATAATGTATGACCCTTATGTAGGGCCTTTCCATCTGTCTGGAATGATGGTGAAGAAGAAGACCCGCCTAATGTAGATGAAGAAGAGTGATGAATATTGTTCCTCTCAAGAAGAGTTGTCAAATCTAAAACCTGTTTGGCATATCCATCTATCTTCTTCTCATAACACTTGGACTCATCATGTCCTAGCTTAGTACAATAAGCACACTTAGGTCTATCTTTCTTCAATGATTCCCCCTTAGGAGAAGGTGAATCAAAGGTGTGTTGTGAACTGGAATCCTTCCAATGCTTTGTGGTCTTTGGTTTTTGTTTCTACTTCTGCTTCTGCTTACCTTGAGATGACTGTGCTACCAATGCTTGGTGTTGTGATCCTGTGAGAGCATCCAACTGTGATATCTTGGCCTGCTCTTGTGTCAACCAATCACAGAACACCTCAAAAGTAGGCATGGTAAAGCAATTTCCCAATGCATCCATGGTGGAATAAAATGTCGAAGAGAATATCTGAAAAGGACCTCGAAGCTTAGAAAGAATCAGGTAAATACACTCCTCATCTGTTTTGTTCTTACCACAAACCTGTAGAAGAGATCTCTATTGTTTGAATTTCATCAAAAAGTCCTCAATAGTGGGAAAATAATCAGGTACGAGGGAAGTCAACTCTTCCTCAATCTGGATGGCATGGAATTGATCGATGGTACCAAATAAATCATTGAACTTGGTCCACATTTCAAGAGGACTGTTACACCCATCAAGATGAAACAAGCTGTCTGAAACATGTAAGGAAATAAAACCCATAGCCTCATCCATCTTATTTCTATGCTACATAACCTCAAATGGCTGTGTCAAAACTGGTTGAACTATGTCTAAACAGGACCACAACCCCTTTGATCTAAGAAGACGTGTCATGTATGCCTTCCAAGTGTGATAGTTATGAGGTGTGAGAAGTTCAACAGTAGGAGTATTTTCGGCCATGTTTGGAAAGGTTTAATGAATGTATAATGTGAAGAGTTTCTGGTTTTCTGAAGTAAATGATAGAAAGCAAGAAAAAAAACTCCCCCCACAATGCAAGAAACCAAACCCCAATAGATATTTTTTAGCGAAAAAGCTAGAAAAAGAAAAATATGCTTAAGACAATGCTCTATGTACCTGGTTAATTTTCTGATGAAATAAACTACAGATCTGCATAGAGCACGTGAACATATTTCTGACGCCTATTCATTTTTGAAAAACGGAGCAAAAATGAGCAAGTTATGCCCCCCAGAGTGCAAAACAAATATCTGACTTTGACTGCGAAAAAATGCAACCAAACTAGAAAAATTTGAATAAATTCCTACACCACCAGGACGGGCTCAAATCTAGCTTTCCAACGCCTTTTTTTTTTTTGAAAAACGGAGAAACAATGAGCATTTTATACCCGATTGAGTGAAACTACTCTGAAAAGGCACATGAGCTCTTCATCAAGCCCTGGGGACTAAAAAAAATGGGCCTCTAGTCCACTGGGCGACCAGGGGCTGAGCAGCGGCGGGCTGGGCGCTGGTGGCGTGGCGACGGAGATCAGGCGGCTGGTCGGCAGCGGCTGGCAGAGGTGGCGGCCTGGCGGCTATTGCTGACGGTCGCTTGGCTACAGGGTGGTGGTGGCTTCCAAATATAAGGGAAGCGCAATTTTTTTATTAAAAAACCTTTAAAAATTCAATTTAAAATTGATTTTTTTAAATTTTTTTTTAAAATGACCTCGTAAATCGAGCCCTGGGGTCGTACGGCCTTGGGGCCAAATTTTTTTTGCTTCCCTGATCAACTGTGGCCAAATCGGACAAGCTTTATATGAAAATAGGGGTTTTCAACCTCTGTGAATCCAACGGCGAGGTCCGTTTGAGCACAAAATGAACCCAAAGAATGAAGTAAGCCGGATCCACAAAGAAACAACCCGAAAACCTATGAAAGCCTGATCAAACCCTCGTAGCTCCAAAAACTTCAAAACAAGAACAGGCTGCAGTAGGTCTGCTCTGATACCATGTAGAAGTTGTGAAAACCAACTTCAGAGTCCAAGAATACCTGCATGCAAATGGATACCTGTCATAGGAAAGAGAATAGAGAAAAAAGAAAGAGAGGGTTTGAAGCTCTGTAATATCAGAGATCTATATCAGAACAATAGAAGAAATTATTTACAAAGATCAATCCTTAAAAGGAGATCAAGCAAAACCTAAAAAGTAACCCTAATAGGTAAACATTTAATAATTAATATAATTATTAAATGTCACAATATGCATCTAAAGTGAAATCTTAAGAGAGGAATAAAGGTAACTTAATTAACATAATTAAGTTAAAACCTTTACTCTAACAATTATGCTATTGCTAAGCTAATCTAAGCTAAAACTATGCTAAAAGATGAAAACCCGAATTCATATACAAACTAAGATGGATGCATGGAAGCCATTAATGGATGCTCTAAGCTATTATGCAATAAAAACTAACTCAAATAAGCTAACAAGTGAGTAAATTGAGAGTATGGATGCAATTGAATTCAACAGCATAAGTTTGCAATTGAAAGATGGATCCATTTGTCTCCAAATAGTGATCTATTTATAGGAGAGCAAATGAGGAATGAATGGTTGAGATAAAAAAGCTTAATCAACAGTTCAAGATGAAGGGGATGAGAGGCATGGATCATGGATTATCATCAATGGATGAGAATGCATGATGAGATTTAATCAAGGGCTCATACTTGCTTCAAACAAACACACTTTTGACCTGCTCACACATGTCAAAGGTAACTTTCTCAAAAGGTTAAAGATTTAGCTTGTTCAAGAAGCCAAGTGAGTTGATTGGAGGATAGAGAATATTCGTTGGAATATTCCTTTTGGGTGAGGAAAAAGGCAATTTACAAATTAAAACAAAGTTTTAATTGTGCAAAAAAGAGGATAAAGAATATTCTATGGGAATATTCCCTTTACTTAGAGGAAAATTAATTTAATTGCTAATTAAACAAGATTTAGTTTATGAAATTAGGGGGTTAGAAGAATTAAAGAGATATTTATTAAATTAAATGATTTAATAAATGAGGGAGAGATGGAAGTGGTATTTAATTAAATAACTCAAGGTTATTTAATTAAATAAGATGACTTAGGAGATTAAATTAAATATTTTGATTTATTTAATTTAATTAGCTGAAGTGTTAGCATGAAAAGAGATAAATTAACTTGATTAAATTAATTAGGAAAACAGATGAAAATGATGCAATTAATTAATTAGCTAGGCTAATAAAATTAATTAAATGAAAAGAGGATGGGTTAAAGAGGAAATGATGTTAGTAAATTTGTTTTAAATGTATGATATCGATTAGGACATTTTTTAGTGACTCCATTGGGTATTTATTTCACTTTTTTCACCTAGTTGCACCTGATTCATTTTCAACGAGTATATCTAGAAATGGTGTTACACTAGTTCATCAACCCAATATCACTCTTCAGTTAGAGCAATATAATCTTGCTTCATGCCCTAGGGAATTTTTCTAGTTTGAAAGGGAAACTCTTTAGGATTTTTTTGTAACAATCGACATCCTAGAAGAAGAAGAAAAAAACAAAATCCTTTGAAAATGTTGCATGTAATCAATCACACGTTCAAACCCAACAATACATTGTTAATAAAAACAAAAAAATGAAGAGGATGGATAAAATCCCTAAAATAGAAACACTTAATCAAACGTAGGATTCTATATCCTTTAAACAAAAATAAATAGTTGGAATATTTATTGAATGTGGATTCTTCCTAGTTGGCTAATCTCTTCATATTTTAGTAAGGTGATAGAAATTATATGAATTTTATAAATGAAGATAACTATTTTGTTGGAGAGGATAATCAAAATCCTTGGATGAGAGACAATACTATTGATGTAGGGAAAAATCTCATTAAGTTTCATTCTTTACAATGACAAGAAGTTCCTAAATTCTTGGGTGAGGTCAAAGAGTCATTGAATGATAACTTAGAATTATTAAAGTTAATTTTTGTTGCCATTAATTTTTTTAAAGAAAAATCCTCTCTTGGATTATTTTGTCAAACCCTCAAGGGTAAAGCCTATAGAAATTTCATAAACTTACACTCAAAATCCATCTCTCAATGGAATAAAATTGAAGAGTAGTTAGAGCAATGTTTTTGAACAACCAAAGATGATTAAAAATTGATCAATTAATAGTCCCAAATTTTAATTGATCCTAGAGAGATTGCCTATCTTTTTTCATGTGTTTCATCAAATTGAGACAAAATATACTAGTAGATATTAAACCCAAAAAGAGACTCTATCTCTCTCTTATATTATTGAAATACTTACCTTTGAAGTATCACTAAGCTTTAAAAGACATAGACATCACTTCCTACAATGAAACAATTAGATTTTTGTCTTGATTACAAAAAAGAAACTAAAGAAAATTGAATTCAAATATAGAGCCTCAACTATATGTATTTTTGAAACAATAAAATTTTAAATGTGATAGACTCTTGTTTAGATGGAAAAGAAGATTGAATATTTTGAATGTGTTTAGAATAAATAGATGGAGTGGGAAGCAACCCTTTCTAATGCGGAGAATGGTGAAAGTTTTGAAAAGAAGAAATCATAGGGACATCATATAATCGAGGAGTGGATGTAGATAGAGAAGGCTAGTAACCTGAATCCATTCTAGAACAATGTAGTGTAAGTTCTATAAGGACCTTAATTCCTTGTTCCATGCACCCAAAACCATTTTCATTGTCTTTGTGTTTAGAAATAATTTTGAATATAGGCTCATAACATGTTTGTAAATTAAAAAGAGGAGAAACAACATCACTAGTCTTGGTTAAATGAGAGGTATATGAACATGTCGGAGGAGTAATAAAATTTCTAGAAGAAGGATCAATTCTAGCATGAGAATGTGGATCCTTATTAAATGTAGGAATATTAAATTTAGAAAGGTCAATTATATTCATTAGGGTAATAGGCTATGAAATCTAAGGAGCCACAATTGTATCAAGACATGTATTTAAAGAAGAAGGCACAAGATCATCAATAGAGGGTGATGATGGTGTTTAAGAATGTGGTATATAATTACAAAGAGAATAAGAAAGATTCACATAACCCATTTAATCTTGTTGACAATATTGAAAGGGGTAATATCACCCTTGATTTTTTATGCTTCACCATTATGAATGAATTTAATAGACTGGTGCATACTAGATAGAATTGTACACATGATGTGAATCCATGGTCTGCAAAGGAGAATATTATATGATAAAGCTTTGTTATCACATATACCATAGTGGGCAATGTAATAAGGTCTAACTCAATAGGAAACAATATCATTCCAAGAGCTTTCCTTCCTACATTATCAAATTTACAAATATAAGAGAAATACAAGACATTTATATATTAAATGGTTCAACATACCTAAAACACACATGTTGAGACACAAACCATTATCAATAAGAGTACATTTGATTATTTTGTAATTAATGGAAACAATAATGAGAAGAGGTTCATGTTTCTTTTGGACCTTAAGAGAAGTTCATATTGTTCAAACACATAATATTCAAAGTTTTTCTACAGGTACATTTTGTAGACACTTAAAAATGTCTTGAATGATATACACACTTGAATCCAATATATTAACATCGTTTCATCCTAAAATTCATCCTCTTTTCGCTTGATTGATTAAAATAACCTAGTTATTTAATCAAGTGTCTCATTTTCACCTATTAATCTAATTGACCTAATTGGGTTAATTCACCCCCTCTCACGCTAACATTTCACCTTATTTAATTAAATAATGCAAATTATTTAATTCAAACCCTAAAATCCTCTTATTTAATTAAATAACCCTAAGCTATTTAATTATCAATAAGACTACATTTGATTATTTTGTAATTAATGGAAACAATAATGAGAAGAGGTTCATGTTTCTTTTGGACCTTAAGAGAAGTTCATATTGTTGAACATACCCTAAGCTAAGACATTTATATATTAAATGGTTCAACATACCTAAAACACACATGTTGAGACACAAACCATTATCAATAAGAGTACATTTGATTATTTTGTAATTAATGGAAACAATAATGAGAAGAGGTTCATGTTTCTTTTGGACCTTAAGAGAAGTTCATATTGTTCAAACACATAATATTCAAAGTTTTTCTATAGGTACATTTTGTAGACACTTAAAAATGTCTTGAATGATATACAAACTTGAATCCAATATATTAACATCATTTCATCCTAAAATCCATCCTCTTTTCGCTTGATTGATTAAAATAACCTAGTTATTTAATCAAGTGTCTCATTTTCACCTATTAATCTAATTGACCTAATTGGGTTAATTCACCCCCTCTCACACTAACATTTCACCCTATTTAATTAACTAATGCAAATTATTTAATTCAAACCCTAAAATCCTCTTATTTAATTAAATAACCCTAAGCTATTTAATTATCAATAAGAGTACATTTGATTATTTTGTAATTAATGGAAACAATAATGAGAAAAGGTTCATGTTTCTTTTGGACCTTAAGAGAAGTTCATATTGTTGAACATACCCTAAGCTAAGACATTTATATATTAAATGGTTCAACATACCTAAAACACGCATGTTGAGACACAAACCATTATCAATAAGAGTACATTTGATTATTTTGTAATTAATGGAAACAATAATGAGAAGAGGTTCATGTTTCTTTTGGACCTTAAGAGAAGTTCATATTGTTGAAACACATAATATTCAAAGTTTTTCTATAGGTACATTTTGTAGACACTTAAAAATGTCCTGAATGATATACACACTTGAATCCAATATATTAACATTGTTTCATCCTAAAATCCATCCTCTTTTCGCTTGATTGATTAAAATAACCTAGTTATTTAATCAAGTGTCTCATTTTCACCTATTAATCTAATTGACCTAATTGGGTTAATTCACCCCCTCTCACGCTAACATTTCACCCTATTTAATTAAATAATAAAAATTATTTAATTCAAACCCTAAAATCCTCTTATTTAATTAAATAACCCTAAGCTATTTAATTAAATATCATATTGCATCCTCCTTTTCATTAAATCAATTATTTAATGAATATCATATTATTCCTCATCTTGCACATTCAAATTTAGTTTTAATTAACTAAATTTCTAATTTCCCTCCATCCACTTGCATAGGGAAAGGAATATTCTCCTATTTGGCTCCAAAACTGGAATGATTTCTTTCAAAAAACTTTGTAACAAACTTTCAAATTTGTTACAAAGTGTGTTTGTTTGAATCATTCTTATCCCTTAATCTTTTCTTGATCCATGTGATCTTTGATTCTCATCCATTAATGAGAATCTTCGATCAATGTTTCACCATCCTTTTTCATCTTTACCATTGATTGACCAAATTGATCTGGGCCCTTTATTTTTCATTTGCTTTCCTATAAATGCATCACTATTTGGAGAGAAAGGGATCCATATTTTGATAGAAAACTTGTGTTGTTGAAACTCATACTCATTTGCATGTTTCATATTTGATAGCATTTTAGATTAAAGCTTAATCCATTTAGCTTAAGCATCCATTAATGGCTTCCATATTAGCTTAGTTTGCATACATTTTAGCATAAATTCATAGTTATGCCTTGCATATTTGAACCTTATTTACATCTAGCATAGATTGCATTCATTTTATCAAGCTTTCAAGCATTCAAGCATTTAACAATCATCTCATCAAGCTAAACTAGTTTTATATCATGTTTTGTTCATATCTCATCGGTTTCATCAGTTTTCTTCAATTAAATTGATTGAAAAAAGTTGACATTATCCAAGGGATTGGGAAAGGTTTACTGTTCCACATCAATGCGACACCACTCCCCCAATAGGATAAGATTCGATGTCCTAGAATAGGTTTCTATTACGTTTTCTGGTTCTTCGTAATTTTGAATATCTTATTGGGATCAATGCTTATGGGATTAAATAGGGTTTAAATTCATTTGGATCTATCGTGTTTAGTTCACACTATGACATTGGTCACATTTTGGCACTAAAAGGAGGGCTATACTGATCAAATCTGATGAATTTCTCTTTTGATTCTCATTTTCTTGTGTTTGTATATGCAACAACGCACTTTGGTTTGAATACTGTGCCACAATTAATTCAATGACGCATGATTTAATTTCGTCACCACATATTTTAAATAGCAACACTAAAGTGATTTTTATTTGCATCATTGTTTCCATTATAGTGATGCAATTGATGACATTGTTTTATTGCAGAGCAATGCACATGATCTTCACTAGAGCAACACACCTAATATGTGTCGCTATACAATGACACATTTGATAAATTTAGCGACACAATTGATTTTAGTGACGCTTTATTGGTAAACAAAACAAAGACTCAATTTTGACATGTGCTTTAAAAAATTTATTTCATATGATCTCTAACGTGTCACTAACATATGGTTTTTGTTTTTGAGGCTAACTAGTTTTGGAGATTTGAACAATAAAACTTGAAGTGAAGGAGCATGCTATCATTTAACCATACATTGTAACAAGTGTTTTTACACTTGTGGGGAAATTATAACCTATTCTATGCTTCTTTACTTTATGTTTTAGTACCAACTAAACTTCCATTGGGTTTAAAATTAACTTTAAAAAAAAATGGTTAAAATTGGACGCACATACCCTTATTTGGAAAATATCGGTTTAAAATTGAACAAGACAATCAAACACTTCCATTTGGTGCTTAAAATGAACTCATTGTGCTTCTCAAGGTTAAAATGAATGGGTAATTACTTCACTTGATTATACTTGTAGTGTGTATCCACTCTCCTTGTGCTTCGTGCGATCTTGGGTGAAGATAAACACTCTTGTGTACTTTTTCTTTTTGCTTACTCAAAGTACATCTTGAGTTTTGCACCATGTTTTAACAATAGAGGGACCACCTCCCAATTTATGAGAGGGAACAACCCAAGCAATAATTTCATTTTGATCTACTATAAATAATTGGTGTGACGAAAGTCATTAACCACCCGGTGTGGATGTTCTACATCGATGAAAGTTTCCCTTAGTATCTGTGAGATACATAAAAACCCTTAGATCTTTCTAAGAGCTGGGAGGCCTCTTAATTGAGTGAATTTCCACATGTGTAGACACTAGGTTACCCCAAAAATTCTATCATTAAGAACCTT
Source organism: Sequoia sempervirens (assembly GCA_007258455.2). Lineage (NCBI taxonomy): Eukaryota > Viridiplantae > Streptophyta > Pinopsida > Cupressales > Cupressaceae > Sequoia > Sequoia sempervirens. The sequence continues at coordinate 3,221 of VDFB02271450.1, read as the reverse complement.
GTTTGTAGTGGCCAACTTGTCCATCCAAAGAGTTTATCAAAGTAGTGCATTGGAATTTATTTCCAAGAAGTTACTTGCCATGTTCGATTTTGGTTAAAGTATAGAGGTTAAGAATTCATTCTTAACATACCTCTACACTCTTTCCTCAATTACATGTAAAATTGTCTCTTCTACTATGAAGAGCATGAGGCAAGCATACTAAGAAAAACATACCATTTGATCTCAGAATGTTATTTCTTGTAAGTCAGTTTAACACATTGCTTGGTTCCAAAACATTGAAACAAACATTGAACAATCATCAAAATTCAAAATCCTTTGAAATGTGTGAATACCTTTGAAAGATTCCAATATTAATGATTGTCCCTAAGGATTTTATCCCTAGATGCTTCTAAATATTTGAACTCATATCTTAATTCATACTTTTCAGAGTCAACTTAGGGAAACTATGGCCTTGGCTCCTTAATTTTCACATAATGGACTTTGTGGGACAAAGGCTGCTTATACATAGACATTTAGTTTGAAACTTAAGCAAGACAAGTGGATGTGGTAAAATCAAGTCATTAATTAAGATTAAATCATGATTAGACCCCACACATGTGCTTGTCTTCATGATCTCTCACAAGACCAAAGTCCTTAATCGAAGATCCACATTCTGCCTCTTCAAAAATACGCATCATAGTTCAAAGTCTATAAAGAGGCACATTTTGAAGACTTACCACAACCGGGACATCTTGATAAGAAATTTTTATACTCACCTTTTGAGGAATTAACCAAACTTGCATATCCAATTTGAACCTAGCATTTAAAAGCATTGATCTTTTTGGGTTTGAGTTACTCATAGGGTAAAAAACAATTCTCACTACCTTGGTCTTGCAAACAAAGGTTCACTCTAGGTTAACATTATTGGGTCAAAACATTTCATCCACCCTTTATCATATTTCACATTTCACTTCACTAAACTTTACAAACTTTTGGACACACCAACATTTTTTAGACTTAGACAAATCATCAACTCAATCCGCTAACATAGCTATGTTGTGTGTGAAATGGATCCTTTTCCATTCACTTAGTTGAGTTGGATATCACATTTTGTGGACAATTTTATCTTAAAGGTCACAAGCCTACCTTTAATATTTACAAGTTCATTAAACACCTTTCATCAAAACATCAAATCTCTTTGTCTAAAAGTGTTGTCCAAGATTTTAAAAATATCATCACCCATATCATTCACCCTTTTCATCATCCACTTCCACCATTGGTCCAAAACTACTCAGAGTGTCTCTCTTGCCAAAATTTGAGTCAACTAGAGAGTTTAAACTTATCTCAACATAACTCTCCCATAGGTAACCCATAATTTATGGTTACAATAAGATCACAATACAAGAGAAATATGGAACAAGCCAAAACTACATCCACTACAAGTGATCCAAACCCACAAGAATTCAATCCAAGGAGCCATTCTACCCCCTCACAACAACCCTAAAATCCATCGGGACCATATGAGGTAGAAGATGTTACAAACAACCCGCTTGAGCTCACTAAGGAAGAAATTATTGAGTACAAACGAACTCATCAAACCTTAGAAAATGTGGCTCCAACCTTTCTTGTGCAAAACTTGACACAAGGATTAATCCACTCTATGAATCAGCCAACTCAATACTTTGTGCCAAGTCAAACACAAACTCCTAGTCTTGCAACTAGTCCTACTGAGGACTTTGGTCACACCCTTCCTTTAGGAAGCAACACACTTTTGGGTACCCAAAACACCAATCTACCCCAAAATAAAAGCTAAAACTACATCCACTACAAGTGATCCAAACCCACAAGAATTCAATCCAAGGAGCCATTCTACCCCCTCACAACAACCCTAAAATCCATCAGGACCATATGAGGTAGAAGATGTTACAAACAACCCGCTTGAGCTCACTAAGGAAGAAATCATTGAGTACAAACGGACTCATCAAACCTTAGAAAATGTGGCTCCAACCTTTCTTGTGCAAAACTTGACACAAGGATTAATCCACTCTACGAATCAACCAACTTCATACTTTGTGCCAAGTCAAACACAAACTCCTAGTCTTGCAACTAGTCCTACTAAGGACTTTGGTCACACCCTTCCTTTAGGAAGCAACACACTTTTGGGTACCCAAAACACCATCCTTCCCCAAAATAAAATCCAAAACTACATCCACTACAAGTGATCCAAACCCACAAGAATTCAATCCAAGGAGCCATTCTACCCCCTCACAACAACCCTAAAATCCATCGGGACAATATGAGGTAGAAGATGTTACAAACAACCCGCTTGAGCTCACTAAGGAAGAAATCATTGAGTACAAACAGACTCATCAAACCTTAGAAAATGTGGCTCCAACCTTTCTTGTGCAAAACTTGACACAAGGATTAATCCAATCTACGAATCAACCAACTCCATACTTTGTGCCAAGTCAAACACAAACTCCTAGTCTTGCAACTAGTCCTGCTAAGGACTTTGGTCACACCCTTCCTTTAGGAAGCAACACACTTTTGGGTACCCAAAACACCAACCTTCCCAAAAATACCACGTGGACACAAAAATTTGGTGACCCACCTCAATCTTCCACCACCATTCCAGAACACCCTCTACACCCACACAAACCCCTTATATTTCATGATACCACGACAACCTCAACATTTTGAGCACAACCATCTTCATCCATCACCACAAGTACCCATCCATAATCAATCCCAATCCAAACAACACCTTGATCATGAACCCCATCAACCAAGGTAATACCTTAGTCCCCCCTCAAATACAACAAGAGAACCCTATACACATCGGTCAAGGGAACCTCTTCAATCAAGTGATTCAAGGTCCTAATGTGCCATTGTCATCACAATACCAAATGGCACCATCATCATCCTTTCCATTGGTCCCCCACATCATGCAAAATCAAATGGGACCTCAAACTTACATTCCTCCATCCTAATCCACCGTTCTACAAGGAATGTTAAACCAAGGAAACCCCCAACCTCTCATCATCAACCCACAACCCACTCAAACCATAAACACCCAAAACCCATCGCAAATGTCCCAACAACAAAATGATCCTACATTGCAATTATAGGCTCTGGCTTTACAACAAGCACAACAGGTTTACCAACAAGCCTTACAACAAAAACAAGCCCAACAACAGGCCCTAGTGGCCCAACAACAACAACAAGCCCTAATGGCCCAACAA
>VDFB02271448.1:0-17738 GCA_007258455.2 Sequoia sempervirens | reverse complement strand
AAAATAATCCCATATATAAGTAACTTGTCTATATTGACCCATTAAAGTACAAATCTCATGGAACATCTCAAACTAACATTTATGACTTTAGATATACATAGCATAGTTGCAGAAATCTTTACAAAATCATATTTTTTTCTGATTAATCTCCACTCGGCCCTGATGCCAATTTTTTGCTGAAAAACTGCAGTATTTTGCAAATAATTGGTCAAACCAAATTTTTCTTTTTATTAGAGTTTAGGGTTTCTGGGTTTTTTTAATCATTTCTAGCAATTTTTACCCAACTCCAACTGACTTTTTTCAGATTAATTAAAAATATCTTTTATCTTTTGGTTTGCCAAGTTATTCCCACCAAAAAAGAAATTGCCACTATGATTTTTATACAGTATACACAACCCTAAACCTAATTTTTTTTTATTGATGGTAAAGATGGGTTTTGAAAGGGCCCAAACCCTTGTACATGATACAGCAATGCAACCCACAAGAAACATCCGCAAGGTAAAAACCAATCCGCCCCATCAAAGGCAACTAGAACCAAGTTGTGACTAAAAGAAAGCTCGCAGAAACACAAGACCAACTTGTACCACAACTACACAGTTCGTAACCCAGACCCGGCCCCCCTCACCCTTTTGTGCTGAGAGTGACTTCCTTTTATGCACTATGGTCCAACTAATGTTGTCCATCACAGCAACAACAAGACTTGCAACTATGGGAGGAGCAAAGTCCCTCTCCTCCATGGCCACAACAAAAGATGCACAGCTATCAACACTACAAGAGACACCAACTGGGTTGCAAAATCCTAAGTATTTCTATCCAAGGCAATGACATCCAAAAGCAAGAAGGATGATTCCTTCAAGGTTGATAAATCTGAATTTAACTATTCAGTCAAAAGTAAAACCCCTTGTGATGTCCCCTCTTTGAAATTAAACCAAGACTAAACCCAACACCAACCATTTCTTGTGGGTCTTGGGAATTTTACATTAAGGAAACAAGAGCTAGGGCTTGGGGAAAACACAAATCTCAAAACACATAGATTATGGGTGTGGAAAAGATATTAAATTTGTTTAACTAGTGTCTTCGGTTGTAATGTCCCCCTCTTTATGGCCTTTCCAGTATCTGTGGAAATTCCAACATTCTTGGAGAATGCAAACTTTTTGTACACATTGGGATGTGCCTAAAATAAATAACTTAAATTGTCTTAAAGTAACTTTATATTATTTTCCTAAAGGCAACTTATGTTTATTTACTTATTTTAAAGAAGGGTGGCCAATGTCATAAGTGTTTTAAAAGAGGCTCAAAGTGATATACTAGGCATGGGGTACAAAGTGATGATTTAAAAGGTTGTTTTAAATGAAATATTAAAAGTGGCTTAAAAAATAAGGATTAAAAGTATTATCAAATTTAAATAGTTTGAAAAGTCATTTTATAGTTTATTTTTATTATTGAGGGTAAAAAGAGAAATAAAAGAGAAATTATAATAGTTGCCCTAAAAATGCCTATAAGAGTTTTTGAGAAGAGAGGGCATTCTTGGCATTCAATATTTTATTGGAACCCTAGTTGTGGAGTTGAACAGATTTCTACAGCTCTATGACAAAAACCCTAAAGTGAAGATTGGTTTCGGGAGTGAAAGATCTTCCCTAGCCAATATTGTGGTGGATTCACATGGAGCAGAATATTGAAGTTTGAAGATTTGTGAAGACAAAGAAATATCTTTACAGTTTGCACTGTGTTTAAGGTAAATTTATATTGAGATTAGTAGACAAATAACAAATTTGTGAAAGTGATTGGAAGGTTTGTATCCATGGATTTCTTTGAAGATACCTTGCATATGTTTTAATTTTGGTTCAGACAAGTGTATATTCCAATCGCTCCCTTTTTTGGAGAGGTTTAGGGTCTCCAAATCCTAGACACTGCATTTCGTGTAATTCCTGGCAGATTGAAGACTGGGAACAGCCATATTTAGTGGATTTCTAATTATACAGTGCTTTGGCCTCTCCTTATTGACACTGTCTTTCATTATTTATGAGTGCATAGCATTCTTGGGAGTGCAGCTCAGGTAGAGATAATACTCATTTATTTTTCCTTTCTTAAATCTGTTGCAACAAGTACAGATATTCTGGGCAGTAATTGGTGTATTCTGTAACTGCAAAATCAAAATCAGTCTTCATTGTAATCCTGCAACAGCTATATGGAGATCTGGAGTATCATTAACAGTCAACTTGGGTATTTGTGCACCTGTATGAATCAAATGGTTCAGAAGATTGGACTGAACAGCAGGTACAGCTGGTTGAAGACATTTCTAGGTGCAGCATACAATCAATAAAGAGACAAAACTAAGTACAGCACAGTCTATTGCATCAAATCTGAACAGCAAGCTAACAACTTAATATCTGATGAACAGCGAAATTGGGTCAGTGAAATCTTCTTATTTGATTGAAAGTGATCAGTGCAGTATATTTCTATTCTGTTCTTCATCTTGCTGCAATAATCATCAGTGTGATATGTTAGAATTTGAATGAATGGTTGTAGTGGAACAATTGTTATAAGGAGCTAGGTCAGTTGTGCAAATTAATTCTTGGATTTTTTCATACGTTGGTTCAAACATTGTTGAAACACACACTAAATACGACTGAACGTCAACTGTTTGATGAAATCATGTATTACTCACTAAATGCAAAGTGTTTGTAGAAATGCTCATGTAATTGGAAGCTAGTAACAGCAGTTAAGACATTAAAGCTCAGAAATATTGAAGGGTGTCTTTGATTGCAAACTATTTGGCAAATTATCTCAAGAGGAAAAATTAGACGATAATCAGCAAGATACTAAGTATTTTGGGTGGGCATATTACACAGGTCCAATGTGATACAAGATCATTTGAAATGATGATTATGATCTCAATGCAAAATACAATAACAACAATCATTTGTAAAAGGGTTGCATAAAAAAAACATTTATTCCCTACTCCTCTGTGACCACCACTGTTTGCATGACAACAGGTGGAGGAAAATATACAGTATCGTTTGTTGAAATTGGCTCCCCCAAGGTAACATTCTTTGCTCCTCCAATTGTGAGATTATCCCACACACGGTCGAATCAGTGTTGTAGGTACCTAAGTAAAAGTTTATAAATATTCAGATAAAAAAGGAATTGCAAGGATGGAACCAATAACAAAACAGAGCTTGAAGCTTTGTATGATGGATTAAATTTGTGCATATCAAATGGGTTGGACTGCATTGAAATCAAAGGAGATTCTATGATATGCATAAATGTAATAAAAACCAAGAGGGTGCAAAACTGGGAACTACAAAAGAAGGTGGATGCCGTTGGTTCGATGCTTAGTCAGTTGAATGATTACTCGGCAAGACATGTGTACAGAGAGGCAAATGCAGTGGTGGACCTTCTAGCTAATCACAACTGTAATATGCCTCACACTGACTGCATTGCTAATCGACATAAGTTAAGGGACGGTCTGCAACAAATCTTAAACGTTGATCTTATCCCGAGAGATGATTCTGTCAATTGCCCACACCCCTAAATCTTTATCAGGACAATCTGCTGAGCAGAGTATAATGTCTGTATGTGTTAGCTCAGCCACCTATTTAATGGTGCCCAGGATAGAGTAGAGGTGATAAAATGGTGGACCAGGTGGTTATGGACGAGATGCGATGCAAATGTGCAAAGGAAAAGGTCTCTTGTTAGTTACGTCACCTTTTCAAACTTCAAAATTATGGGATACAGATCGCTGTCATGGAAATGATCGGAGTTGCAAGAATTTCTCACTGTCATTGTGGACATGACAGGTTGAAAAATGTACATGAAGCTTGCTGCCAATCACTACCTCAACAACAACCTAGTGAAGAAGGCTAAAACGGCCATTTCAAACTACAACAAGCTGAACTCAACGCACAATCTCAGGGCAACATTCCACAGGCAGGACATTAAGAGCAATGGTACCATATGAATGTGCTTTGAGCAGGCCTAATCACAGGCAAATTTGAGGATTTTTGGAAACTTGTTTCCAACTTTCCAATCATCCTAGCCTCCTCTATCCCCAATAGTTGGCTTGGTTGGAAGAAATAAAAAAAGATCTCAGATATATTGTAATATCCTAAAATGTCTGCTATCTTTGGAACCCTATTTTTATAGGGAATTTTGGATTTTATATATAACGGGAGTTGCCTCCTTGGCAGCACTTTCCTATCAAAAAACAAAAGGAATTGCAAGGACACAATTTTCCTTATAGAGTTAAGTGTGCTGAAATTCAATCTCATTGTTAAATGCAGCATTAATCCAGCCTTAACTAGATTATACTTTCCCTGTCGAAGAAATTTGAACTCAAAAGAAAAAATAAATAGATCGACATGCTCTGAAGTTTATCATAACTTTCTGCTACCAACTTATTGAGAACAAGTAGATCATCAAGGAAGTGCACAGCCATACAAAGAAGTCGCCGCTTCAAAACAAAGGTTAAGTAATAGATAAAAAAAAATTATATTAAAATTTATATTTAATAATATCAAGGGGCATGTGAAGAGTTATGTCCATTGAAGGAAAAGGTATTTAAGTGAGACCAAGCAAGTAAAAGGTTAATCATTGAGAAATATTTAGATCACCTAATTTCTACTCCTTCTGGAGGATGGTACTACAATGCATTTAACCTAAGAACAAAACCCCTCGAGGTCTAGAATTGGAGGACAAAACCCACAATTCCTTAGAGTGATTTCACATGGAGATCACCTTTGTGCAAATTTAATTAATTACAATTTGAATTAAAATATCCTTTCAACTAGCAATAGATTGTACAATTCTAAGGTGGATATCAAGCAATTTGGAGGCATTTCAAAGGCATTTCATTAAGAAGTAGATCGCTACAAATTTAGAGATAAGTTAGCAACTGCTGCAAAATATAAATTTTGTAATGTCCCCATTTTTGGTTTCTCTAGCATTGGAGTTGGCTTTGACTTTCTCGATGAGTGTCAGCCATGTAAGAGGGATTATTTGATGTTGCCAATGAGCTCAGTTAGTTTTGATGACACATATGCCACTTTCCGAAATGAATTCCAACTTTTGGTGTGTTCTCCAAAATTCTTGGAGAGAGAATCTATTTATAACAAGTTACCCAGTTGGGACCGATTTTCATTATTCATCATCAATACCACTTCAATGCAGTCATATTTCGATTCAAATTCTTTTTGACAGTTTCCACAACTCGGGTGTATTTGTGGCTTTAATTTAATTATTTTTAATAAGGTTACTAATTTTATTAAAATAACTTAATGAACACCTTAGTATAATAGCTTGTTGGAAAGAGCATTGAAAGTTTTGAATGTTGGACGCTAATAAAGTGACTTTAAATGTCGAGAATGTTTAAATAATAAAATAAATCACTTTCGGAGTAATAAGGCTTATTTAATTTAGAAAGTGATTTTATATTATATTTTCCGAAAAACTTCCTAAAATGTTATTCAATGAGTTTTGTGAACTCATTTGCATTATGCAGATTATTACATTTTCTCTGGTGAAACCCTTGTGGTTTGGGGATTGAACTCAGTTCATCTCAGCCTTCTTGAGGATGAAAACGCTTTCGAAAAAGATTAATCTCAATGGTGAAAGATCCTCCCTGATTAATTCGGTGTGGCTCATTCAAAGTTACAGGTTGTGCAAAGAAAAAGAATTGCAAGTACGATTGAAGATCAATCTGTGAAGTCTTACAGGCAAGACAAATTATTTCAGATAATTACAGGCAAGGTGAAATAACAAAAATTCTAGTGTTGTGTGTGCAAGTTGGAAATTCAATATTTATTTGTGCTTGTGTGTGCTACTGGAATTCAGAAATAAAGAAAATATATTATTATTTAAGGTACCAGCCAAGTATTTGCCAATCGTACCTTTCCTTGAATTCCTAAGGAGTCGTACCACATTAAGGAGGGCTGCAAAGTTCAAAAGGCATGTGGGCATCTTTTTACATGTCGCAGCACCTAAAATAGGTGCTAAGACTGTCGTACCATTCCCAAAAGGGAGGCGCAGCCTATGCAAAGTGCCATACCATCTATTGGAGCTGCAAACTTTGAATTTGGGTGTCGTACAACTGTTTAGCTGCTCATGGAAATAACAGGCCAGCAACGAATATTAAAATATGTTTCTGAGGTTTCAGTTGCTCTATGTTAAATTTTAGTAATCTACAGTTGGCTGTACCAGCATAATAAGATCATCAATACACTTTTGATAAACTTATTTCTGAGTTTTTAACTGTGAAAGGAATATTTATTTTGTTGTGGTATTTGGAAAATCGGTTGATGACGAGTGACAATAAAATTATGTCCATTTAACCTTGAATGCAAACTGTTTGACTTAATGTCCATATGAAACATATGATCAATGGCATGATTCTATGGTAAACTTATGACTGAGAATAATAGTAGTGGCAATTCCAAGTTTTCTGCAAAGTGTTTGATGAAATGTCTGCAAGGTAAAATCAGAAAGTTGTAAGTTTGTTTAAAAAATTCTGAGTGGGGATTTTACAAATTCCATCTTTTTTGAGCTATATTCTAAACATTATATCTTAATTAGATAATAAACTATTAAACTACAATTTCTAAGTTGATTTCATATTTACTTTTAATTGTGCAAAATATTATTGTGGGCTAGATTTTCTTATATTTTAAAAAAAATTAAAAAGGATATTACATCCCCAACCTAGAATCTGAAGGAACCAAATTCACTGGCATCTTTGTAGGAGGAGAATCCTCAAGAGAGCCATCATAGAAGGGGAGTCCTCAAGAGAGCCATTTACAGTAAGATGGTGGGGGAGAGCATCCTCCCGCCATGAAGTAACTCCAACTGCCCTATGTTTGGAACAAAGACAATCCACAGCCAAATGGCCAATTTCAAAACAACTCCAGCAACAAAAAGGCAAACCGTCATAGTCCAAGGGTTGAACCCAAAGCAATCCACTATTTGAAGAACAATCTCCAAATAGAGATCCCTAGAAACATCCAAGTCCACCAAGATGCATGCAAAGGTTGTGTGAGAGAATCCTAAGGTTGTAGGATCAACCATCAAAAAATTACCCAAAACTTTACCAATTGTTGTGTAACAAGACTCTAGCAAGAATTGCAACAAGAGATTCGACAACATTACCCAAACAAGCATGACATTAAATGATTTCATGGTCAGGTTGAATGAGGGAAACTAGGGCTTCGACATGTGAGAATGTTGTCCCCAAACCCAAGATTGACCACTAAGTACAGCATCCTCATCACAAGGTAAATCAAAAACTACAATGAAAAAATCCCTAGCACAAGAACAAATTTCCATGTTGCCCTCTATGAGGGATAAATCCTAAATCTAAATTACAATAGACCAAGGTCCTAAGTTTCGGAGGAGGAGACTGGCAGGGGATGGTAGGAACGAGTCCCCAAGTTTCCGATTTTGAGGCCAAAATTAGGGCTAGGGAGACGGCTATATAAAAATATAGGGAAAAATTAAAAATATAGGAAATTTTAAATATTCAATAGATAACATGAATAAGGCATGCATAATACACATTATAGAACATTAACATATAACATTTGTGTTCAACATTATGCCAATACTCAATACGCATTCAAAATTAACATACACGAATCATGAAACAACCTCCAAGTTATAATTTATAAACTTATATCAAAATGCCCAAAGGCTACATTGCTGCCATATAGTTTTAAAGTTTTAGTTTGCTATGAAAATCAAAATACAATATCGTATGTCAATAATGAATACAAATTTACAAAATAAACAAAGAGCACTGCTGCCCCTAATCATCTCTCATAACTGCATCAAAATCAGAGTCATCCTCTGAGTCACTGCCACGTAATGCTCCTCCTCAGCCAATGGGACCCCAACCAAGCCCTCAGCTGTCTCCTCCTCATCTATCTGAGCCGCGTCCTCGGGATCAATATCCCACCGTAGAGCTGGAGTCTGTCGATCCTGAAGCCGAAGAGCACTATGAACGGCCACTAGCTTCTCCGCCCGTCTAGAGGTAAGTCTATTCCTCTTGACGGAGTGGATAAAGCTATATGTGGACCAATTCCTCTCTGCAGCAGAGGAACTAGCAACCTGTGCAAGAAGGCGAGTGGCAAGTATCTTCAACTGCGGTGTATCTCTCCCATGATAGGTCCACCATCCAATAGGGTTCCCTTGAGCTAATATAGCTCTATCCAACCTCGCCTGTGGTTTGCTCAAGTTTGGGCCATTAAGATTAGCAAAGTCTAGAAATTGTGACCGAAGTAGTGAAGCTTGCTCGGCTGGATAAATCTTTTCAATGGCCCATGTGAACCCATCTAAAACCTCAGCATCATCACATGGAGGCACCCTACCATCCCTTGGTGCATACCATTTTGGATTTAGAGCAAAGGCAGCCATATGAAGCGGGGTGTTCATTGTATTCCACCTCCGCGTCACAATGGGCCTAATGTGTTGCTCATATAAATCCAAAGTGGGGTCCTTTGCCAAAATAACTTGCCTGATCTTCCCAAGCATAGTGTCAAATGTCTCATATATCTCTCCAAGACTAGGAGAGTCTGTATCAGCATATCTAATGACATCTACAATGGGCGAGATAAAGGAGCAAATATATCTGCAAAATGCAAACAAAAAGTTCAAAATAATTAGTTGACAAGTTATTTGACATGTTAGAAACTTCAAAAGTTGGAACATTGGACAATAAAATTAAAATATTAAAATCAGAAATTTAATATGAAAATCAGCCATCTAATATGTCTTACCTCACATTGGCCCACCAATCATCATCGAGGATCTTTTGTTTGATGCTCTTTCCTTGAGTAGAACTTGCATTAGGCCATCTAGTCCACTCAGTATTGACCATCATTAGTTGTAGAGGCTCATGCACCTCAAGCATCCTCTCCAATAGGATGAAGTAGGTGGCATATCTACATTCATTAATTCAATGATTCATTAAAAAATAAAAATTTAAAACAAAATTAGATTATGAATACAAATTGAAAGTGAAACAAAATGAAGTAAATGGCATACCTTGTATCAACAGGTTTGAGAAACTCCTTCTTTGAAAATGTCCTGAAAAGAGCAAGGGAGGTGTGGTGGTTGCAAATGAACATTTGAATTTCTCTAGCTTCTGCCACCGTTTTCTTCACCCAATCCATCTTCCCTATGTCTTTCAATGCATTGTTCAATGCATGAACACAACATGGGGTCCAAAATATGTGCCTATAAGTACCCTCCACCATCAACCCAGCCGATTTGCACACACGTGCTGAATCGGTGATCACCTGCACCACATTTGCAGCCCCAACCTCCTCTATGGCATCTCTCAAAATGGAAAATTGGAAGTCAGCATCCTTACGTCTCCCTAAACAATCTACGGCTCTAAGAAAATAAGAACCAGCAAGGCATGTGACTATGACATTGATGAGTGGCCGACGTCTACAATCAGTCCACCCATCCATCACTATAGAACACCCCGTCCTCATCCATGTTTGCCTCATCTCCTCCATTAACACATTAACTTTGGAGTACTCTTTGTCTAGGAGGGTGGTGCGCAGCTTATGATCTCCAGGGGGTACAAATGAAGGACCAACAACGACTAAGTCTTTCACCATTTGTTTGAAATAAGAGGAACGGGCCACATGAAATGGAATGGCATGGGCAAAAAAGAATTTGGCAATGGAGGATTCACAGTTTTCTCGTGCTTGGTTTTGAAACATGGACTCAACTAAGGCTCCCTTATCACCACCAATCACCTTCCTCTTTCCTCTTAAGATAACACTACTACCAACCGTGGAAGGACTAGGAGTAGGAGTAGGCATAGACGATTGTGAACTTGGGAAAGAAGGAGACCTGGTTTGAACCCCACCATCACACTCCATTTGAATTGTTTGGCACTCTATAAATAGTGCATCTGTCAATGCAGGACACGTTCTAACTCCATGGCCCACCTCACCCAAAAAATGAGAGCTAACTCTAGTGTAGCTGCCCCTAAACTCCTTTTCACAAACATGGCACAACCAAACCCTACTCCCCCCTGAATTCTTTTGTCTTTCACCCATGGCTGTCACAAATTGAAGGAATGGTTTTTTTTTTTTGTCTATTGGGTGTTTTGCATAGTCCTTCATAGTTTTGGTATTGGTTGATGAATGATGGTGTTGGGTAGGGGTTATTTGCTCTCTAGTTTGCCTTCTAACTTGCATTTCAACTTCACTATCTCTCCCACCCTCACTGTTGCTCATGTTTTTTGTTTTTAGAATGCAAGTGTTGACTGAAAATGAAAAAAATAAAAAAAATCAGACTATGCATACTTCATATTTTGCAAAAAAAATGAAAAAAAAAGAATGGTGAAAGAAAATGCATACCTTTTTGATGGATTTGCCCTCCCAACAACACTCTTTCAACCTCCTCTCCTCCTTCAAACAGCTGCTCCTTCTCCTTCAATGGCTGCAATTTTTTTTCTTCTCAAACCCTTGGCTCCCTACACAAACAAAATGAAAATAATGAACTTTTAGAGGCCTCCTTTCATTCATAAAAAAAAAAAAAATGGTGGGGCCCACGCATGCCACATAGGCAAAGTTATTTTAAATTTTTTTTCTTTTTTTTTTTGTGTTTGTTTAAAGCGAGAGGCGGCCGTCAGGAGACGATCGAGGGCTTGTCAACCATCCCACAGATCCACAGGTTGTCGATCGTCCTATTTTGGCAAGCTGTCCCCACCGTCCGGGAGGCGTTTCCCACTGCAAGGAGACCCGGTCCGTCCTGCCGTCCCACAATTTTAGGGACATCCCGAGGAGCCGGGGCCAGAGGATCTTTGGGGGCCAGCGTCGATGGCTGCAATAGACATGATCCTAGTAAATCAAAAGATATATTGAATAACTATATACCATGCCAAATGAAATTAAACCATTGCATTTCCATAAGAAAAGGCATTCCTTATTAGAAGGTGCGATGATAGATAGAAATGAATGAAAACAAAGCTTTTATATTTTTTTATTTGATTATGCTTACAACCTCATCAATGAGATAGCCATACACAAGAGCAAACACTAGTGCTAAAAAGTTATAAGAATGGTTGTTAGGGGCCACATCTAGCAATAGACAAGCCTGAAATGCTAGTGGATATAAAGTATGTTTTCAATGTTAACAAGGAAGAGGCACAAATCTATGAGACTGTAATGTCCCCTCCTTGCCTCTGAGCAGTGGAGTTGTCCATTAGCCTATTCCAGAGTTCTCGTACGCTAAGTGGAGTTTGGTAAGGGGACTCAGAGCCCAGTTTTTTTCTATGGTGGTTTTCAATGTTTCGGACAGGACTTTCTATTTTTAGTAGGGGGCCATTCCCATCACTTACTATTTATAGTAATTCACGGTGTTTATCAATTTTTAATGCCAATTTGGTGATTTGGAGTATTTACTATTTTTAGTAGAGCTATAAATAGTAAGTCTATTTTAGGTAACTGGTCCTAGCCAAGCCTACTTCAGCAGTGTCTATTTCCAGTTTGGCCGTTGGTGTGGTTAAGGTTCGATTTAATTATTATTTGTATTTCTCACTTAAGTTATTTTAATAAAGTTTTCTTAACTTAAGTGAAGGGGTTAAGGGGTCATGTAAAAAGCACCTTGGAGCCTAATGTAATGACTTAACGTTGTTTTAGAAGGCAACAAAAAGTGAAATAGTTTCCTTGTAAGCAAGGACGTCCAAGAGAGGTATTTTGAATTATTTTATTTAAAAAGCTCATGTAAAGGGGGCATTGGCTTTTGGAGAGAAAACAAATTTGAAATTAGGTTGCCCTAATTCCTTCTTGGCTCTATAAAGTTTCATTTTGGACCTCCTTTGTACATCTCTCAATTGGCTACATAACAAGATGCTAATGGATTTTCTCCAGAGGTCTATTGCTGTGTGTTGAGGACGAAAACCCTCATCATTGGGAGCCGGTTTCGGTGGTGGGAGACCCACCCTAGCCAAGTTTGAATGATTTCATTCCAGGGATCACATAGAGCTTCACAGAGTCACCGATTTTTAGTATTTTTGAGGAGGAACGATGAAGATTTTCAAGTATTTTTCAGTGGGTTATTGTTTTTTGGTGTGTTGAGCCATTGGGCTCGTTTTGGTTTGGATTTGGTGTGGATTAGAGGCAGATTTCTGAGGTCTGAAACTATTTCTCAGTATTCTGGAAATTTCATTTACCAGGGACAGAAAATGAAGAAGGGTTCTTAGCTCCTTACTTGTTTGGGATCACTTTCTGGGTGTTGTTCCATTTGAATCCTCACCTCAAGGTGTCCCATTGCAAGCTTTGTTTCATATTTTTTGGCAAAGGACTGATTTTTTAAGGCAGATTGCCCCATTCAAGGAGGCCACCCCTATGGGTGTTCTCTAGTGTTTTTGCAGCCTGCTGTTGTATAGGTTTAATTCTGCATTGAACAGGGTAGAAGAGCTAGACATAGCACTGGAAACAAAGGAGGTTTTTTGGCCATCACATAGGGTGTTAATTGATGCAAAATCTGAAGTGTACATGCTGCTGTTAGAGCCTTTTTCCAGGACTGAACTGCTGTTATCAGGTCTGATATTTGTATGTGAAAGTCTGAATTGAAGTTGTTATCAAATGATCAATGTATGAAGTGATTTCCATTTTGAAATGTAAAGTTTTTTCCTGTTTTCTCTCCTTTATACTATCTATTATATGCATGCAATTGAAAAACATGACAGACACATGAAAAACAAAACAAAAACATCAACAAACAGTGCAAACTGCAAACAGCAAACAGGGGTAACATTTTCAAAAAAAAAAAAAACAGGGGCAGACATTACAGAGACCAAGTCCTTTGACACAAGGAGGCCTAATAGTTGTGAACTTTTTAGTAGATAGATATACTATCATAGCATAGTTACATGACTCAAATTCAATACATTGAAAAACCATGAAATATAGAGATATTTTAAGGATTTAGAGCTTTTATTGTGCACCCTTAAATAAATCAACTTTAAAGACATAATAAGCTTATCAATTAGAAGTTACTTTGATAACATACACAATAATACATCATGCGAATGAGTACAAAACCGGATTTGAGTTTAAGGAAACAACATTTTAAAATATATAAATGTTTTCAAGTGTTTTGGGTGTACAACACTCATGCATTATGATATCCATGGCATCAAAAACAAAATCGTGTGGAGTCATGAACAATGGTAGAGGGGAGCATGTACCACTTGACCAAGCATCACTAGCTCAATGTGGTGTTCTATGTTTGTATCTTAGACAAGTCTACAAATATTGATAAAGCAATAGAAGCATTACTTAAAATAGAAATTGACTTGGCAATCAAAAAGTATAAATGTAATTCAATTGATTGGAATTTAATTAAGAAAAAGTCGAAAGAATAAAAAAAACTTGCTTTTTCCGTCCAACATAACCCAACATGATTTTCTTTTTATTTTTAAAATTAGAGTGGGAGTCTAGGGCCAATAGTGCCCCTCACAATGATCGAAGGGTAGCCCCCAACAAGGTAGAGGGGCGACACCTAGCATGCTCCCTACTACAATACACAGTGGGATCAAGGACCGGAGTCCATCACCACCAAGCCCAAACTAAAGCCTTTGAGGCCACACAAATCTTCATGTTGCATGACATTTTTCACAATTTTATCACTTTTAACCAAGCTCCAAGATTCCTCGAAACTCTTCAAAAACATGAGTGTCAAAGCCATTTAGCAATAATTAGGCCCTAATTATGTTTGCTAGATTTTGTTTCAATGGATTGTATTTTAAACTTCAAATCTCTTCCTTTCTCTTTCTTTGTGCTTGCAAATGAAATGTATCATTTTGAAGTGTTAAAGATCATTTTACATATTTTAGGTTTAAGCGTTTTAATTCTTCTAGTTTACTATCATGGCCACCCTTTGCAAACAAGACTCACAAGGTTTGGTGACTCTAGCAAACTTGGCAAGCCTAACCAAACTTGCTAGGTACCCAAGTCCTGAGTCTCTAGGCCTCAGTTTGGTTTTCTTTCCTTGAGACTTGCCAAGTCTAGGTGAGTCTTGTAACTATGCTATATAGTGCTGCAAGAGACGTAAAGTTGTGGCCTTACCAACATCCATGTAGAAACTTATCTTCCAACCATATTATTCACTTAATTGCATGCCAAATTCAAGTGGCAATTCACTTTAAACAAATTGTGCCAGTCCAATAAAGACATATATTGGAACCTTGATCATGGATTAATGATCTAAACTTAAAGAATTCATGGGACAGGCATCACTATATTTATTTTATTAAAATTCATGAATGTGTGAAATTGAAATGTCATTTAAGTATTAGCAATAGAAAAATTGATGCATTTCAAATAGCATGTCCCTTTAGTTTATACTTTATTCCATTCCATGCTTTTTCTTGAATATTCTTGTATTTAATGTAGTAAGCTGGCAATGTACATCTTCTAAGAAAATGAATTTTCACATATATATGCTCATGCTTATTGTGCAACCAAGGTGAATGTATAATTGAAGATACCTGCAATCCCATGCCCATTCCCTTCCCCAACTTTCAACTGTTTGAACCCTTTGAGAAGCATGTATTTTGTTAATACAGTTTCTTAAGTAAGATACTGTATTTCTTTTACTGTTTTATCCCTTTGAAAATCACATGCTAAAGAATGGAGTTGGAATTCTTTCTCATAACAAACATTCGTTGCAGTAAACCCATTTCCAAAGGAAGCTTTACTTGAAATATTCTAAGTTTCGTCTACGATTTTCTTATTTTATCTACTACAGCGTATGCCTTTTAAAGATTTATCACATAAAGATAGACTACCTGAATTATTGATAACAGTCAATCTGAATCTATCATCTCATTTATTTTCTTTAATTACTAATGATAGGAAAAATGCCATATCAGCTATAAAATTACGTGATCTTGAACATAAAATATTTATAAAATGTTTTGATTTTCTAAATGATTGGAAAGGCATTCTTTTGCAGGTTTTTTGTAGCCAAAACACATTAGCGTAACAAACCAGATTAGAATGGATCATTTGACTAATGGGGAAAAAATTAATTATATTTCCCTTGGCATTTTAGTTCTTCCTTTCACTCAATTCAGTATATACTAAAGTGGCATAAGCAGGGAAAAAAAAGATATTGATAGCTTCCATTTTCAAGTCCATCATTGAAAGCCTTATTATTATATGCAAAAATTATAGATATAAATGAGTAAAAAAATGAAATACGAGTTCATATTGAGGGCAGGGATGCTGTGGAAGAGGGCCTCCCAGTGGACTATGGATGCTCTCCATTCACGGAGCAGCAAAAGAGCTTAGATTGATTGCCCTTTGGCCAAGATCTATTTGATTCTTGCAGTTGGCAGTTTGTCTGACTCATCCTGTGGGTCTAAGTCTTTCTTTCTTCTCTTCTAAGTTCTCTCTAGGCTTTTCTTTCCCTTGCTGGGTTCCTTTAAGCCTCCTTCTTTCCTCTCTTCTCTCTTTTCTCTTTGCTCCCTGCTTGGCAGGTCTGAAGCTTCCTTTTATTTTGATATGATATAATACACGGGAGTAGGCCCTCATCCCACAGCTTACCGAACAAAAAAAAATGAAATACAAGTATTATGACCATCTTAAGTTTGGTTGCATTAATGTAATACAATTTAACTATGCAATAACCAAGAAACATGCAC
Organism: Sequoia sempervirens; assembly: GCA_007258455.2. Classification (NCBI taxonomy): domain Eukaryota; kingdom Viridiplantae; phylum Streptophyta; class Pinopsida; order Cupressales; family Cupressaceae; genus Sequoia; species Sequoia sempervirens. The sequence continues at coordinate 2,074 of VDFB02271448.1, read as the reverse complement.
ACAAAGGAGCTCCTTAGGGACCATCTGTAAAATCCATACAAAGCTAAGATTGGGAAAAAAACATCCTATAAACCAAAAGCAGCCTTCATTACACCTTGAATCTCACTTTTCTTCTTACTTATCAGTTACAGTCTGCATAATGCATGATTCTACGGCTACCTATATGATAGCTCCCAGATAAAAGAATCATTTAAAAGAGGACATCTTTGACCTGCTAAGATATTTCTATGGTGCACAGTAACCCTGAATCATATCATTAGTATATGCTGTTTTTCAAAATGAATGCATACTTGTAAATGGAATTTATGTAGAGCTGTGTTACAAGTTAGGGTGTGGGCTTGGGTTGGGCAGTTTGCTGATTTTTATTTTCTCAGGTTCAATATATATATATATATATAATCAGCAAACTGCCCAACCCAAGCCCACACCCTAACACACACACACACACACACACATATATATATAATGCCCAAAATTAAAAATTTTGCTTCATTTAGGCATTTTGTAAAAGTGGTTAAAGTCTTGTAAAAAAATGTCGTCAAAAGTCAAAATTTCTAAAAATAAAAATTTTCTATTTTTAGAAAGTTTCTAAAAATACACTTGATTTAGGGTTTTTTGGGTTTGTTGTCAAATGGATGCTTGCAAAACTTTTTAAAAATAGAATCTTTGATTGAAGGGCTCAAACTAATTTTGATTGGTTGAAAATACTTCCCAAGCAGGCTGGTCTGGTCAAAATTGTCAAATCATCAATATTTCTCTGGTGGGTCAATTTTGCTTTTTCAGAAAGCAAAACATGAGCTTTGAAGTCATCAATGGAGGAAGGTCAATTGCCAGGTGTCAAATTCAAAGTCTCAAATGTTGCACAGATGATGTGGAACAGCGAAAGATGCACATAAAACGGTGAACGAAGGAGGCAAATTCAAAAATGGTGAAATTTATGAAAAAATTTCTAACACCAGAGAAGTTGGTCGCCCCTAGCAAAGAAAGGTGCCTGGCATTTCATGCCTTAGAATAATTTTGCCATTTTTCAGAAAATGTTCAAATTCCCTAGTCAGCTCAGTCCAGTCACGTAGGAATCAGTCGAAAGCAATTTCTAGGGCTGGGAAAATGTAAGAACCCTCCTGTTCTTGCAATTGATTTTTCAAATGCAAATGATGTATTTCTTTGTGTTTTTGAATGATATATGTTTTTTATAATTTTTTAATAATAATGCTAGGCAAAAGCAAATACATGAAAAGAGATATAACTAATAAATTCAATGAAACCAAATCAATGCAGCAACTGGAATTGTATTAATATTCTCATGTTTATTTAAAGCTTTACAAATATTCATACCCGAGCATTGAGAGAATGAATAATCTTCAAATCTGGAATAAACTTCACAACAGCAAAATGAAACTGCAGCAAATTAAAGTTTATTCGCCTTTAAAACCCTTGTGAATGCTCTAACCAGCCTAGACACCCAAAAAGGATGAGAAAACAATGCCAAAAGCCAAGTGGTTTGGCTAGAAGAGATTACGCCCAGCCTTAAGGAGTTGTACGGCTGGCTCTCACCAGCTGGTACAGCCTCATAAATGTAGAATGTACGGTCAGCTAGCTGGTGTAATTAATAAATGATCACAGCAATGTGAGTTCTCATATTTTCTTCAATAAAACCCTTCAAATCTTCACCAGAACTTCTCCAATATGCACAAACTAGACCTTTGTATGAAGCCCACAGCCAGGCAATCCTTCAAAAGTTCTTTCACAACCTCAGGAATGCAAAAATCAAAGAGAGACAACGTTTTCAATGATCAAGAAGTGCAGAAACCATTGTTCTTCATCTTCTCACGACAAACTCACCAAAAGACATAAGTACAATATGATGGAATCAATGACAATAGCTTTGGTTGATCCCTTTTATACTCTCTCATGAAGAGGTCGATCCCCAAAAAGGCACTTTTAATTCATTTACATATAATATTAAATGTGCACTTAAACTTTATTAAATATCTCCTCAAAGTGGGCGCCCATTTAATTAATCATTAATGACCCCTTTCTATGTCTCATGGCCCCATTGGACAAAAAGTGCAAT
>VDFB02271447.1:0-25116 GCA_007258455.2 Sequoia sempervirens | reverse complement strand
TTTCTTATTTTATCTACTACAGCGTATGCCTTTTAAAGATTTATCACATAAAGATAGACTACCTGAATTATTGATAACAGTCAATCTGAATCTATCATCTCATTTATTTTCTTTAATTACTAATGATAGGAAAAATGCCATATCAGCTATAAAATTACGTGATCTTGAACATAAAATATTTATAAAATGTTTTGATTTTCTAAATGATTGGAAAGGCATTCTTTTGCAGGTTTTTTGTAGCCAAAACACATTAGCATAACAAACCAGATTAGAATGGATCATTTGACTAATGGGGAAAAAATTAATTATATTTCCCTTGGCATTTTAGTTCTTCCTTTCACTCGATTCAGTATATACTAAAGTGGCATAAGCAGGGAAAAAAATGATATTGATAGCTTCCATTTTCAAGTCCATCATTGAAAGCCTTATTATTATATGCAAAAATTATAGATATAAATGAGTAAAAAAATGAAATACGAGTTCATATTGAGGGCAGGGATGCTGTGGAAGAGGGCCTCCCAGTGGACTATGGATGCTCTCCATTCACGGAGCAGCAAAAGAGCTTAGATTGATTGGCCTTTGGCCAAGATCTATTTGATTCTTGCAGTTGGCAGTTTGTCTGACTCATCCTGTGGGTCTAAGTCTTTCTTTCTTCTCTTCTAAGTTCTCTCTAGGCTTTTCTTTCCCTTGCTGGGTTCCTTTAAGCCTCCTTCTTTCCTCTCTTCTCTCTTTTCTCTTTGCTCCCTGCTTGGCAGGTCTGAAGCTTCCTTTTATTTTGATATGATATAATACACGGGAGTAGGCCCTCATCCCACAGCTTACCGAACAAAAAAAAATGAAATACAAGTATTATGACCATCTTAAGTTTGGTTGCATTAATGTAATACAATTTAACTATGCAATAACCAAGAAACATGCACACAAAGGAGCTCCTTAGGGACCATCTGTAAAATCCATACAAAGCTAAGATTGGGAAAAAAACATCCTATAAACCAAAAGCAGCCTTCATTACACCTTGAATCTCACTTTTCTTCTTACTTATCAGTTACAGTCTGCATAATGCATGATTCTACGGCTACCTATATGATAGCTCCCAGATAAAAGAATCATTTAAAAGAGGACATCTTTGACCTGCTAAGATATTTCTATGGTGCACAGTAACCCTGAATCATATCATTAGTATATGCTGTTTTTCAAAATGAATGCATACTTGTAAATGGAATTTATGTAGAGCTGTGTTACAAGTTAGGGTGTGGGCTTGGGTTGGGCAATTTGCTGATTTTTATTTTCTCAGGTTCAATATATATATATATATATATATATATAATCAGCAAACTGCCCAACCCAAGCCCACACCCTAACACACACACACACACACACACACACATATATATATAATGCCCAAAATTAAAAATTTTGCTTCATTTAGGCATTTTGTAAAAGTGGTTAAAGTCTTGTAAAAAAATGTCGTCAAAAGTCAAAATTTCTAAAAATAAAAATTTTCTATTTTTAGAAAGTTTCTAAAAATACACTTGATTTAGGGTTTTTCGGGTTTGTTGTCAAATGGATGCTTGCAAAACTTTTTTAAAATAGAATCTTTGATTGAAGGGCTCAAACTAATTTTGATTGGTTGAAAATACTTCCCAAGCAGGCTGGTCCGGTCAAAATTGTCAAATCATCAATATTTCTTTGGTGGGTCAATTTTGCTTTTTTAGAAAGCAAAACATGAGTTTTGAAGTCATCAATGGAGGAAGGTCAATTGCCAGGTGTCAGATTCAAAGTCTCAAATGTTGCACAGATGATGTGGAAAAGCGAAAGATGCACATAAAACGGTGAACGAAGGAGGCAAATTCAAAAATGGTGAAATTTATGAAAAAATTTCTAACACTAGAGAAGTTGGTCGCCCCTAGCAAAGAAAGGTGCCTGGCATTTCATGCCTTAGAATAATTTTGCCATTTTTCGGAAAATGTTCAAATTCCCTAGTCAGCTCAGTCCAATCATGTAGGAATCAGTCGAAAGCAATTTCTAGGGCTGGGAAAATGTAAGAACCCTCCTGTTCTTGCAATTGATTTTTCAAATGCAAATGATGTATTTCTTTGTGTTTTTGAATGATATATGTTTTTTATAATTTTTTAATAGTAATGCCAGGCAAAAGCAAATACATGAAAAGAGATATAACTAATAAATTCAATGAAACCAAATCAATGCAGCAACTGGAATTGTATTAATATTCTCATGTTTATTTAAAGCTTTACAAATATTCATACCCGAGCATTGAGAGAATGAATAATCTTCAAATCTGGAATAAACTTCACAACAGCAAAATGAAACCGCAGCAAATTAAAGTTTATTCGCCTTTAAAACCCTTGTGAATGCTCTAACCAGCCTAGACGCCCAACAAGGATGAGAAAACAATGCCAAAAGCCAAGTGGTTTGGCTAGAAGAGATTACGCCCAGCCTTAAGGAGTTGTACGGCTGGCTCTCACCAGCTGGTACAGCCTCATAAATGCAGAATGTACGGTCAGCTAGCTGGTGTAATTAATAAATGATCACAGCAATGTGAGTTCTCATATTTTCTTCAATAAAACCCTTCAAATCTTCACCAGAACTTCTCCAATATGCACAAACTGGACCTCTGTATGAAGCCCACAGCCAGGCAATCCTTCAAAAGTTCTTTCACAACCTCAGGAATGCAAAAATCAAAGAGAGACAACGTTCTCAATGATCAAGAAGTGCAGAAACCATTGTTCTTCATCTTCTCACGACAAACTCACCAAAAGACATAAGTATAATATGATGGAATAAATGACAATAGCTTTGGTTGATCCCTTTTATACTCTCTCATGAAGAGGTCGATCCCCAAAAAGGCACTTTTAATTCATTTAAATATAATATTAAATGTGCACTTAAACTTTATTAAATATCTCTTCAAAGTGGGCGCCCATTTAATTAATCATTAATGACCCCTTTCTATGTCTCATGGCCCCATTGGACAAAAAGTGCAATTATAACTTTATAATATGCCTTTATAATATTTAATTATCATTAAAGTCACTTTAATGATAATATCTCTTTTAATAATCATTAATTCATCATACCAACTGAACTCGGAGATCAACACTGCATCCACAACATGTCCAGGTGCCTTACTATAAATAGTAACACTGGACTCCCATGACTTGATGACTTACTATAAATAGTTAGCGTGTGAAACTGAGTCCTGAATCACCAAATGAAGGCCAATCCTGAACCAAACTAAGCTCTAGAGAAGAAAACACTCAAATAACTGCCAACTAGGACCCTCTAACCATCTGCATTAGCCTACGAGGGCCAAATAATAGGCTAATCTACCAAGAAGCGAGAACGAGCTAAAAAGGGGACATTACAAAAAAGCAGGAGATCATCATAGTTATGTTCAGGTTCCTCAGTTGAATCATCATCCAGTGCCCAGGATCCATTAGAAAGCCAAAAGTCTAGATCGAACAGGGGCATTTTGTGAGAAATGAAGAAAATCACAAGAAAGTCATCAAATTTTTACTAAGTCTAGAAGACTCGGGCGCTCCTATCAAGGAGGTGTTGTGACCTTTTCACACATCACCCCATTCAAAATGGGGACCCCCTAATTTTTGCTCCATTCCTCATCTTTTGGCTTTGGTTTTGTCTCTCTCTCTCTGTCTCTCTCTTTCTACTGTCCGCTTTCCGAGGATGTGCCCGTCTTTGAGCTTAAACGTAAAATTTTGGCTAAGTCTGAGAATTAGGGTTTTGAGTTTTTTGGTCAATTTGAAGTCAAATGGAGTGAATAAGTTGGAATCTAAGCTTCACATTGCAATCAGTATGCTTCCAGCAAGTTCCCAGCTAAATTTCATCGAACTCCGACAACTTACTATTTTTAGTAAGTGTTCAATTTAGGGCGTTCTCTCAGCACTTTTGGAGTTTTGATCATTACACTGCATCTAGAGCATGTCAAGTTGCTTGTCTGCAATTTTTGAGCCAAAACGGACAACTGTCTATTTTTAGTAAGTTCAGCTTCCGGAGCAGATTTTAGGGTTCATATGTGAAGTTCTTCAATGCATGTCAGGAGATTCTTTCTGGGTTTTCTGAAACCTACGCACTGATATAACATGCAAAATGAGCCGATGACTTTTAGTGTTCAGCCTTCAGAGGCTATTTTTAGGGTTTGCATGTCAGAGTTTTCAGCGCATGTCTGCATAATCTTTTTGGGTTTTCCGAGAGCTTCGCAATGAGGTAACATGCAAGCAGAGTTGGTCACTTTTCAAGAACTTGCTATTTTTAGCCAGTGCTCGCATGTTGATGATTTTTCTGGTTTTTCTGGGGTTTTCAAGATCTCTGTAGTGTGACATGCAAACTCATCCGGCAACTGATGGGTCACTTTTTTAGACGTTTACTATTTTTAGCAATACCACTCCGGCAGCTGCCCAACACTTCAGAATCACGAACCTGATGACATGCAACAGAAGCGAAGTTAAACAGAGCTCATCTGAAGCACACATGCAAGACGAATTAGGGTTTCCAGCTTCGGGACCCAAAATGAGGGGTAAAATGCCAGAATTTTCAAAAACCGGTGTATCCCACTAATCAGCATCTTTCAGGCTATCCACCGATAAAATTTGAAGGCAATCGGAGCACTTACTATTTATAGTAAGCCATTCCAAAAATAGGCTAAAAATAGTAAGTCAGCATCAAGTGCCAGTGTGAACGGGCAAGTCTACCGATGAGGAGCATGACATTCAAATTTCAAGTCAAACGGAGTTGTGGAGGTCTCAAAATCAAGCAAGTGCTATAAATAGTAAACCACCTCCAAAAACATGCTATAAATAGCAGGTCAGCACGAGGCATCAGCAAGTTCAGGTCAAGCAAGTGATGAAGACCCTATGGCGCGAATTTCAAATCAAACGGAGTTGCAAAGGTTCGAAAATCAAGCACTTACTATTTTTAGCAGGCCTGTGCAGAGGAATTAGGGTTTCCTAAAATCTAGGGCGAAACACGATAGTTACACAAATGCAGCATCCAATCACAATCGGCATCCTTCACGCAATCAGCACACAAAATTTGAGCTCATTCTGAGCATTTACTATTTTTAGTAAGTTGCTAAAAATAGTAGGTACAAGCAGGCATCAAGCGCCAAAGGCTCAATCACGTCACGAGGGTCGAGTCAAAGTAAAAATCCAGCGTTTTGGAGCCAGAAGTCAGCTTAAAATGCAAAATTTGGGAAACTTTCTAAAAATAGAAAGTTAGGGCAACGTGCATAAACCACTTCAAATCAGACGAAAGCTTTGAAATTCATCCAACTCTGATAAAATGAAAGCTCCAGCATGAAAGTGCGCCCTTGCAAGCTTGAAGGAATTGAAAATTTCTCTAAGTATGTGAAAATGAAAGCTCCAGCATGAAAATGCGCCCTTGAAGTTGAAGAAGTGATTGAAAAGTTTCCAAGTCCTTCAAAATTGAAGCTCAAGCCCCTAGATGTGCCTTGACTTGGAGAAGAGTTGATAAGAAAATCTAAGTAAAGAAAATTTGAAGTAGCTACCCTCATATGCCCCCAAGGTAAAGGGAAGTTGATGACATCAAAATTTGGCTAAGGCATGGGAAATGGAAGCTAGCCTAGCCAAATGCGCCCAAGGTGGAGGTGAGATTTTCTAAGGAATTGAAACTTGAAGTCCACCATGTTGAATGCACCTGGCTTGAAGGAGGTAATACCAAAAGTTGAGAAAATATTCCAAGTATTTTAATTTGAAGTGGACACCTCTATATGCGCCTAACCTTGATGAGGGAATGTTGAAGAATATTTTGAGGCATCTAAACTTAGAGCATGAAGGCTTAAATGCACCTAGACTAAGAAGGAGGACGTGTTGAGATTATTTTGGCTAGGTGGTATAAAATTGAAAGTCCAACTCCCTAAATGCGCCCTCATGCTAAGAAGAGGTTGATGAAATATTCTAAGTGTCAAAATTTCCTCTATACTTGAAATGTGCCCATGCTTGTAGTGGTGAGTTAAAAAATGCCTAAGGCATGTAAATTGGAGGCTTGAAGTTCAAAATGCGCCCTAGCCTTGACTGGAGGGTAAAATATTCTAAGTATTGAAAATTTGAGGCTCAGCCAGTCATATGCACCTTGACTTGTGGAGGGGGTTGGAAAATGTTCTAAGTATTGGAAATTGAAACTGGAAGCCCCTATATGTGCCCATGCTAGTAATAATATTTAAAAAAAAATTCTAAGGCATAAAATTCCACCTCTAAGGGAAATACGCCTGAGCTTGGAGAGGTGATGAAATTTGTTAAGGCATGGATAAAGTTGGCGAGGAGGAGTCAGAAAGTGCCAGCTTCACGAAGATGATGAAAATTTTCAAAGTTGAGCAAGAAAATAAACCCAGAGATGAAGAGTGGAAATAAATTTGATGGAAAAAAAAATTTCTAAGGTTAAAAATTCAAAAAATTAAATGTACCCCTTCGTTCGGAGACACATGAATTCAACGCTTTCTAAAGGAAATTTTCTTTTGGGTATTGGACGTCTGTGATGGGGAATGGATTTTAAAGTCTTCCACACTTTGCCAAGGCCTTCGAGATGGAGATTTTTGATGGGCACTTAAACAATGGATTTTCTAAGGGCAAAATTTAAAAAAAGTTCTAAGGCAATAAGGGAAAAAGATGTTGAAATAAAATTCCTTGGCTAACGAATTCAAAGTCGATTGCCTAGGTGAATTTTCTCAAATTCTTCGTGAATATAGTCTTCTTGAGCCATAGATGAATAAAATCAAAGTTGTCAACACCTCAGCTGGTGAAATAAATTTCTTGAAGAGGATGCAATTAAAGTTAACACTCTCAAAAGATGATTTTAAAGGTGCATCTCTTAAATACACCCTTGAGGAGGTTGAAAATTTGTCTAAGGCATTGAAATATGATGTACATGTGTTATATGCTCCAGCCTATAGATGTTGAAAAATCATGAAGAAAGCAAAGTTGGCTAGAGAAAAACGATGAACCCTATCAAGTCTGGAGATCACTCAAACCTTGGAGTTAAAGTATGAAAATCAAGTAAGGTGAATGAAGTGTTCTGATGCTCTTCTCCTTGCTTGTTTTGCAGGGTGAACACCAAGGCCAAAGCATGATGACTTGAGGAGATGAAGCATTTCAAGTTCAGGATGGAGGAAAAGATGGAAACCCAAGCGTTAATGGTCACCATCAAGTACTTCAAAGTTGAAGAACAACATCAAAGAAGAAAATCATCATCAAGCAAGAGAAGGAGGTTGCCACCTTGAAGTCAGATCGAGAACATGCCTGTCGTACCAGTCCAAGAAGAGGAACAAGAGCAATGTGAACGGGTTTCCGAACAAGAGCCTTCTAGGTGATGGTGGACATTAATGGCGCATTGATTACCCCACTCTTCTTGGTGGCAGTTTTTAGGGTTAGGGCTTATGTGGCTCGATCTAAGCCCTTCATTTGATTGTAATCTGGGACGTCCACTAGATTTGGCCAGCTATATAAAGGGGCATTCCCCCTCATTTGTACCTTAGTAGTAAAGCTTAGAGATTAGACTAGAGACTAGAGCAGAGAGATTGATAGTGTAGTTGATAGCTTAGCATAGTATAGTTTGAAAAGGAAGGAAAGTTTTCCATTTGAATACTTTGTAAGAAGTTGTTGTGAACACTTTCATAATAAAAGAGTTTTTCATTGATGGTGATCTCTTCTTTGTTATGAGTAGCTAGCGAGGCTTCTTCGTCCTTCCAAGTCACGTAGAATCAAGAAGTAACTTAATATAGAGTAGTTTTCACTTTCATGCAAGTAGATGTTAGCTGTGGATTTGTGGTGTTAATCGAGGCAACTTCATTTTTATCCATACCACTAGCGGCTTGCTGACGGCAAGTTTTCCTTGTGTGGTCAACTGGAAAACATTACAAACTTAACTTCGATTGTGATTCATGTGTTTGTATGTGTCGTTCTGATGGTACTTACATGTTGAGTTATAATTTGAAAACCTCTTGTCACCCCTTTGAAGATTGCACCGACTTTATGTAAGTTGTCCAACGTGAGGCGGAGCAGAGTCTGGTCGAAATGTGTCGAGATTGACCCCACGTCCCGCCCTTAGACAGAACATAAACTTCTTAGGCCCTACACTCATTTTAAATTCAGTTGATTTTCGGTTAGCGTTAGGAAATTTGCACTTACCTGCCAAATCATCCAAATTACATGAAAGCCCTTAACCTGCTGTCTGCTATCAACTGCCAAACAATTGTGTAAGTCCCCTTGAAATACCAGCAAAAACACATCAAGCCAACTAAGGGTATTCCAAAGCATTTCGGAACCTTGGAGTTGAACGTGCGATCTTTCTCGCAATCTTAGCGCACGAAATTCTTTGATCAAGAGAGAATGGAGTAGCCGTTGGCAACTTTATTTTGTGTTAGTGCGGTCACGAAAATCACATTAACAAGAGGGATGCCTAGCTTTCAGTGCCTTAGAATATTTTTCACTCATTCATAAATCTATCAAAACTTCTCTGTCTGCCCAGTTTTGGCCCCCAAAAAATCAGTTTGGTGCAGTGTCGAAGGTTGGCAAAGGGTATAATTCATCTCAGATATGATCAGGCTTGCCAAATTGACTAACTTTCAGACACTGTTGTTCATCAGTTGGTGCAAAACGAAGATCAAACAAGGGTCACTGGTTCCTGATAGAGAGCGGCAAAGCAAAATTTGAAAATTATGAAAAATTGTCTGAGGCTGGAGAAGTTGGGCGCCCCTGGCCAAGAAGGGTGCCCAAGTCTTCATGCCTTAGAAATTTTTTGATTCCAACATGCCCCATTCCAATTCAATCTCCACCGACAGTTTCAAGCATGTGCAAACCTAATCAGATGACGTTGAATGCCAGTACGAAGCTGGGGATCACTTCAGCAGTGGTCAAACATGAGATTGCCATGGTCAAATAGGTTTTATCGACTGGAAGCGTCAGATTCTCGGCCCATCGAAGACAAAGGCAGGCCTCACTAGAAGCAAAAGCAAGTAAAAGTTGAAAAACACAAAAAGAATGACTAAGTTTGGTGTAGCTGGGCACCCCTGTCCAGTCAACACTCCTAGCATCTCATGCCTTAGCCATTTTTCAGTTTCCGTCTTTCGTTGATGAAAATTGTGCCTTCATGCGTCCATGCTTTTTGCCTTATAAAAGAGGAATTCACCGTTGCACATGCAAATGAAGTCAGATTTTTGCATGCAAAGTTTCTATCTTCATGGATAAACTCCAAAATTATAGGGTTTTGCATGAAAACGCTTTTTCATCTCCAAACTCTATTTAAGAAAGCTTTTAGCATTCATTCTTCATAATTTGCAGGTTGGCTTTCAGAGGAAGAAAGATAAAATTTTCTTCTCATCAAGATTTGGAGGCTCAAACGAAGTTCTTTTCAATGTTCTTCATGGATTCAAGATTGCGAAGCACAGAAGCATGCTTTCTCATGGTCTAGTTTTCTAGGGCATCACATTTTAGAAACAAGTGGTCAACTTTTTCAATTTTCATTGATCTGGGTCCACTTGTTTTTTACACCTCTTCAAGATTGGGAAATTTTAATTTTTCGAAAATCTGCTTTTTGGCCCCTTTTTTTAGGAGATTTGCTTTTTTGAAAAAATCAGCTTTTTCAAAATCTGACGAACTGGGTCTCTTCAAAACAAGATTGTCTACAAAACCCAGACCTCAAATTTTTTAGGGAATCTACTTTTCTTTGGAGAAAAATGAGCAACCTATTTTTAGCCATTTGTGCAAAACTTTTCCGAATATAGGTGTGTTTACAGTCAAAATTCAAGTTTTTAAACATACAGTACTCTCCAACGAAAATCAAAACCAAATTAGTGTTGCTTCACGATTACTGAAGAACTTTCAAAACCAACTTGCATCATGTGTTTCCAGTGCTTGATTTGTGTGCTTTGGAAGACACATGAAACATTACAGTCAAGAATCTTGGTCATTTTGGGTTGCTTGCAGCAGCTTCAATCCCCATCTCAGTTCAAAGCATTGAATTCATAATTGCTTGTGTTAAGCATTACAATCCAACTTCACAAGAAATCCAATCAGCAGATGGGCGTACTATTTGCAGCCTCAGGCCAAAAGATGTTGAGAGATGTTTCTCAATACCACCATGGACAGAAAACTGTCATTTCAATTGAAGAATGTGAAAAGGTATGGTATGAGCAAAAGAACAAATACCGGAAAAGAGTTGCACAAAAGTGGCTGAAAGAGAAGCAAAATATTTTGCAAAAGAATGTTGGGCGTGGTGAGTTCAAGGAAGAATTTACAGTCATGATCGCTTTGCTAAACCGAGTCACAGGTCAAGTTGAGGCAAATAAGTTTTAGCCTTGGATGTTTTACATCATTTCCCAAATTATTGACAGAAAAGAACACTATGATTGGTCAGCTTTGATCAGTGACAATCTCCGCTGTCAGATGACAGAGTTCTTCAAGGCCTACGAGTTCCACATGGTCTCCTACCTCGTATATCTGATGGCTTTTCAAGGCAAGTTTAAAGGTTTAAATATCATTGGAACTTTGGGTACTCAATGTGTGTATAATCATTACCCACAATTGGAATTTTCAAAATCTGAGCGGCATTACAAATGGGTGAATGTTGTGTTCTTGATGCATATGGTGTGAGATTTAGATAATGAATTACATCTACGAATTTCAACAGATACCAAATTGGCAATGGCGGAGTGGGCTGATTGGTTTATCCAATTTCCCACATTCTCTTACATTAGGGTGTACAGCTTCTCAGGTGATCCAATCATGCTAGCGATATATCCATCTGATGAAGTAGTGTTCATGGAATTTTAAGGAAAATATACTAAGTTCACACCTTTTTGCGTAACAGGCGCAAGACTGCATTTAGTTTCCCAGTTGGAATGAGCATTTACGGATGTAGATCATCAGCTAATGCTAAATTGATGGGTGATGAAATGTCAAATTTTGGTCTCAAGTTCTTCAAAGAGAGACGTTCATATGATCCTCATGGTGTTTTTGCATCGCGTGTTGGTAAAAATCATGCACATGTGCCTACAGTTAAAGACTTTTGGGTTAATTGTGCGAATGAGTTTGAAGTGGGAAAGCGTAGTTACAACAGATTTACTCTTCAGCAAATCGTTGATTTCCTATTAGAGGATGTGGAAGGCATTTCAAATGATGATGGGGAAGTTCTACTTCCCATGTATGCCCAAGATCAAATCAATCAGCGGCCACTTCCACAAATTAATTGGTCCAACAAAGAGAACACTTCAATTGAGGAAAGAACGAGAGGAGTTATCAAGAACAGTAGGTTATTCCTAAACAATAAAAGGACGCGAAAGGTAGCTATTCCAGTTTCAGAGCCGCCAATAGTTCAGTCATCTCTACCTTCTTTGTCTTCTAGACCAAAAACCAGAGTGAAAGCTATGAGCGTTCCTCAAGAAAGTACAAAGATCGGTAGAATGTCAAGGAGTTTAAAGGAAAAGATGAAATCTCCAGTTGGGACTCAGCAAGAACAGCAAGTAGATGCATCCAAAGATCTAGTTGAATGAGCACCACAAGTTGAAGCAGTGCCTTCATCTCCTGTTTCTCCGAGGCTTTCTCCCATTCATATAGATTCAAAAGTTGATTCACTAGTTTGTAACATCTCAACACCGATTTATTCATCAAGAATTGATGGAACTAAAACCAATCCTCCCAGAGAAGTTAGTAAAGACTCCTCATCTTGGCTTGAGAACATCCTGGGCAGGAAGAGGAGGAAGCATTCATATCAGTTGAACTTTGCAAAACTTGATAGCGTCTACCAGGACACACCAGTAAAGAAACTTAAGAAGCAAGTTCACATGAAGAAGAATTATGGTAATGAGATTATCATTGAGATTGTTGCACCTCCATAGGACAAGAATATTGATGAGGTTGAGATTGATGACTTCAAGGTTGTCAAGGCTAATCTCGGTAGAAGCACCCGACGTACTGATGTGAATTTCTTTGAGGTTGCGGCAGATAATCTAAAGGAACAAGTGCTCAAGGATGGAGAAAATAAGGCAGCCCTCAAGGCTGAGATTCAACAACTACAGCGATATATTTCCAATCTCCTTCATGGCACTTCACAGGCTACTTTGTTGCTTCTACAGATTTTGGAGTCACCAGCAGATCACCATCACTTGAGTCAGTTGGTCATATACGGGAAGCATATGCAAGACTGGATTAGAGGAATTCATCACTAGGGGCAGATTTATACTTGCAAAGATATACCAATTGAGGTATAACGCCCATGATCTTCGCCAAGGGATCCAAGGGTTTGAGTAGTATATGGCAGAAGTGAAACCAATGCATGAAATCATCATTTCTGACTTGAGGACAGCTTATGATTCAATTGTTACAGAAGAACATAAAAAGAAGATTTTTGCTTGGAGAGAACAACACCTCTTCAAAGTAAAAACCTATGAGAGAATATTTGTAGAGTTGGCCGAATATAGACAGAAGGTTGCTAATACCCTCAAGTTCATAAGCACATTTGTTTCACAGATCCCTTGTCAGTATCTTCATGATTATGGCACTTACTCTAATCTCGGTGAAGTGCAAACAGAGTTTTAGAATCTCATTTGTGGCAGTTTTGGTACTGATTCTATTGCCGACAAGATGAATCATGTTGTCATGATGTCAGCAAAATTTGATAAAGCAGCGGAAGAGATGAAAGGATTTCTAAGTTTGATTGCAAATGGTGAGGAGATGTTGGAAAGGTAGAATATTGTTGTGGATAGTATCAGTGCTCCTGACAAAGAGGCAGTTACAAGCTTTTTGGCAAATATAGTTTCTCAAATTATCACTGAGTGAGTCACCATTTTGGGGCAGCAAAGATTCCAAGAATAGAACTCAAGAAAAATAGCAGTTAACTTGATGTTTTTTCCAAGTTAAACTTGTTCTCATTCATGCATATCTATTCTTTGTGAAATATCTGATGAAGTTGGAGCTTTTCTTGCTTTTAAATTAGTTAACTGAATTTTAGCAGGTGGTTAGTTGTTAGTTATCGTTTTTTTAGTTTTAGAAATAAAACTTGCATGTTGGCAAGTCTTGTTGTAAAAGCAAGGAGATTTTAGGTTTCCCTACTCCTTGTTTGTGTATAAATAAGGGCAGCCTTGCCCATTTCTTTTCAACCATTAATGTGATAACAAATTGTTGAGCCTACTTTTGCCTACAACTTTGTTATTCAGTGTTTGTTCATTTGTGTAAGAGCAAGTTTGCAAGTCTGTCTTTGCTGCAAATCATTTCTTTGACCCCATCTGCCTTCTTTTTCTATGCCTTAGAAAATTTTATCAATCTGAGCCTTAGGAAATTTTATCTCCCCTTAGAAAATTTCATCAATCATAAGGCAAGCGTCCATTTTGAAATCCCAAGCCAAGGCGTAATACCTTCAGAATTTATTCCCCTTAGAAAAATATCCAAGACACCCCTTTCTTTCATCAAAATCTCCCCTTAGAAAAATATTTTACAACTTTATTACTCATGGGTACACATGAAGGGGGTCATTTAATTTTTCACTTTTGAAAATATTTTCCCACTAATGTTTATTCTAACCTTTCCAGCCTTGGGCACATTTGGAGGTGTCTGTTCCACATTTCAATGTCCTGGAAAAATTTCTAATCACCTCCTTAACTTGGGCATACTTGATAAGGCCATCTCCCATGACGTCTTTGCCTTAGAAAATATTTTCAAACAAATTCTCCATGAGGGCGCATTTACTAGGTAGCACTTCCATTTTTTTGCCTTAAAATATTTTTCTTGTCTCCTACCACCTTGTGTGCATTTTGGGGGTGCTCCTGCCAGTTTTCATGACTTAGAATATTTTCATCAACTCCTCTATCCTTTGGGCGCATTTGCTAGGTAGCACTTCCACTTTGCTATGACTTAGAATTTTTTGTACTCACCTACTTAGAGCTTGGGCACACTTTGAGGGTGGAGCTTCCTCTTTTCATCACTTAGAAAATTTCCAACTAACTCATCCAATTTGGACGCATTCTAGGGGTCAAGCTCTGCCAATTTACTTGCCTTAGAATATTTTCAAACCACCTTGCTAAGATTGGGCGCATTCAGGGTGGTGTCATGCCATTTTGACTTAGAAACTTTTTCCAAACTTCTTGCTTGCCTTGGGTGCATCTAGGGTGGGGTCCTGCCACTTTTCCTTGCCTTAGAATTTTTTCTTGCCTCCATCCTCTTCCAAGGCGCATATGAGGGGGTCAACTTCCATTTTCAACGCCTTAGAGAAATTTCAAACCACCTTGCTAAGATGGGCGCATATGAGGGGCAGGCTTCCATTTCACGACTTGAATTTTTTTAAGCTAAGTCTTGCTAAGGCTAGGCGCATTTAGAGGGTGGTGCTTCCAGTTTTCATCACTTAGAAAAATTTCCATGCCTCTTTCTAACTTGGGTGCATTTCAAGAGGTCTCCTGCCAGTTTGTCAAGACTTAGAATTTTTTTACAAGCTTCCTCTTCTAAGCCTGGGCGCATCTGGGAGGTGATGCTTCCATTTTTTTGACTTAAGACAATTTTGTGCCTTTCTGCTTCTCACCTAGGCGTGCCTGAACACTTAGCCAATTTCTCAACCTGCTTGCCCTCACTTTCTATTTTTAGTAAATGCCTGATTCTCAAACTTCCGCAACTCCGTTTGACTTGAAATTTTCCTAACACAATCCTCACGACCTGTTTGACCTGTTCACACTGGCCTTTCGTGCCGACCTGCTATTTTTTAGCCCTGTTCTAGAGGTGACTTACTATAAATAGTAAGTACTCGAATTGCGCTCAAATTTTATTAGTAGACTACTTGAAAGATGTTGATCACGATGGGATACATCTGTTTTTCATTTTTCTCGGATTTTACCCCTCATTTTGAGTCCCGAAGTTGGAAACCCTAATTTCACTTGCATGTGCCTCTATTGACCTCTATTCAACTCCGTTCTCATTGCATGTTGCTCTGTAATGCTCTATACCATGAAATTGAAGATCTAGGGGTTACTGGAGTGAACCAGCTAAAAATAGTAAGTGCTTGAAAAAATGACCAACTTGACTTGCATGTCATATCATCGCGAAGCTCTCGAAAAACCCAAAAAGATTATCCAGACATGCATTGAAAAATCCAACATGCAAACCCTAAAAACTAATCCTAAAGCCATAACTGCCAAAAAGTCATCATCTCGGCTTGCATGTTATACCATCGTGAAGCTCTTGAAAAACCCAGAAAGATTTTCCTAACATGCACTGAAAAATCATATCTGCAAACCCTGAAATTGTTCCCGAAACTAGAACTTGCTAAAAATAGAAAGTTATCAGAATTTGTTCAAATTTTGCATGCAAGTACCTTGAAGTGCTCCAAACGTGGTGCAGTAGTCAAAATTTCAAAAGTCCCGAGGAAAAGGTCCCACATTGAGTACTTACTAAAAATAGTAAGTTGTCAAAATTCAGTGAAAATTTAATGGGAACTTGTCTGAAGCCTCCTAAATGCAGTGTCAAGCTTAGATTTCAATTTGCCAACTCAATTTGACCTCAAAGTAGCCTGAAGAATGGAAACCCTAATCTGTCAAATTGCACATCAGATTTAGTCAAAATTTCAAACCAGGTCAAAAGATAGGTACATCATCAGAAAGATAGAAGAGACAGAGACAAAGAGAGACGCAAAACCAAAGCCAAAAGACCCGAACGGAGCAAAAATTAGGGGTCCCCATTTTGAATGGGGTGATGTGTGAAAAGGTCACAACAAAACCTAGCAACAATTATATCTCTTATATTATAAATAGAAGAGTAGAAATCTGCTTACAACTAGGCCCAAGCACAAGGCCAATCTGAAGAAATAAAACACAGCACCTCTCAGATGCGAATGAACAAACAGTATAATGTCTGCTTTATTTTTGATCTCCTTGAAGCAATAATCTGATCTACTACAAATATGCAAACTCTTCTAGAAATGTGAACTTGTCTTGAATTAAATTGAATAATAAAATGAATGATGGTTGCCTTGTATATATACAAAATAAGATGTCTCTTCATGTAAAGTCGACCTCTTTCCCAAATGAGATGACTTTTTATTCTTAGTCGGCCTCATTAAAATAAATAATATATATATTGCAAGTCGCACCTGCCTCATTTAAGATTAGAATTTATTTATCATTTAATTTTTTCTTTGAAATAGAGGGAGAAAGAGAACTCCCGTCACTATAGCATCAACACTCCCTCTTAGCTAGGGAGATATCTTTCTCGATATCCATGTCATGGAGTCTCTCAACATGACACCCACAATGGCTACACCTATTGCTGGAAAAGAGTTCATCACGGAGTCACTCAATGTGATATTGTCATGGAGTCACTCAACATGACGTCCACCATGGCTACTCCCATGTGTGGAAAGGAACATGTGTACAAGTGCCCATCGCGGAGTCACTCAACGTGATGTCGTCATGGAGTCTCTCAACATGATGTCCACCATGGCTACTCCCATGTGTGGATAAACACAAGTACAAAGGATTCATCACGGAATCTCTCAACGTGATGCTGTCATGGAGTCTCTCAACATGACATCCACCATGGCTACTCCCAGAGGGTGGAAAGAACCACATCTCTATCTCAAAGATGGACAAGGGCTTTCACCTAAAATTTCTCTGTCTCAAAGAAAAATGCATTAACAAGGGCTTTCACCTCATACTTCTCAATCACAGAGAAATATACACTAACAAGGGCTTTCACCTTATACTTCTCCGTCACAGAGAAATATATACTAACAAGGGCTTTCACCTCATACTTCTCCATCACAAAGAAATATACATTACAACAAGTCTTCATGATGATGTGACTCCCTCTAACGCTGATATCAACCTCCTGGCCTCCTTGTCCAAGGTTGCCTCTAATGGTATGTTAGACTCCCTCTGAATGTTATTTCCTCCTCTTCAAAGAAATTGATTGGCTTTAGAAAAAGAAACCTTCTGAATTGACTTTAGAACTTGGCTCCTTTTGAGATGTCCCTATGTTAATTTCCGCAAAAGAAACAAGTTGAGTAGACCTGAATTTGCAATTTCGAGCAAAGTGACCATACTTGTCACACCTGTAACATTGAATGTGAGAGATATCCTTCTTCTTTTTTGGTTCTGGGGCAGAATCTGGTTCTTTGTCTCTATTCCTCTTTCTTCCTTTGCCTCTTTTTCTAGAAGTATGTGTAGCAAGAACTTGATTTTCTACATCATGATGGTTCCGCCCAATTCCTCTTGCTGCCAACCTTGACTCTTCTTGAATACAATTAGCTCGAAGACGATCAAACTTGGGTAACTTAGATCTCCCACTGATGCTTTGAATAAAGGGTTCCCAAGTTTGAGGAAGACCATTAAGTGCCATCATAACAAGATCTCGGTCCGCAATTATATCCCCAATAGTGCTCAACTAATTTCTCAAATCAGCAATCTTCATAAAGAATGAGATGATTGAATCATCTTTATCCATTTTTACATGGTGAAGTTGTTGTCTCAAAGCAAAGGTTCTGCTGGTGTTGTTAATCTCATACAATCCTTTTAGAGTATCAAACATTTCTTTAGCTGTCTTCAACTTAGAGATGATTGGTACTAGGTGATCCATCACAGAGTCTATAATGATCTTTCTAGCCTTTGTGCCATTTTTCTTCCACTGGATTTTCTCAGTATTATTGGAAGGCTCAGGCATATTACTTTCCACAAAATCAAGAAGATCATTCTCCTCTAATGCAACAAGTACCCTAGGTTTCCAAGAGTTGAAGTTTGTGGCTCCATCAAGTCTATCTTCTACCTTGACGCCAGTCACCATCTTCTTTTTCCGCACAAAATTCACTTTCAAAGATATGCCCTAAGGTCTGAAATAATTGACTTAACTGCTTAACAAATTTGATAAGATCTTTTCTTAGACCCGCTTTGATACCATTTTAGTTTTAGGATCAGAAATGTAAGCAATAAAAAATGCAACATAGTGAACAATGAACACAACAAGATACCTTGGGAAAACCCTCCTCGAGGGAGAAAAACCTAGCAACAATTATATCTCTTATATTATAAATAGAAGAGCAGAAATTTGCTTACAACTAGGTCCAAGCACAAGGCCGATCTGAAGAAATAAAACACAGCACCTCTCTTAGATGCAAATGAACAAATAGTATAATGTCTCCTTTATTTTTGATCTCCTTAAAGCAATAATCTGATCTGCTGCAAATATGCGAACTCTTCTAGAAGTGTGAACTTGTCTTGAATTAAATCGAATAATAAAATGAATGATGGTTGCCTTGTATATATACAAAATTAGATGTCTCTTCATGTAAAGTCGGCCTCTTTCCCAAATGAGATGACTTTTTATTCTTAGTTGGCCTCATTAAAATAAATAATATATATATTGCAAGTCGCACCTGCCTCATTTAAGATTAGAATTTATTTATCATTTAATTTTTTCTTTGAAATAGAGGGAGAAAGATAACTCCCGCCGCTACAGCATCAACACCTGGCCAGTGGATCCATCCAGTGTATGTTTCAGCTGAATCCACAAGTGCAGGGCAGGACCCTAGCAAACCCAGACCAAAATCTGTACCCTGTTGGGACTGATCTGGGCTCAACCAGGGCTCTTGCAAAACGCAGTAACATAGATGAACAGTTAGTGTGCTAATTAACATTGAACAAAAATTACTTATCCCATCAAAAAATAGCAACATACTTAAGTTTATAAAATCTACATATAATTATAGAAAGAAAAAATCTTGAAAAGTTGAGGCAAAAACAAACCTTGGGTCCACCAATTCCATCACTCTTCGTCTCAATAACATTTCCAAAGGCATCAAGTCTTTTTTTTATTATATCATGTTTCTGCAGGATTAAAATGTTTATCGTTCAAACCTCAAGTTAATCCTTATATTCCACTTAACTTGCATTCTGACAAGAAATATACAAAGGTTAACTTTTATTTGTTCCAACTGTAATTGCAAACTTACTACATCAAGGTGTTGATCTCCACTAATATCCATGGCATCCAAACTAAGAAGAGAGCATGCAAGTGCAGGGAAAGTCACATCAAACTGTAAAAAAAACAGAAACAAAAATACTATCAGTTATGTGCAAGTCCAGCTAGGCAATTAAAAAATACAATGCCTTTTGCACACAGTCCTTTCCCATATAACATATTCTAAACTGATATATTTTCCAATAGAAAAAAAACAAAAATTCAGCCATTGGTGAAATTACTTGAAGTTACTATATTCTGGATTTTCAGGAATAAAGAAAGAATGAAATATAACACTAGAGTGTTGGAGTTATTACATCTATATTTGGTTGTTAGGTTTAGTAAATATCTAAATAAATATTATATGTTAGTAAATAGATAATTACATAAAAGTTAGTTTAGGTAGTGTTGTGACCTTTTCACACATCGCCCCATCGCTAATGGGGACCCCCAGTAGTCTGCTTGTTTTTAGGGTTTTGTCTCCTTGCAACGGTTTTGTCTCCTTGCAACGGTTTCGTGAGGTCACCTTATTGAGAGTTTCAAGTCAGTTTGCCGAGAGTTACCCGAGCCAAGTCAATAATCCATGCTTGAATCAGCGCATAGACGTCATGGAAGCACTCAGAAGGCCCAGGAAACGAAGATCGCCTGTTCATTCGGCAAATTCTAACACTTCCTATTTTTTAGGGAAATTTGTTTTTTCCCTTTTTCATTTTTGGCATTTTTGGACCAAACGAGGTTCCCTATTTTTTAGGGATTTTGCTTTTTCTATTTTTAGAAATTTCTATTTTTGGAAAGTCAACCCGAGTCAACTTTCTTTTTTTTTTAGATCCAAAAAGCAGCCTAAAAAATCGAAAAATCATTGAAAAATCTGGAAAAGCAAGCAAAAAGCATGAAAAATCAGTAAAAAGCATGAGAAAATCAGACTGAAAAGTATCAGATTCTTGAAAAATCAGTCCAAAATCAATCAGATCTGAAGCAAAATCACAGAAAATCAGCTCAAAAAGAATGGAATTCATGAAAATTCTGGCTAAGTCTGAAGAATTCGCCATTCTCAAGTTAAAGAAGCTGGTCCTTGAAAAGGGGAATGAAGGGAAAGAATGTCTGGAAGCTTGCAAAGTCCGCCATGCCTAAGGGAAGGATGGCATGGACTCTCCAAAGTCCGCCCAGCACCAAGAAAGAAATGTCAGGACTCCTTGGAAGTCCGCCACACACTTGCCAAAAGGTTGGAAAGTCCGCCTAGGCACATGGGAGGTAAAAAAATTGATAATTTCACTAAGTATTGGTGCCTAGCAAGGAAAATTTCGAAAATTAGCCTAAGTATAAGAGCCTAAAAAGGTGGAGAATCGAAATTTTGGCTAAGTGTTGTAACATTTCCAAGAAGATAAAGTGTTAAGGTAAGTGCTAAAAGGTTTGGAAGTCCGCCATGTTCAAAGAGATGATGTCCAAGACTATAGAAAGTCCGCCTTCACCTTGTCCAAGTGCTTGGAAAGTCCGCCATGGTCTATGAAGGGAGAAAATTATAATTTTTGCTAAGTGTTTGGTGCCTAGTCAAGAGAAATTCGAAAATTTGCCTAAGTATAGAGGCCTAAAGGATGAAAAATTGAGATTTTTGGCTAAGTGTTATGACATTTTCAAGAGGAAAGTGTTAGAGTTTGAAGGGAGAGTGCTAAAGAAGATTCGCTATGGCATGTGGAAAGTGGAAAAGACTTTGGGAAGTCGCCTAGGCTGTGGCAAAGAAAAAAATGAAGTGTGCCTAGCATGAAAATGGAAGAGAAATTAAATTGCCTAAGTATGGATGTCTGGAGAAAATGTTATAAAAATTGACAACTTTGGCCAGAGAAAAATGCACAAGGCAAGGAGAAAGGAAAGATCGCCTTTGGCCAGAAGAATAAAAATTTGTCAAGCGTCAAGGAAATTTGCCTGATAAAGACATCCAGACAAGGATTTTGCCTAGGAAAATTTGTCGAGCAAGAAAAAATTGACTTTGGCAGAAGAAAATAAGCTCAGTGCAATTAAAAGTTCGCCATGGCAAAGAAAAATAAGGATCTGGCATAACAATTGTCGACGGAATGGCTTAAATTTTGACTTGGCTAGACGAAATTGGGAATAAAATTGGAAAATAAACTTTTAGCCAAAGAAAATGAAGAGAAAATCAAAATAGCCATGGGTCCAAAACGAACGGGTTGGAATAAATTAAAATATTTTAATATTTTAATAATTTATTTCCACTACTCAGAAATTTAAATGCCTTGGACAAAAATAAAGTTTGCCAAATATGTTTCGGAAGAAAATAATTTGTGCCGGCCAGAGATAAAATCCGATGGGCAAAATTAAATTCACCATGAATTTAAAACTTGGAAGGGTCGAATTTAATTAAATATTTAATGTGTTCTTTCAAAATTCGAAAAATCAAAGATAAACATTTAAGCAAAAATCGAATTTTTGAAGATCAATGAGATTTGCCTGGATAAGCTCGAGACAGATTCTTTTCGAAAAATAAAGGAAACTTGCCTGTTTGAACAAATAAAAACAAATCGAGATCAAGAGAAGAAAAGGTAGTTGCTAAAATGAATTAAGCTCTTCAGCATTATAATGAGTTTCAGCAACTCATTTTTCACAGGCACAGCTGAAGAGAAATTTGATCTCTCTCGAAATTATCAGGCAGTTGATTGTTCAGTAGGCAAGATCGAATTTTCCAGAGGGAGAAGTAATGTTATGCTGAGGAAGAATTTTCGCAGGAAAAGAAAAGATTTATTGGCTGAAAGTCGAATTCTTCTATACAAGAGGGGCGCACTTCATCACTTGTTTTTTTTGAGTAAATTATCAGAGTTTAAATCTGATTTGCAGCCGACAGTCTTTTTCTGAGGTTTGATGTTCAGTCAAGTTGATTCGCCATTCTTCTTCTGTCCTTTCATCTTAGCAAAAGTTCTAGCTAAAATTTTAACTTCATCCATTTACTTTCAGCTTGCTTTTTCGCAGCAATTTGATTATTTAACAAGCTGAAAGTAAATTTTCGAGCCCAAGGCATGAGAATAAATTAATTTAAAAAGTCTCCATATTAATGTTAATTTTCTGACTGCAGGTTGATGACCACTATGGGCGAATCATCAAAGAAACCAGCAATGAAGTTTGCTAGCAAAGGTGCCCAGCGAGAATCTAAAATCAACTCAAAATGGAGGAATGTCGCAGACACCGATTTGGGACACGTTGACTTCGAGGAATTTAAGAAGAGAGTGTATGGACAAAATGGACTTCCGACACCGATAGCCAGACGGATAGTAAGGAATGGAATTTTTCAAGTTGCTGGGTTCCCGCCTGCAATAGATTGTGTAGAATTGATGGTGGAATGTGCTATCCACTATGATGCTCAAAAGAGGCAGATCATTGCACCGGATGGCAGAATTCTGGCACACTTAGGCGAGGTGGCAATCCAAGAAACCTTTGGCATCCCAGCACATTCACGGACTGTCTATAAGACCAAGGAGGAAGCCAAGAAGTTATATGACAGCCAACCGGACTTATGCACCACAACTGTTAACAAGGCATGGCTGGACAAACCTAAGCCATCAATAAAGAAGATGCCCAAAAGACCTCGCCGGACAGACTTCAAAGAAGATTTTGGAGACATCATCTTGATGCTGAACAGAATAGCTGGCAACCCGCAGGGTGCATTTTTTGAGAGCTGGATGTACTACTTCATAGATGAGATCACTTCTGGCGTAAAAATGTTCAATTGGTCACGGATGATAAGTGACAATCTCCACGAGCAATTGATCAATCTGGAAGAGACTAAGTCTTTTCACATGAGCTCGTATGTTGTCTACTTGTTGGCCAGATCATATAAGTATCCAGGACTAACTTGCAAGGGAAAAGTTGGCAGCGGAGAAAACGAACTCAGACCTTACGATTGTTACCCGCAACTCCAATTGAAGGAGAAGTCTCATTTCAGAAGGGCACATGATGCGTTCTTAATGCATATCACCAGAACACTTCAAGGGGGAGTACATCAAAGGTTGAGTCATGAGGCGAAGAGTCTAATCAGTAAATATGGGTCCTGGTTCATCCAATTCCCAAAATTTACATATATCAGGATCCAAGGATTTACTGGAAATCCCTATAAGTTGCCCATTTATCCGACAAATCGGATGGTTTTGCTCGAAGTCCTGAGGCAGCTAGAAGAATATCAGAACATCCAGAGGCCAACCAAGAAGGCATCTATTACATTCCCATTGTTCATCGGGAATATGTTGGAATCTTGCCCGTCCTCACAGGCAGCTGAGAGTGCTAGATTGGAAATCCAGTGGTACCCATTTACAGCCTACAAGTCCAGGGTCAACTTTGACCCACATCATAATATTCAGACAGTAGAGGGGAGAAGGTACAAGCACAGAGTGGAACTGGAAGACTTCTGGGCTGATGCCGCCGATGAATATGAAGTCAGGAGGAGACTATGGTCCAGGATGCTAGTAGACTTCATGAGGACAATTGAATTTTGCCGAGTACCTGATCAGTTGCATGACGATGGGGACTACATCCAGCCGCGCTTCGAGGAGAGTCGACCTCTTCCTCCTGTGAGATGTTTGGAGCCTGAGCATTCAGACTTAGCCACATTAATGAGACCAGTGGTCAAATACTCTCAGTGGTGGGTCGACCGTCAGGTCCAGGAGATGAGACATAAAAGAATAACGCTCACGTATGATCTACTGAGCAAGACAGAGTCGTATTCCTCCAATGCTGGTGCTTCCCATCAGGATTTGGTTGAGATTGGAGAGAAAAGGAAGGAAATAGTTCCGAGTGCAGAACCTGTTCAGAAAAGACAGAAGGGAGAACCATCTCGTTCTGCAGTGTCCCGGAATATTGATGAGCTGGTGGCCACCATTGATGAATCCTTGGTTGAAATAATTATACCTCCTACAGTTCAGGAAGAGAACAATGAGCCTATTTAGTAGGATGACAAGGAGCCCTCATCACCTACGGGCACGGAAATATTAGGTTCAGACAATGAGATGGAAGTCCGAAACAATGACTTCGAAGAGGGAATGATTTCCACTCTCAGAGAAGTCGTGAATACTCCAAATGAGGCGGATGTTCAGGTAGAGGATGGGATTGAGCAGCCAACTATTCCAGATTGGTTGATAGAAAGGATGAAAATTCAAGCACCTGCAGAAGTCCAAGAGGAAGATGATACTGCAGATTTCTTGGCGAGGTTGGAACAGGTTGCAATCAAGAACCCTGCCAAGAAATTTTCTACTATTCAGAGGGACGAGACAGGCAGCCGTTCCGTGCACATTGCAGTACCCACAGTGGACAAGCCACAAGACGAGATCACTCCTCAGGAGTATGCCATAACCACTGTAGATCTTGGCCAAACCACAAAAGGTCAGGAAGTGGAGGAACTAGATAATTCCATCTCGACCATCAAAGCGAGATTGGAAAAAGAAGTGGCTAAGAAGAAAGAGTATAAAAAGGAGGTTGAACGCCTTAAGGAGTACATACAGCATTTGACCTAGCCACTTGATCAGGGTAATGCGGTAGCTCCTCCTCTCCTCAATTCATCGCAGGAGGTAACCAAGGAGGCGAAACACGGGATGGTTACAGCCAAGGAGGCTCAGGACTGGATGGTGAGCGAGGGCATGGAAGCAGCCTCGTTCATGGAGAAACTGGCACTTGCCTATGGGCGGACCTCTTCTTTTCTTTCCAGACTTGTTGATATGGCAGAGACATGGGAATGTCTTCCAGACATGCAGGAGAGGCTTATTCCAAGCCTTAGGATCTTGAAAGGCACTCCAAGAGAAGAGTTGGTTGAAAGAAGGGTGATTGCTGCAGGAGCAGCATATGATTTTCACCATTGGTTTTGGGCGTTGACTATACCGAGAGAGAGAGGTTCCGAGAGGGCGCAGGAGAAGATGGCTCAGACTGGAAGAGCGTGCCAAAGAAATCCAGAAAGGGGATTTATAGCGACAGCCGGGCTAGCTGTTCTAATCGCGGAGATTGTCTGGGAGAATGACATGCAGCTGGAGGGGTTGAAACGTAAGGTTCAAGAGATTTTCTTCTCGGCCACTGGACCACTTCTGAGGCAGGATTTTGTGAGAGTGGCGAGTCTATCAACCATCCGAAATGATTTTGGGAAGCAGGA